>JAOWBW010000013.1:2202134-2738633 GCA_026119855.1 Campanula takesimana
CATTGGAGTTGCTATAAGCACTATCTGAAAGACTAAAATTAAATGGAAGTTTAATATTAGACGAAAAAGAGGAAAGGAGCATGAAGTAAGTCGATCGGAATTAACTTGAAAACTTAAGTTATAAAAGGTGTGATGATGGTGGTCGTTATGGGTTAATGCCAACAAGCAATCCCTATTGGGTTGTTACTTGTTGGGGGTTTACTTTTTTTAAAAAAAAGGAAAAAAAAAACCTCTCTTTTTCAAAATATTTGTTGCGTAAGAAGTAAAAATTTGTTTCAAAATATTTGTCACTTTACTATTATCAAAACACTTTTACACTTTTGTTTCAATTATACCCTTATTTAATGATTGTGAATCATTTCTTAAAGAAAGATTTACTCACCTAAAAAATTGAATTATTTTAATGGTAATTGAGTATTTTTAATGCATTCATTGTATTTTTTAATATTTTGAAAAAATGAGCACTAGTGTTAACAGTCTAGAACCATTGGCTTTTGAGTGTAGTGGCCAAAATACGTTTGCCCCCCAAAGTATACACCGAATCCCACTTTGCACCCCGGCGCGAATTTTGTCCCAAAGTCATACCCAATGTTTAAATAATCACACTTTGCACCCCAGCTCCTAACGAAAGTTAGAAATTTAACAGAATATTTAACGAATGGACTAGTTTGTAATGATTATTACTTTTAAGGGTCAAAATGAAAAGTTTTAAATATAAAGTACTAAAAATTTATTTATTTTTTCTAAATAAATAACATTATCTTAAATTTGCTATAATTAATACTTCTTGAAAATAATACTAATTTTTATGCAAAAATATTTTTAAAAAAATAATATATATTTTTTAAAATAAAAATTTAGTACGCTTTTTTTTTTCCAAACATTTAGCTTTGCACGTATAAAGAGACCGGTGATTTTTTAAAAAAAAATATTTAGGGACAAAGTTATGATAAAAAAAAAACTCATTTTGGACGAAGATTTCTTGAAAATAGACAGTCATTTAGGGACAGAGGGATTATAATGTTTTATTTTTTAAAACAAAAAAATCTTAAAAATATTACGATTTAAAGTTTTATTTTACATTTTTGAAAAATATAAAAAATCTTAATTTTTTAAATAATTTTATTTAAGAAAATAAAAAAAGCGTACTAAATTTTTATTTAAAAAAATATATTGCTTTTTAAAAAATATTTTTGCTTAAAAATTAGTATTATTTTCAAGAAATATTAATTATAGCAAATTTAAGATAATGTTAATTATTTGGAAAAAAGAAATAAATTTTTAGTACTTTATATTTAAAACTTTGAATTTTGACCCCTTAAAAAGTAATAATCATTACAAACTAGTCCATTCGTTAAATATTCTGTTAAATTTCTAACTTTCGTTAGGAGCTGGGGTGCAAAGTGGGATTATTTAAACATTGGGTATGACTTTGGGACAAAATTCGCGCCGGAGTGCAAAGTGGGATTCGGTGTATACATTGGGGGGTAATTGTATTTTGGCCGAGTGTAGTTGATAAGCGGGACAGGAGTAGTAGAGGAAGGAGTAAAAGCAAACGGTCTAAACAACAAACCCATCTCTATATACTCCTGTGGAGTTATGGACAACACAAGAGCAGAAAAGAAAGAAAGCTACTCATGGTGAGGTTGAGTAGTAGGGCGGCAGGCATTAGGTTCCCGACTAGTTAACATCACTCTCCAATGGATAACTTGTTTTTCCCTTCTGTCCTCCCTTTTTTACTCTCTCACCTACGCTGATATAACATCACCTGATTTTAAACCCTTTACACCCGGGTTTGGCTGAAAAAATATACTCCCTCTGTCCCACCTCACTTGAGACTTATTTCCATTTTGGTCCGTCCCACTTCACTTGAGACTTTCCAAAATGGTATTTTTTTTATAATTTTATATTCAATATACCCCGCCCACTCACTCTCTCTCTTCATTTTCCACCCACACAATCCATTCAACCAACCTACTATTAACCTCACTCATTCTCTCTCTTCATTTTCTACCATACATTTTCCTTATTTTATTCGTTTTCCTTAGTTATTGTGCCCACCTCTTAGGTCTCAAGTGAGGTGGGACGGAGGGAGTAATCTGCACGTTCCATTTTAAACTTCAAAAATTTTAATTTTGAGTGTTTCATTTTAAATTTCAAAACTTAAAAAGGAATTCTATTTTTTTTTTAATACTTTTTTATTTGTGAGCCCCAAATGTCATTCTCACAACAATTATTCACTAAATATTCTCTACCCCACTTTCTCCCTCCTATTAAACCATCTACACTCACAACACATCATTTTTTTTTAATTCTTGAACACAATTTTTTTTAAGTTTAAATTGAGACGGCTGGAGTACTCGCTCGTCGTACTTTGATTTTACACGCTTATTAAAAACAAATTAATAAAGTAAGAATTGCAAGTGTATTAATGATAAAGTTGTTTAAAATCTTATTCATAATGTAAATAGGTAAAAAATAAATTAGTGAGTATTAATATTATTATTTAATTACAGAAGAATTACAAAGACAAAGTTGTTAAAACACTAGCATCATTATTTGCATTATGAAATTACGTCTTTTACTCTTAGACGTATCAAAATGAAAAATAAAACTATTACTCTAAAACGGTGGGAAAATCAAATTTCGCATTCCTGATATGAGTGGAATGTCGTTCGATCCCTACATATAAAACACATAGTATCATTTTCGTACTTTTAAATTTTAAAAAGACATTCTGAACCACTGTACTATTCTTAAGCTCCGCTTTTAACCACTCTTGTTTATTTTTAGCAATTTTAACCACCATACTTCAAATACGTTTTTATTAAACCTAAATGGTCTAACGACATCCATTATTGTTAGAAAAACCTAACTAACCTAACCTAACTTAATGAGACTTGACTTAATCGTTACATGGACATAACAATTGGACTGACACATCTTCCCAGTCAACTAATCCTAGTCGTACTCCTCCTCCTCCACCTCACAGTAACCTTCTCCACCCAATTTCCCACTCCACCGATGCAACAAAATTATTTCATCAGCCACCACCCTCTAATTGACAACAAAATTGATCCAAGATACGGAGAAAAAATGTTCCCAATTGAATTCTCCCTCAAAGAAAGACCAGAAAGTCCCATCAAGTTTTTGATATATCTACATTTCTTATGAATAAACAAACTAATTTTATTTTTCTTGGACCAAGTCTACGTCTGGTTGAGATTGGGCATGAAGCATTATGACCAAATAGTTGTATGCTCTTTCCAATGATGTTCTGAAGTCAAGGCATGCTAAGATTGAAATAATTTTGTTATGGTGGCAGGGTTGGAGAGTGGAGAAATTGGGTGGAGGAAGTCAATGTAACGTGAAGGAGGAGGAGTACGACTAGGATGAGCTGACTGGGAATATGTATTAGTCCATTTGTTATGTCTATGTAATGATCAAGTTAACTTTCGTTAAGTCTCGTTAAGTTAGGTTAGATTTTGTTAGGTTTTTCTAACAATGATGGATGTCGTTAGGCCATTTAGGTTTAATACAAACGTATTTGAAGTAGGATAGTTAAAACTGCTAAAAATAAACATGGGTAGTTAAAAGCGGAGCTTAAGCATAGTACAGTGGTTCAAAATGTCGATAGGCCTTTTAAAAATATATATCCAAAATAGGGAATTTTACCAAGAATTTCACAAATGGTATCTATCAAAAAAGATAGTCAAATTCAAATTTTACCAAAACACCCTTGTATATGAATAACTAATTCTAAAAACTCTATGACCAATTTTAAATAACAAAACTACCCCCGAAACCCAAAAATCTTTGATCCCCAAACCACCCGCCACCACATATAACCACCAAACACCTTCTCTTGTAGCTACAATCCCTACAACGATCACTCCGGTCCACCACCCCCACCACCAATCTCTGTCCTTCTAGTGACCACTGTGACGACCTCCTTCGAGAGCTAGTTATCACCTCCTTCGATTAACCCAACTAACTTGCTACCAGGACTTCTTGGCTTTAAGTGTTACACTCTACCACTATGCTAGACCTCTCACTTGTTCATTTTATAAACCTTTACAAATTTAACAAAAATAAAAATAAAAATACATACTTCTCTTCTTTTTTTTTTTCCGTTGCAGTAGGACACTTCATAATTATTCATGAGTGAGAGTTTCTCAAGACAACAATTATTCAATTTTAAACAATTTTTTTTTTGTTTTTGTTTTTGAGATAACTTGATTTATCATTTGTCTAAAGGGTTTGTAAACAACTGAGATATTGAGTTATTAGTTGTTTCATAGATGATATAACATTGCATTTATTAACTAAATATTTTGCTTTAAACAACTATTCATCATTAGCTTTAAACAACTGAGAAAATGAGTACTCTGTGTATTAATGTTTAGTTGTTTAATAATACACTCATTTTAATTTAAACATATGAGATATTGGTTTCTCAATTGTTTAAAGGGTATGTGGACATTAATCATTAGTTTAAACATAAGAAATTAATTTCTCAACTGTGAAATATTAAGGGATGAATCTCTCAATCTTTTATGCTCACACGTCAACAACTCAAAAGGTGAAGTGTAAAATGACATTGCATTTGTCAACGGTGAATATCTGAGAGATGAATTTATCATGTGTTTAAAGGTGTTATGATAGCACATCCATTTTGGCTTTAAGCAATTTAGATAAAAGGAAATGCATCGTTATATTCATTTTATCTCTAAACAACTGAAAATTTGACTAATCAATTAGGAAAAAAAATTGAATTTAGGAAAAGCTTAAAAAAAAATTGGTTCATAAACTTCAAATTATATTAGAATTAGCAATTGGTTAAAAAAATTGAGAATAATGACCAAATCTTTGGAAATTCTGAGCAAAATTTGGTAAAAAGCGGTCTTGGTGCAAACATAACCCCGCTCCTCCTCTAGTCATTATATGGTGAGAATGAGTTTATTTACTATCCTAATAATTGCGAAGTCACACAAATGATGATTTGGATTATTTGATCCTTTTTCAGTATTAGATAGAGTGCATCCGTTTTATTATCTTTACATAAAAAAAATAACTTTTTATTGTTAGAAACGATGATTTTTTACATTTTAACTCTTCAGTTTCTAAAAAAGGTTACATGGAGTATTATTTTGACCCTTGTGTCCTAAATTTAGATTTCTCAACTATTTATCTCAAGGTTTCAAAAAAAAATTGTCACAAATAGAATGTTCGCTTTCTACATTTTTCTGTTTTATTACCAAATAAAAGAATAATACAATCAAATACTTGAAAATAAAACTTTGGGCAGTGGAGTAACTCACTTTTTCATGCAGAAACTCAGGTTACGTTATTTCCAAATGTTTTTATTGTGGGCCCAGATTGTGCAAAGGAGAGTTGCTTTCTGTAGCAACGTTGCTCTCATCTGCAACTCCTTATGTTTTATCCTCCACATCAAAAAGTTGTATAGATTCGAAAGGCATGCATACATATCCAAGATGGGCCGGGCTCTGAACTCAGTTAGTAGTTTTGGGCCTAGAGATTCAGTCTTGGGCTTATCAATAATCTACAAAGTAGCTCATATATTTTGGTGAATAATTCTATACCACATCGGCGCAGAGGAGCAAATTAACGTCATATATATACTCGGGATATGAGAACAGCCAGCACGACCTTACTTGAACAGGATCTGTTCTATAGGTTGTACCTCTGTATCCTTGATTCCTAAGGAGACAGTGACACAAGTCTGGTGGATGAACTATGGCTGTGTGATCAGAGCGTGATTAACAATGGCTGCAGCCGATTAATAGGGGTCTGCAATTAATCTGAGAAGAAGAAAAAGGATTGGGTCGAGCAGGGTGAAGTTCTGAATTTATTGAAGATGAATTCATGGGACAGAAAGCAGTATGAAGTCCCTAGATGAAAACAATGTATAGTTATACTAATCAGATTTCACGTGTCGTGTTCATTGGAGCGAGCGCTTGATTGAAGTTGGAATCTTGAATGATGTTCGGCAGGTACCCCCTTTCATACCCTTTTAATCCTAATTCATTTTTTTTTTTTCCCCAAAGACCATGTTCTTGGATTACCATAAATGGGCATAGTTTCGTATAACTGTTTTTCTGGCCTTTTTATTCATGCCCCATAAGAGAACCACTTATGGAAGTTCAAATTTTATAGCCAACACCTGAGTAAAATCTGATGAATTTATTTGATGCCAACACACCATACAAGATTGACTGCGTTATTTGATGCCAACACACCATACAAGATTGACTGCGTTATTTGATGCCAACACACCATACAAGATTGACTGCGTTATCTATTAAGGGTTGGTTTAAGCCATGTATTTTGATTTATAATACTTACAAGTTTTTACAACTTACAAAATCATATCCACTTGTGCTCCTAAGTTAGGTAAAAGGTGCGCCTTCGCCCCATATACATTCTTGTGCATTGACTAATTGAATACAGTATGTGCTATGTATACTATCTCACACACTGAGATATATCTGAATGATGTCCCAATTCTTTAACAAGGAACTCGTGAATTGAATCAATACTGAAACTGGATTGAAGATGTAACTGAGCTAGCCCCAAGTTTGTGTACTCTCTTTATAATAAACACTTGATATTATTTAGTTTTCCTAATGAATTATTTAGTCATTTATCTTCCTTAGCATAAAAAGCCATTTGTTGTATATTCTACTTCAAAAAAGTTCTCGTAATTGATTACTTAGAGGGTCATCCTTGTTTGTGCCATGTTCTGATGTTCTCTTTGAGATATATCCCATATTGACTTTGGTAGTAAACATGAGAGGGAAGCTTTGGTACAAACTACGAGGCTAGCTAATTGATTAAGCATACCTTTCTCGGCCTTTTGGCTAAGATCAAGTGTAGTATCTGTTCTTATCAGTTTAATATCTGATATGTGGGCCATCGGCTCACACGATATTAATCTTATTTTTTGAGAGGGAAGTCCCACCACAATAGCTTGCTATTGGGGTCTTCACGAGTCGCCCATGCCTTACACTTTTGCAAGGGCTTGGCTCACCCCACCTATCTTAGTTCTTAATGTTTCTGATGCCTATAACAGCATATGATTCTTATTTACTTAAATAAAAAGGTTTAAGCTCACCTTGTTATAAGATTAAAGTGCATTATCAAAATGTCAGTATTTGGGTCTTGCTTTTACATGAATCTTTCCAGATTATCTGTCTTTGCTTTTAAATGAATCATTTCAGATTCATTAACAGTCTTGAAGTGAGGAACGATTCGGGCATGATTTCTTTTTCACTTTTAAATGAATCATTTCAGATTCATTTACAGTCTCGTATTTTTGATTACAGAAGTGATTGGATGGGCTTACAATTCATCGGTTTCTCATTCGATTACCATCACAAGTGAGTTCCCCTGCAGTACTCTATTTTCTTTCCTTTTCTAGTAGGGATATAATGCATCCTGAGAAGTAATTGCATTCAAAACCAAAATAAAAAGATTATTGCTCTGTCAAGGTTTGTTTCCCTGTTCAGGACACTATTACTTTTAACTTAGAATACCCTGGTTTGAATGTTAAAATTGAGAGTCTAGCTTTTAATCTTCAACTTTGAAAATTTGAGGTTTTCAGGAAACAAAGCGGAGAAACTGTTAAATCATCTGGAAATATGAACCACAGAATGAACCAAACAATCTGAAAACTGTTAACTGTCTGGAAATTTGAGGTTTGTCTCTAAATGAATGTCTATTTTCAAGAAATTTTGTCCCAAAATGAATGTTTTTTTTTTCTTTTGACAAAAACTGTCTGTAAATGTTTTTTACCATTTTTTTCCACGAGTCTCTCTTTATACATGCAAAACCAAATGTTTTGAAAGAGAATTACAAGAAAAAATATGAATATTTGCCACTATATTGTATAAAAAGTAGAAATTTTCATAATGTCCCTTAAAATCGAATTTTGCACATTCAATTAGGAACGGAGAGAGTGCTATTTACAAAAAAAAAAAGTGCAAATTTCTCTTCCCTCCCTGACCTTTTTCTCAGTTCTTGTTTTCTCTTTTCAAGTAAATGGTGCCACATTCGGAACATAGGACAGATTGGGATCTTTGCTTAGTGATTGACCAAGAAAATTCGCAACCTGTAAGAGATATAGACCATAGTTACCAGGAACGTGGGACGTTTCGGGACGCGGGACGGGTACGGGGACGAGGAACATGACTTAGTAAATTTTGGGTACGCTGGGGTAGGATCAATTGGGAACGTGGTACGCTCTATATTGAAAATTAATCACTAAGTTGAATATAATAACATATATACACACACACACTTACATATGTTTATATATATATATACTTTTAGGGAGATAAAAGATTATAATGTAAAGGCGGATAACCATAAAAGATTGTAAATGTAGACAAGATTCTACGTTGATGACCGTTAATTTTCCGGTACGATTGTTTGAGTACTTTGGGTCGAGTTCCCTTGTGAACCCGGGACGCGTGTTCCCGGGACGTGGGACGAGGGGGGTTGGGAGTTCCCGGTAACTATGATATAGACATGCCTATGCTTAAACAGTAAGTTCATGTGATGGATGTACAAACACAGTTTAACTTCCAAGTTCGAACATAGCCAGACAGCAAACAGGAAGAATAGCCATATAAACGCACGAAAGAGCCAAACGAAGTACAAGTGGATAACTGCAGAGCCTTATATGCATATCCACAAATTATGTAACGAGGAAACTTACGTGAATCTGACAACATAAGCAGCACAAATGAAAAAGCTTTATTTTATTTTATTTAAGCTTGTGCTCCACACAAATTCCTCATTTTCATTGTAAATCCTTGTTCATCTGGATATGGGGTTTGTGAATGCTATGATATATTGCAACAATGGTTGAAATGTTGCTCATTTTGGGGAACTGTATTATGTACTCGAATGAATAATGCAATCATTTTTCTTTACGTTTGTATTGGATTATTACAGCATACTACTTACCTAAACACTTCAAGTTGTTCATCATGAAATCTATAGGACCAAAATGGCCATCTTAAAGCCTACAATATGAATTGTGCGTTGTGTCGAAAAACACAATTGGGAAGAAAAATAGTAAAGCCATTTATTGATTTGTGACCAGAGTTTACTTCTCCACTTGTAATTGCAAAAAATGAACATCAAAAACCATCTCCGAGGACTGCAAGTGAAACGTAAAAAAAATCCAGTGGGCAGAGACAATGTATGGCATGATGAGTTCGACCACATAATCAAACGAATACTACTGAATTATGGAGAATCTAATATACTATAGCATAGTATCAAAGCTGCGGTACAAGAGAAGAGTTGGACAAATGTATTTATCAATCTTTCTTGGCCTTTTGGCTAAACCAATATGATCTTTAAGCATCATATGACAATGCTAATACGCTGTGTGCTGCAGTGATCCAATGAGCTAATCTGTAAACCAAAACTAAAATATGACAAAGATTTTGCCTCATGTCAGATTGTATCAAAGCAGATGACTAATTGAATACGTACTCCGTATACAATTTCACATACTGATACCCAAAAGATGTTTAGATTATTTTAGCAGAAACTTCAGAACTAAAATTAATATTAAAACTGAATTGAAGGAAAGAAAATGAAGACGAAAATGTGCCAGAACTTGGTTTCTAACTGCTGATAGAAGAAAAATACACAAGGGGACATCCTTGTTTGGCCAAAGTTCCATTTGAAATATATCCCATATTGACTTTGGTAGTAAACAGGAGAGGGAAGCTTTGGTACAAACTACGAGGCTGGCTAATTGATCAAGCATACCTTTCTCGGCCTTTTGGCTAAGATCAAGTGTAGTATCTGTTCTTATCAGTTTAATATCTGATATGTGGGCCATCGGCTCACACGATATTAATCTTATTTTTTGAGGGGGAAGGCCCATCACAATAGCTTGCTATTGGGGTCGTCACGAGTCGCCCATGCCTTACACTATTGCAAGGGCCTGGCTCACCCCACCTATCTTAGTTCTAATGCTTCCTTCTTGAGGCTAGTGTGCCTCACATTCTTTCCTTGTATTATGTAAGCTCAGAAGGTGCAGTCAATTGTGACATCTTAGGCTTCCAATTCAGCGGTTTCTCATTTGTTAAAACCAAAATAATTGCAGCTTAAAAAATATTGCTGTGTGAAGTGTCTCCCTGTTCAGGACACTACTACTTCAACTTAGAATAACCAGGTTTGAATGTTGAAATTGAGAGTTGTAAATTTTCAACTTAGAAAATTTGGGGTTTTCAGGAAAGCAACAAATTAAAGTTGAGAAACTGTTCTGGAAATAGCACAGAATAAACCAAACAAATTGAAAACTGAAAATATGGACCACGGAATAGACTAAACAACCTGAAAATGTAGCCCGGAAGGAAGCATACCAAACAAATTGAAAACTGAAAATAGGGACCACAGAATAGACCAACAATCTGAAAAGGTAACCCCGGAAGGAAGGGGATGAAAAAAATTTGGACCATTTCTCGATTTGTGCGTGTCATCCTTGCGCAGGGGCCATGCTAATCTTCTCTGTATTGTTCCAATTTTATCGGATGTCCCCAAAGGGACAAATGTTAGCATGTTCAGTAGACTATTTTAAGCGCTTCCTTTAAGTATAATATTCATATGTGGGACAGTTTAAATAGCAGTATAGAAAAAAATAGTACAGTGTGTTACGTCTTTATCAATTTGACATGTAATGCAGAAAGGACGTTTAACTATTTCCCCATGACAGTGTTGGGTTTCGGTCAAACATGCGCAGCGGAATTTAGCATTTAAAATTTTGAAACCCAAAGCCATGGATCCGTTCATATGATTAAATCAAATACGACATGAGAATAAAGGAATAAACTAACCCTTGATGGCTATCAAATTCTCTTGGTCTTTGGTAGAGGTTTGAAGTCTTGATCACGATCACAAAGCTTGAACACGAACTTTGAAGATGATGATTTTCACCCTCTAGCGGTATCCACACTTCGAACGAATATCAAAGGAGCTTCTTTGATCTTGGTTGCTAGACCAAATTGTGAAACACTTTTTCACAATCAAAAGAACTATATGGAATTTATTTTGTGTATTATTTTGTTCCTCAACCAAGAATGTCTTGGAACAAAATAAACCCTCTCTCAAACTCTTTGAGACTCACAAAATTGTTAGCTTTGAGTGCTGGCCGAATTTGGTCTTTTATACACAAGTATGACCTATTCCAAATAGGAAACTTGTGTCAAAATCCGTCCAAAATTCGTTTCCTAATCAAATTAGGAATCTGCCACCCGATAGTACTGTGCGGCCGCCCAGAATTCACTGTGCGGTCGCACAACTATCTGAAGTAAAACTGGTACAAAACTGAGATAAGTGTGCGGCCGCCCAGTCCATACTGTGCGGTCGCCCACTTCTCAGAAAGTCTAGAATTTCCAAACTTCCAATTTAGTCCTTTTAAAGATTCGTTCTATTGTGTGTGACCCTCTAGGATTATACTAAGTTGGCAATGGGTTCAAACATGAAACCATAAGATATGATTAGGTTCTAGCAAACCGTCATACCTACCCAAATAGTATTACTAGATACAAGTTCGCATTCCTTTAGAATATGTCATAATCCTTTTGTCCACGATATCATTGAACACAAGTCATGGTCAAAGAGTCAACTTGTTTTGTTCAATACTTTCTCGATTCCGAATATGTTGATAATCCAAATGACATTGATCCAATCAATTCATTTGAGTCCGGCCGAACATTTCATCAACATCATTCCTACGAGAGGCCCAAGCTTGACATCTCTCCGAGGAGGGACAAATCCATTTAGCTTATTATTCTTCCATACGTGAATCCGATTATGCCAATCATACCCTTTATAACTACTCGGTTAAAAGTAGCGTTTGAATATGTCAAACATAATGTTCATCAAGTGGAAGACTATAATAACTTCATGTCTAAGGATTCAAATGACATAACTAATATGAGATATATGTATGACATAGACCATGACATAAATCTCATAAAGCGGGTCATGTCCAGTACCTTGTTCCAAACAAGTACCCATAAATCTAACATGATCATCCCATGATCATTTAGCCTTTATACTAGTGCTTAACAAGTACTAGGGACGGAGATTATTATAAGTAAACATGAACAACAATAATAATCAAAACATCTCTTTATTGATATGAAATAAATGATAACAATTACAACGTTTATTAAACGTGCCTAGGGCACCACTACCAACAGACAGATTACTATATCAATCAAAGGTAATTTGCCCATGTGCCACTCTATTATCCAAAACATTTTTTAATTTTCTGGCATCCGGAGATGTAAACTGGTTAAGGGTTATGTGAACATGTTAGTATAAAGCTAAGAGGCCTCATCAAGGAACTGACTGTGCCGAGCTTCTTCTTTAGCTTCTACTCTGCCTTTATCAATGGCTATATATCTATATTACACAGACGACAAACTGACATGAATGAACTAACACAAACACTGACAAAATCGTGAGACAAGATCCTGGAAAACCCCCTAATACCGCGTTATTACTTTTCTTTGGTGCATTAGAGTTTTCTTTCTTATCTTCCATGTCTGTCTATGTTATGAAATCATCCTATATGCCCTTGTTCTGGATTAACATGAAAGACTGCAACCATGGCGGACACAAAGCCACCATAGTGGGTGGCAGAGTCCCCACTATTTTCACATTTTTATCTTTAAAAAAATGGACATAACAATGCACTTATGCGTTGTGTAAGATCATAATTCTGTTCTGATATAAATTGGAGAATGTTAGTGTTGGGGAAATTGTGGTTTATCCGTACAGTTCATGCACATACAATTCTGATAATGGTGAGACCCAACAACCATGCATACGAATAATATGAAAGTAATTAACAAGAAAAGAACGCAATATTTGTTAACCTAGTTCGTCACACCAATGACTACATCTGGGGGCACTGCCAAGCCAGGATATTTCACTTATATCACAATCTATGTTTGTTTACAATAAAGTCTACGCTCTATATTGCTAGGAGATAACTTCTCCATGTAAACACTCATATCACACATAAAACCCTAGACATGCTTCTACCTATCCATGGAATGCCTCTAAGGGCACCCCCTAAGGGCTAGCACTCACTTGGCTCTCTTTGTGAATCACATATTCTCTCTGGCTATTTCTTCTAATGTACAATGTTTATGACCATCACTTGGTTTATATAGGCAACACGTCCAAAACCTAAACTAAGTAGGAAACCCGGAATAATTAAATTCCTAAATCCACTTAAACAAGGAATCCCAAGGAGAATTAAATTCCAACCTAGTCAAATAAAGAATTCCATAAATTCTTATATGACTCAAATTTAATTTCCTTTTCCTTCTAGGTTTTGTCTCCACAACCCAACAGTTAGCTCTATTTTCGCCAACTTCGTTTTGATAGTTTTGTAAGCTTCATGCACAAGAGGACCAAAATTCAGTAACAAAGGATACACTCAAACAAATGGAAGGAAGATCAAAAACGATATTCACTTCTGCGTCCTTTATTAATGCTTGCATAAAGGTTCGGCAAAAGAAGGCCAAGAAAACTAAAACAATTGCAAAAGAAAAATAAACTGCTTTTTGGAGTACAAATATACCTTTATTGTTTGTTTGGTGCAAGTATTTTCGCAAATATATGTGGTACATTAAAGGTAATACGAACTCTACTTTTGACCCTACACCATGCTAGCGATTGCCGAGTTCATCTCCTTCACTGTACTGCAAGAGGGTCTTGATCAGATGAACCATCAGGATTTCCATCCTCCAGTTCAATACTGGTTATCTCTTTTGATCTTGAATTAGCAAAGTTGCCAAGATTTCTATATGGTGAAGTAAACCTCCCTCAACTTCCTGAAGTCAATTTCTCACGCAATTTGGTACGTAATATATTTCACATTTAAGACTTTGGAGTACAAGACTTTGATTCAAATCGAAGTAAATATTGTGTAGTAAAAATAAAAAGAATGCTTCCTCGTTCATTAGAAGCAACATGTGAACTCTCAGTAAAATAGCATTTACAGAAAATAAGTGCAAACTGACACTCTGGCATTTATAAGCACTGAACCAACTTAGGGTCTTAGATTTCTCTTCCATCGTTTACTTCACTACCTTATACTCTAGTGAAAAAGGACTCATTTTTCTTAATGCTTGTATTGGAGTTTTACAGCATAATTACTTAAAACTTCAAGTTGTTCTTCATGAAATCTGTTGGACCAAAATGGCCATTTTAAAGGCTACAACAACCAACTGCTACGAGATGAATAGAGATAAATTCATGAGCAATTAGTAAAGATAGATTCAGGTTGATGGCATATATGTAAATAATATTCAGTTTCGTACCAAGTCATCTTCGAGAGGAGAACGTAATAGAGAAGCTACGGTACAAGAGAAGATTCTGACAAATGTAGTAAGCATACCTTTCTTGGCCTTTTGGCTGAACCAAGCAGTATAATCTGTAAGCATCGTATGACAATGCTAACAAGTTGTACTGCACTGATCCAATGAGCTAATAATATGTAAACCAAAACTAAGATATGACAAATATTGAGAGCAAGGGGCATACACCTTCTTTGCCTCATGTCAGATTGTATCAAAGCGGGTGACTAATTGAATACGTACTACATATTGTTGGAAAAATAAGTGTATCTTTGTATTATGTGAAGGAAATATGATTTATTTCCGTGATAAATAATTTGTCGAATGACAAACTTGTTTGTGGGTTTGTGTTCTACTCTGTGAGAACATTGAGATAATGTATTCATTTGTCAAATTTGGAGTTGGGATGAATGAGATACAAATGCTTGAAGTTGGTGGGTTGAAATGGGGATATTGTGTTTTATCCCACATTGGAAAGAAATGTGAAAGGAAGCTAGTATAAAGGCTTGGGCACTTTAGTAGTGTCCAAGCTTGTATGGTATAGAGGCTCTCTCTCATGCAGGGTGCAAATCATGGACCTAGATTGGCTTGGGTCCATCAAACTCATGTGTGTCCGCGTGTCTCGGACACGAATGTAGCATCTATTTGGCTTGTCCACGCTAGCTCACCTTTTGACTTTAACAGTCAATTAGCCATATCTTCTTATCTCAGTAATTAATTAAAGGATCAGGCTTATCCTTTTAATTAATTAATTCTGGCTGTTGAACTGTTCTTGGGACAGTATAAATAAAGCTGCAAACCACTTCCAGAAAATACAGAAACAAATACTCAGTTTTTCAGCAACAAACCACAACCTCTTTTTATTGCATCTTTGTTCATTCCTCCTTGGTCTCCTGCATTGCATCAGTGGTGATACTGTCCAGGCATTTAATTCAATTCGCCGGAGTCTCGTAGTGCAGAGAAGCTTCCGGTTAGTGCGAGTTATCCTGGGAGACTAGCGTCCTACAACAACCTAAAGCATTCACGTGAGGGGACGAATAAGTCTTAAGGACAGTGTGTTCAACACACGGCTCAGCACAATCAATCAGTTTGCTTTCAGTTTATTCATTTTCAGTTTATTTATTTATTTATTATTTATTCTGTAACAAGTTCTTTTTTGTAGAATTTTTCTAACACATATACAATCGCACATACTCATATACCTCACTGAGGCATTCCAAAAAGATGTTTAGATTCATTTAACTGAAGTTTTTGAACTAAAATTAATATTAAAACTGAATTGAAGGAAAGAAAATGAAGACCAAAATGTGCCAGAACTTGGTTTCTAACTGCTGATAGAAGAAAAATACACAAGGGGACATCCTTGTTTGGCCAAAGTTCCATTTGAGATATATCCCATATTGACTTTGGTAGTAAACAGGAGAGGGAAGCTTTGGTACAAACTACGAGGCTGGCTAATTGATCAAGCATACCTTTCTCGGCCTTTTGGCTAAGATCAAGTGTAGTATCTGTTCTTATCAGTTTAATATCTGATATGTGGGCCATCGGCTCACACGATATTAATCTTATTTTTTGAGGGGGAAGGCCCATCACAATAGCTTGCTATTGGGGTCTTCGCGAGTCGCCCATGCCTTACACTATTGCAAGGGCCTGGCTCACCCCACCTATCTTAGTTCTAATGTTTCTTTGAAGGTCACCCTGTTCAGGACACTGTAATTTCAACTTAGAATAACCTCGTTCGGACTTTTCGTATTATGTCACTGGAGAATAAATGTTGAAACTGAGGTTTCGAGTTTTCAGAAAACAACGAATTAAAGCTGACTGATAAATCGATATACTGTAAATAAAACGAACAGAATCTGCACGTGAGATCAGACTGGTTGCTGATATCATCCCCTGCAGCTGGAGAATCAATGCATGAATTGTGTTGATTAAATGTAAGCTGTCAGATTATACAGAGCATATAATAAAGTTAAACAGTTTTAAATGATACACAAATAATGGAAATAAAGTGGACTAGAAAATACTCCTAGAAAACTATCCCATATTAACCTAAAAACAAACAGAAGCTCAGTATATATTACAAATCGACGAGGGAAGCCATCACAACCTTACTTGAACAGTATCTTTTCTATAGGAAGTACAGCTGCATCCTTGATTCCTAAGGAGACAGTGACCCAAGTTTTGTGGATGAACAATGGCAGTCTGACAGATCAATAACCTTCCTTTTTTGCACAGGTATTCTGCACACTTCTTCCTATCTGCAATGGTGCTGCTAGCTAAGATGTTTGAAGGAGGAGCATGAACATAGAGCGCCCTTATTTTGTTGCTGCTATTCTGCCAGTTTCCCTCTGCAATGTACATCACATTTTCTTTTATGAAGCTTAGCTTCACGAGCTCGATTCCGGCTGCCAAAGATTGTTTCGTAATACTCTCTGTGTCTCAGAAAGATAGTCTCATTTTGACTTTTTATTCTGGGACAGAGGGAGTATATAACTAGTGAGATTTCAAACAGGAGCATTGCCCTTGGGACGGGGACAAAAAAGTGCATTTCAACCAAGAAAAGATTCGTTAATTCTATGAATTGGAGTGAGTGCGGGAAAAAAGGATTTGTAAAAATTTGGACCATTTCTCGACTTGTGCGTGTCATCCTTGCGCAGGGGCCATGCTAACGGATGTCCCTGGAGGGACGAACTTACTTGCATTCAGCAGACTATTTTAATATTCTGATGTGGGATAGTTTCAAACGACGCTGCAATTGACATTTGATGCCGCAATGCAGAAGCATTATAAAAAGATACTAGTACAGTATGTTAGGCCTTTATCAAAGTTTAGCATGTACGCAGACGACACATTGACTTTCTATCACCATCATTTTTTTCCTGCTATTCTGCCATTGTTTCTCTGCCCATTGTTGTTCGCATCACTGCTTCTGCAATGCAACCCATTTACGGGCCAAACACTGTTTGGCAATAAGTTTTGCTTTTCTAAATTAAACTATGAAAGAATCGTAGTACAATGTTATGGCACAAACAATTTACAATTAGATAAAGCAAATTTCATATAAATATTCTTTTTACTATGAGATTACTTGTATAAAGAGTCTCTTCTTAATTTAATAAAGCTTGTTAAAACAGGTTGTGAACTCCCTAAAATGAGCTCTAGTTCTCATGTTTAAGAAAATATCAAATCCAATTCTTACGAGCAAGAAGACAAAAAATTGTGATCTTTTCAATAGTGAAAGTGTTAGGAAAATTCTTTTTTTTAAAAAAAAAACTCGAATTACAGAATAAATAATAAATAAACAAAAACTACACTGAATGGTTTGTTCCTCACCATTTTGCAACCCATGCGCGCAAGAGAGCCTCTTTGACAAATAAGCTTAAAAACAACTTAAGTGCCCAAGCCTTTATACTAGCTTCCATTCACATTTCTTTCTAATGTGGGATAAACTCAATATCCCCATTTCAATCCACCAACTTCAAGCCTTTGTATATCATTCATCCCAACACCAAATTGGACAAATGAATACATTATCTCAATGTTATCATGGAGTATAACACAAACCCACAAACAATTTTGTCATTCGACAAATTATTTATCACGGAAATAAATCATATTTCCTTCACATAATACAAAGACATTATTTTTCCAACAGAAAGTAGGGCATTGCGCTTGAAAAATAAGCCTTCAAATTTATGAAGGGTATTAGGCTATTAGCTACCAAAATAAATAAGCAAAAACTTAATTATAAAGTTTGTAATTTCCTCTTCCACATGTTCCTTTGAAAGAAAATGTCAAATTAGTTTCGTAGTTATAGTATCTCTCGCTATACTCCTTCCGTCTCCTTTTAAAAGTCAAAAAATGGGTGTGTTCAAGAATTAAGGAAAAGATGATGTGTTGTGAGTGTTGATAGTTGGGTAGGGGAGAGAAAGTGAGGTAATGAAGAGTTAGTGGATAATTGTTGTGAGTATGACATGTAGGACCCAGTTTCCATTTTAGGATTTTTGATTCTTAAAATGAGACGTCCTTTTAGGAAATTTTTTACTCTTAAAATGGGACAGAGGGAGTATATGAAAAAAAAAAAAAAATCATAATTTGAAAGAAGAAGAATTAAATCAATAATTAATTTAAATTTTGAAAATAAATAATACTCCCTCCGTCCCACCACATATAGGACTAGAGGGGTAACTAATTATGACAAACTATTAAATGAGTGAGGTAGAAAATGAAGAGAGATAATGAGCGGAGTAAATAGTAGTGTTAGTTGGATAAATCGAGTGGTAGGAAATGAAAAGAGAGAATGAGTGGGATAAATGATACTATGATAGTGTTGGTTGAATAAATTGAGTGGTGAAAAATGAAAAGAGAGAATGAATTTGGTTGAAACATTAGTCTCACTTAAAATGACTAAAAAGAATGTTTTATTAAATAAAATAATTTTAAATAATCATGACATACAGAAAAGCAATCTTTCCATGGAATAATCTCTCACGTGAACTAGTACTTCCATTCCGCTTGTTCCGGCGTGACATGGACACGGGGACTTTCCCCTCAACTCAATCTCGACGGCTAGGACTGCACCGCAGACAATCTCCTGAAATCACGACCGTTAACTAACAAATTATCCTTATCATAATATTTGCACGTCCTCATGTTAGCTCAAACCTAGGTTGTCAAAGACGCGTAAAAAAAGTCGCCCAGCTGAACAGAGTGAATTCCCACGCGCGTTTGCATCTCACTCACTTCCTCCAACCGCTAATTATAGAAAGTACTCCCTCCGTCCCACTCGAATTAGGATAAATTTTCATTTTGAGTATGTTAGGAAAAATTCTGTAAAAAAGGAACTCTAAAATACAGAATATATAATAAACATAATTAAACTTAAATGAATAAACAAGAGTAAACTGATTGTTTTGTTTGTGCCGAGTCGTGTGTAAGTACACACTGTCCTTAAGACTTATTCGCCCCCTTATCGTGAGTGCTTGAGGATGTCTTTGGACGCTAGTCTCCCAGGATCTCTCGCACGAACCGGATGCTTCTCCGCACCAAGAGATTCCGGCGAATTGAGTTTGTGCCCAGACAGTATCACCATAATGCAGATGCAAGAGGAGGCCAAAAAAAGAATGACAAAATGCAACAAGGAGAGGGTGTGAGAGATTGCTGAAAAATGTGATTTCTTTCTGTGTATTTTCTGCACTGATTTGTGCTCTATTTATACTACTCAGAGAACAGTTCAAGAGCCAAAAACAAAGGATAAACATAATCCTTAATTAAATCTGAGATAAGATAAAGGATGGCTCTTCAGTTGGCATTCCATTCAGATGAGATGAATCTGTTTCTGGGCAAAAATTTTAACTGTAAAGATCAAAAAATTAAGCAAAAGGTGAGCTCGAACGGACAAGCCAAATTGGTGCTATATTCGTGTCTGCAGGTCGCGTGCACACATGAGTTCGGACCTCGCAAGCCAAATTGGGTCCATGATTTGCAACCCCCTGCGCGCGCGAGAGAGCCTCTATGCCATACAAGCTTGAACACTAGTCAAGTGCTCAAGCCTTTATACAAGCTACCCTTTACATTTCTTTTCAATGTGGGATAATTTCCATATCCCCATTTCAACCCACCAACTTTGAGCCTTCATATCTTATTCATCCCAATACCAAATTGGACAAATGAATACATTATCTCAATGTTCTCACGGAGTAGAACACAAACCCACTAACAACTTTGTCATTCGACAAATTATTTATCAATTAATTAATACACAAAATTAAGGAAAATACTCATTTCCTTCACATTTTTCCAACAGGGTATCCCATTCGAATTAGGACAACTCAAGAATGGAAGTGTGTTCTTTTATGAGACTCACATTCACACTCACAACAACTTTCAACTCATTATTCTCTACCCTACTTTCTCTCTCTTACTTTACTTTTCATACTCACAACACCTACTTCACTACAATTTTTTCCTTAATCACCATGCTCAAACCAAAAATCCTAATTCGGGTGGGACGGAGGGAGTATATGTACTTTCATGTGAGACAAACACTTATATGCGACCGTCTCACGCTATGAGACTGCGCGTGAGACCCCCCCTCCCCAAAATCAACGTGTTTGTTAAAAAAAAAAAAAAACTCCAATTATTTTAAAAAACTACATAGGTCATGATATGGTTTATTTTTTAAAAAAAAAATTGTAACATACAAAACAAGTGAGCTGCTCGTCATAATAAAATGTAAACACTTTCTTATGAAGAAAGTAACAGTTTGGTCTTTAAAAAGTAACACTTTTTATTGTAAGATGTAACAGCAGTTTCGCAAATAATATAAATAATTTTTATGATTAGAAAATGTAACACTTTCTTATGAAGAAATGAAGAAAGTAACAGTTTGGTCTTTAAAAAGTAACACTTTATTGTAAGATGTAACATCAATTTCGCAAAATAATATAAATAGTTTCTTTTTAAAAAAAAAAAAGTGTTACATATGAGAAAAAAGTGTTACATTTCCTTATAAAAAGTGTTACTTTTGTTGACTAGAAAAAAAAGGCAGGAAAAAAAAAAAGGCGGGACGGTCTCACAATGCGAGACCATCGCATAGTAGTCCAGCCCTTCATGTTAATGCACGTCCTTGTTAGTAGGGATGGCAACGGGGCGGATACGGAGCGGGTTTGCTCATAACCAAACCGCCCCTCAATGAACACTCTTGTTACCAAACCCGCCCCGCTCCGTATGGTGTTGAACCCGTACCCGTCCCGTATTCCATAAAAGCACAATTTTATGGATGAAATTAACATTAGAAAATGAGAAAGACGTATTATATATGCTGCAAGTAGAGAAACTAAAATAAGCAGTAACCACGCAAAAATATGAAGGAGTGTATTGGAACATTACAGTAAATAGAAGCATGCTTTAGTATACGGGGCGGGGCGGTGACCCACGGGTTGGGGTGTGTTATCAAACCCACCCCCGTAACCCGTCAGATTTTGAAAAATGGTTACCAAACCCGCGCCGTTACGGAGCGGACTGTCCCGGATACGGATCGGTTTTGGACAAATTGCCATCCCTACTTGTTAGTAGCTTCTCAGGCGAGCTTTTTGCGGTAGTGACAGCCCATTTCTCTAGCACCTCCATCTAGGGATGGCCAAACGGAACCAAACCATTCCGGAACCGCCTTAAACCTTGATAAAATTGGGAACCGGGTGAATCGGGGTCGTTTGTAACATGAGCCGGTTCCGGTTCTCTCTTTTGAAAACCGTGAACCGGCGGTTTCGAACCGCCATGAACCGCCTAGACCGAACCAGAACCGTCAGCAAAACTGTTAGAAAACCGTCAAAATCGTTAGATTTCTAACGATATTTTCAGAATTAACCGTTACTAACGGAAAGTTGACAAGAGAATTTGAGTTCTAACTAAATTTTTAGCCAAATTAAGTAAATAAAAATAATAAAAAAAATGTTGTGTATGTAAAGAAAACATGAACGGACCTCTTTAATTTTTTAAACATTTTTTCTATACTTTTTTGTTAAAAAAATCGGTAATAAAATATTTAAATTGTTTTTTTTTTTTTGTTAAAAAACTTCAAATAAAAAAAATAAAAAAATTGTGGACCGGCGGTTCCAAACCGTGCACCGGCCGTTCCTAACCGTAACCGTAACCTGATGAGAAACAGTTTAGTTGCGGTTCAAGCTTTTTTGAAACTGAAACCGGCGATTCAGAACTGAAACCGTGTTTGGTCATCCCTGCCTCCCTCGTGACATCATAGGGTTTCCTTGTAAGAAATTCAAACTGGAATTAATTTTGGCTAGTGATATTAACAAGTTTAATTAGAGTTAGTCTTATGAAAAACGTATTTTTCTTTAAAAAAAAAAAAAAAAACGTGTTTTCTAAAACCACGCAGCCACTTGTTTTAAAATAGGTGATGGTATTTTCATAAATAACAGGCAAGCATCGTAAATGGTGAGTGCTAATATTACAAACTGTCAGTTTTTCAAAGGGGGTTCATAAACATTGGAACTGACACTTTTCATTAGTGTCAGTGGTAGTGGTAAAAACAGTCAATCAATACACTGACACTTATCGTAAATGTCAGTGGTAGTGTTAATAAGTGTAGTGTAAGTGGCTAACAGTTTTTAACACTATCACTGGCACTTACAATGAGCGTCAGTTATTTATAAAAATGTCTTTTTTATTTCATTAATGATAGATAAATTACCCTTACAAATGTTTTTTTTATTTATAAAAATGTTATCGCCGGTTTAAAAATAGCTTACCATTTATTACAAAAATGCTATCAAGTCATTTCAAAAACACGTTTTCCGGTCTCTTACCGGTCTCTTAAGGAAAAACACATTTTATACTAGATTTTCACTTATAATTATCAGTTGGAGTTGGCATTTTTGAATTCCTTTTATGTCCATGGTTCCAGTATAGAACTACTAAAAAACCTATACTCACTCCGTCCCAATTTGAGAGTCAAAAAATAAAAAATAAGATGGCACAGGAATTAAAGAAAGAATCTTTTTATTATAAAGTATAGATAGTGGAGTAGAGTGTTGTGAGTATAGAAAGTAGGTAGGAGAGAGAAAGTGGGGTAGAGAATAGTTAGTGGATAATTGTTGTGTGTATGACATGTGAGGTTCACTAAATAAAGAAGTAGGGTGTGCACGGGTCGGTTTGGTTCGGTTTTAGGCCAAAACCGACACCAAACCAATAGTTATCGGTTTATGTAATTCAAAACCATTAAGCTTCAGTTTCTTAATGGTTCGGTTTGTTCGGTTTCGCTGTAATATCGGTTTGGTTCGGTGTCAAACCAATATAATGGACTGTTGGGTTGTGGGTTTGTTGGGCCACCTTAATGGGCTACATTCAAATGAGGCCCAATTTGCACATAATAAATAATAAGGTCAAATAAGACACATTTTCTGGTTGAAGTATGAATTTGGCCATACTACTTGGGCCAAAATCTATAAATTAAAGTTTACAACTATTAACTCAAATAATAAGCTAAGAATAAAACGACATAGTTTTAGGCTATCGGTTCGGTTCGGTTTCTTATTGGTTCTAACAAGCTGGAAACCTAAACCGAACCACTAATTTCGGTTTTCTAATTTTTAGAAACCGGTCCTAACCAATAGCTTATTGGACCGGATTTTCGGTCCGGTTTTTTCGGTTTTATTGGTTTTTTTGCTCACCCCTATAAAGAAGTATAAAAAACTTTCCTTATATGGATTTTGACTCTTAAGTTGGGACACCCATTTGGGAAATTTTTGACTCTTAAAATGGGACGGAAGGAGTATTTTCTTCCGCTCGGGAATGGGCGGCGGGCACTTGATAATGTAAACGTCCATTTGTATGATGAAATTATGGAATTCGAACATCATAAATTCCTAATGTGAATTGGTATTTAATCTATTGAGGATAAAATCATACATTGAAGTTTTTATTCCGCTGTTAGGAATAAAAAAATAGAAAACTCATCGTCTCTTTTTCTATCTTTTTTTTATTGCTGCTTCATAAAACACAAATTGGAACAAAAGCACTGAAATAACATATTAAACATGTGAAATAAGTATATTTTTATTTTTTAATACCATTATTCACATCACTTCCAGAGTTTAGTATTACAACTTTGTTACAACTTGTTTATGGGCTCAAAGGCAACTCAAGCTCAAACTCTGAGCTCACAAATACTCCCTCTGTCCCAGAATGATAGTCCCCATATTTTTATGGGTTTTACGAAGAAACTTTGAGTAATAATTAAGGCTACTTTTAATTATTCTAATGAATTTTTTAAAATTGTTCTTGATACACCATTATAAATGAGAAGGTCTCTGGTGAGGCGGTCGCATGGGGTGCGGCGCCGACCATACCTTCTTTTTTTTTTTTTTTTTTTGCCCCCACAACCTTTTTTCCTCCCACCAAAAGTAACACTTCTTATAATGAAATGCAACACTTTTGTTTTTCAAATGTAACACTTTTTTTTCTTTCAAAATTGTACCACAATTTTGATGCAATGGATTAAAGATAACATAAAAATTAACGACTAAATTAATGTAACACTTTTTATAAAGGAATGTAACATTCTTTTTTCAAATGTAACACTTTTTTTTCAAAATGTACCACCCATACTTTTTTTCCTTCCAACAAAAGTAACACTTATTATAACAAAATGTAACACTTTTTTATTCAAAATGTAACACTTTTTTTAAAAAAAAATATACCACAATTTTGCTACAATAGATAAAGATAACATAAAGATTGACAACTAACTTAATGTAACACTTTTTATAAGGGAATGTAACACTCATTTTTTCAAATGTAACATTTTTTTTCTCCGAAAATAACATAGGATTGACAACTAAACTAATGTTACATTTTATAAAAAATGAATGTAACATTTTTTTTCTCAATTGTAACAGTTTATATTCCTTAATGTAACATTATATATGAAATGTAACAATTTTTTTATTGAGAAAGTAACAATTGAAATGCAAACAATTTTTTTTTTTTTTTTGTAAAATTGATGTTACATTTGACAGTAGAAAAAGTGTTACTTTTTGAAGATGAAAGTGTTACTTTTATCAGAACAGAGTGTTATATTTCAGCTGGCAAGCACCTCAAACTTTTTTATGTGTAAAAAAATGTTTAAAAAAAATAAAAATCAAACCATATCATGACCTATGTAGTTTTATTCGTCTCGTCGAGACGAACACAACGGTATTTTTAAATATTTTTTTTGACTTATAAATCTCAAAATATAGCATTTTAAAGATTTTTTTTTTTTTTTTTAACACACGTGGAAAATGGCGCGTCCGTCTCACGCGCCCGTCGCACGGCGTGAGATGGCCGCAAACGAGAATTTGCCATTATAAATACTATTAATATCAATTTTTAGATTCACATTAACATAATTATAGCATTTATAACTGCTCAAAGTTCCCTCGTAGTAACAACGAAAAAAGGTGGACTATCTTTTTAGGACGGAGGCAGTATATCAATTTCAAGATTTTCTTGACAATCTTATACATCATTTTTGAAATACAACTCAAGAAAACTCAATTTCAATGATAAGGGTAAAAAAATAAACTAAATTATTAATGATTGTTTGGTGATTAATTAGTGAGTGGCGTGGTCTACAAACACAACAATCTATTAACAAAAAATCTCCAGACTAATGTGTTTTTTACACTTGTATTAGTTGTATTAGAGTAAAACATATTTTTAAATAGTGGAGTGGTATTTTTGTAAATAAGCGGAACATTGTTACAAGGCACAGTGACGTTGTTGTAAGTAACCGGAACTTATAAAAACTAACCAAGCACTTTTTGATACGGTAAGAGAGATTTCTCAATACTAGGGCATGCACTTGTTTTGAAACTTACAAAAACTCACTTGAAACTTGTTGACATTGTAAGAGGCATTGTTCAACACTATAACAAACACTTTTCAACACTAGGGGAGTCAATTGTTAACACTATAACCGACAACCTTAACACTACCACTAAAAGTGTCTGTTTGAATATATAAAAATGTCTGTTTGAAAAAACACACACTTTCTAATATTAGAACATGCACATGATAATATTAGATAAAACAATTATGAAAAACCAATTTTCCATCTATTAGTGTAAAATAGGTTTTTAGTAAGACTATGCAAAAACACGTTTTACACTAGTGCTAGTGTATAACGCTTTTACATAAAAACAACACACTATTAATTATTGGCAATAATATTTGTGACTTAAATTTTGTTATTTTTTTATTAGTATTAATGATCTAAAAATTATTTTGAACTTGCGGAGTTTTTGCATACGCAACCACAGAGCCTTAATTTTGACATAACCTCAGCGTAAAATAGGTTTTTAATAAGACTATGTAAAAACATATTCTACATTAGAGCTAGTGTAGAAAGCTTTTACATAAGAACTATGCACTATTAATTATTGGCAATAATGTTTGTGACTCATATTTTGTTATTTTTGTTTTTTCTATTTTTTTATTAGTATTACTGATCTCAAAATTATTTTGAACTTGCAAAGACTTTGCATATGCAACCAGAGCCTTAATTTTGACCTAACCTTTTTTTTTGTTTTTTGTTTTTTTTAATAATATACTACTATATTATACAATTTACAATTATAGTTCTTCAAATTTGTCAACCTAATTTTATTTTTAGAACAAACACACTACTTCCAATTTGGACACCCGAAATAAGCTTTAATGAATTAAAAATGAGGTGGTCTCTTGTGAGAACACCTAGATCCGTCTCATATAAGAGACGAACCGACCCATGACCCGTGTACAACATTCTCCGCAAAGCGTAGGATCCCAACCCATTCTCCACTCAAAATCTGCCACGTGGCAGCGACCCATTGGCCCAAATTTTTATTTTTTTCCCAGAAAAAAATCAATTTATATATATATATATATATATATATATATATATATATATATATATATATATATTATGTTTTTTTCGTTTGCCAAAAGTAATACTTAGTATAAATAAATATAACAACTGTTCTGTTTATAAGTAAACGTAACACTAGTTTTACAAAAAAAAAGAAGCTCATTTTACTTATCTTTCAACTGTAATACTAACTATAAATACGTGTAACACTAACAATAACTAAATGTAATTATCATTATACGAAAATGTAATAATGGTTTTCCAGAATTTTTATTTTTTATTTTTGAGTATTTTGATTTTATTTTTTGAAAGAAAGTAACATTTAAAAAATAACAACTTATATACATGAATGTAATTATTTTTACAAGTAAATGTAACACTTTAGTAGATGAAATTGTAACAGGTTTCTATAGATAATGTAATATTTTTACAGGTATCATGATAAATTGAACCCATTGTAACTTATTATTTGAAAACATATAGATATACTATTTTACAATGTTATTATACAAGTAAAATGTAACATTCGTTTATAAAATTGTTACTTTCTTATTTTTACAATCATACTTACACAAGTGTTTTTAGTTCTAAAGCGTAAATGGTTGAATTATTATTTTTCTATACATACGTGTTACAATTATGTATAAACACTGTTACATATAAGTAACACGTTCGTTACATTTTAGTTATAATAAGTTTTACTTTTGGCAAACGAAGAAAACATAAAAAAACACTGTTACTTTTCTGTATATACTCCTCCTGTCCCAGCTCACTTGACACTTATTTCCATTTTGGGTTGTCCCAGCTCACTTGACACTTCCCAAGATAACCTACTTTTTATAATTATAAATTAACTCTATCCCACCACTCATTCTATCTCTTCATTTTCCATCACTCGATTTATTCAACCAACACTACTATTTACCCCACCACTCTCTCTCTTCGTTTTCCATCACACATTTTCCTTATTTTGTTTTTTTTCCTTAGTTATTGTGCCCACGTCTTGGGTGTCAAGTGAGGTGGGACGGAAGGAGTATGTATTACTTTTATGTATACAAAGTTACGAACTGTTACATATGTTGGGTTTTGAACAAACATGCGCAGCGGAATAAACCCAAAGTATAGATCCATTCAAGATGATTAAATTAATACGGAGATGAATTTAGAATACTAACCGTGACGGAGCTTTAAAATTTTCAGATCTTCAATCTTTGTTCTTCACGCTTCATGAAATCACAAACGCAGGAACACGACCTCAAGGCTTGAAACACGAACTTGGAGGAGTTGATAGCAACGCCCTCTATGTTTATCCACACACGAACGAATCTCAATAACTCTTCTTGATCCAGATTGCTGGACCCAATAGAACACGTTTCTATTATGAAGGCTATATGAAAATATTGTTCTTGTTCTTGGGAAGAAGAAGAAGAACAAATTTTTCTCTCTTGGAGGATCTCTAATTGATCAAGTATCAAAAGTCTCTGATTAGGATATTGAGAGAGGTATTTAAACTCATTAAACCTAAACCCTTTAGGAGAAATAGGTTAAATCCCGTCACAATACTAAATCATGATTTCTGGCCCGAACAGGACCTGCTCGGCCGAGTCCTTTGAGGTGCTCAGCCGAGCGCCTCTTTATTTTGTCTTTCTGTTTCCCTTGCTCGGCCGAGTCCTTTGAGGTGCTCGGCCGAGCACCAGCAGAAATTCATTTTTAGCCTTTTAAACAATTCGTTCTTTTGTGTGCGACCCCATAGAATTATATTAAGTTGGCAATGAGTCCAAACACATTTATACTCTAAATCATGAGCGGACTCTATCAAGCCATCATGACTACCCAATTAATATAACTTATCAAAGTTCGTGAATCATTTATAGAACATATCACAATCTCTTTGTTTCACGATGTCTATTGAACGTAAGTCATGGTCAATGGTCAACTTACATAGTTCAATGCTTTCTCGATCCCGAATGTATTGGTAAGACAAATCTTATTTGAGCATGGCCATGCATTTCATCAATACCATTCATCGAGTGGCCAAATCTTGATATCCCTCTTGACGAGGAACAAATCCCATCTTGACTTATTACTCTTCCCTATATGATTCCGATTACGCCAATCACACTCTTTATAGCTACCCGGTTAGGGGTAACGTTTGAATATGTCAAATGTAATGTTCATCAAGTAGAAGACTGTAATAATCTCAGGTCTTAAAGATTCCAGTGATATAACTATATGAGACTTAATTATGACATTGTGACCATGACATAAATCTCATACGGGTCAGTCCAGTATTTGTTCTCCAACAAATACCCATAAGTTTAATTGTATCTCATACACCATAATCATTATATGATTATCTATCAAATTTATACTAACAATTAATCATAATTATTAGGGACGAAGATTATTATAATAAACATGCAAATGATATAATAATCAAATATTCAATATCTTTATTAAAACATAATTAATAGATAACATCAATCGTTCACATAACGTGTCTAGAGCATACAACACCAACAACATATAAGTAACACGTTTGTTACATTTAGTTATAGTAACTATTACTTTTGGCAAACCGATTAAAAAAAAGAAACTATAAAAACTAAAAAAAAAAAAGATTTCCCCCCCCCCCCCCCCCGTGAGTCATGGATCCGGGCCATGAGTAAAAAACGACCCGTCTCTACTATGAGACGGGTCATGGTGTCCTCATACAAGTTTTTATCATTAAAAATAAAGTCAATAGATTAGGGAAATGTAACAACTAGTTTTAACAACTCGAAACAATCAACTACTTTCGGTCTAAGCCATAATGCAGGTGATTATAAAATTGTTGCAGGTTGAAAACGTCATTGTACTTTGGAAGCTAACCAGAAATAACGTAAACTTAATAGGGGTGGTTTCAGGCTTTCAGCCTTTTTTTTTTTTTTTTTTTTTTTTTTACTTTTGAGAGGAATAAAAAAGAAAGAGACTATTTTAGACACGTGATGCCAAGTGTAGGAGAAGCAATTATCACTTATCATGACATATTGTAATAATCTATTTATAATATCCAAATCAAATTCAAGTAATATTACTAAGAAATACTCCCTCGCCCAACACAAGTATGATTAGAGGAGTGGGCACAATATTTTTTTTTTACAAAATAGTGTATGTGTGGTAGAAAATGAATAGAGAAAATGAGTGATGTTAAATGGTGGGTTGGTTGAATATAAATTTATTAAAACATTTTTATTTTGGGCAGTCTCAATTGTTTTGGGACGACCTAAAAATGAAAGAAGTCCTATTTGTATTGGGACGGAGGGAGTAAGAGTTAAGGGACCACAGACGGACGTAAGCCCTTTGAGGAGGGTACTTGGACTCCCCTGACTTTTGTAATTTTTACAAATTTACTCTTTACAATTTTCGAATTTATTATATTAACCCCTTTAATAAGAAAAATTCAGAAGGACTAAATCCGCCACTGTAAAAACAACTTTATTTTGGGAAGAATCAAAAATCAAATTGTGCCAAAAAGAGTAATCAGTAGTGTATCATGGATCGCAAAGCATATTTGTCCCCAAATAATAACCCTTCAACCACATAAACGAAATCACATGTATCATTTTTGTATATCATATATCGTATGCTACTAATGATTCAAAAGTTATGACGTCATTAATGATGCATAACCGTTGAATCACAACACAAAAGAGTAGTATAAGTAATTACGACTCCTTTTGTCATTTAATAAGTTTACAATTTCTTCTCGTTTTGAAAGTTGTATAATTTATACAAAATTATTTTTGTTATAATTTTATCATAATATAAGTAACACGTACATGAATAGCAAAATTTATTTTGAAAAAAGTTGACAAGTCAAATTTAACACATAATTGTGAGACGAATATGTTATAGTAATTACAAGAATGAAAACAGTACAAATAAAGATACAATTCATGAATCTTATTTTGTGAGCATAAATTAGCTTTAGCAAAGTCAAATTTCAAAATATAACAATTTTGTTGGGTGGTCTAACACGTTATTCTGTCCGTCTTAAAATAAATATTCAATATTATTCTCTATAAATTGTGAATATTGGTATTTATTTTTTAAACAAAAGTAATATATCAAATTTATTCTCGACAAAATTGTGAATATTGATATTTATTTTAAAACAGAAGTAATAATATAATATATTAAGTTAATACCCTACCTTATTTTCAATAATGTTAAATGAGGTAATTTAAAGTCGATGCAATTCAATTTAAAACGAGTTGAGTCAGTTAATGTGCCTATAAAGTCAAATCCAAAATTAAAAATGATATTTTAAAATATTTTTTTTTTTAATAAAATCTTGATTACAAACAATTTGATTTAAATGAAATCAGTTTTAATAGTGGTATTATTCATAACTGAAATTTTGTGATGAATCTGGAAAAATTAAAAACAATAATTTTTCTTTGTTTTTAAAACAGCTATGAAATGCATTCTCCAACAACCAACAACAAGTCAAAAGATATTTAATTTTCCTGCCCCAGTTGAAAACTTTTAGTTGGACTTAACAAAGTACTAATAATGTCGCGCAAACGACGTCGTCGTCACCTAAACAACTGCTCCAACAAGTCCGATCCATTGCCGCCGCAACATTTTAAATGTGAACAGACAAAAGGAGCTCGTCCGCATTTCATGTCCACACACTGCCACTCGCTGTAAATAACTCAACTTCTGAGGGTATTTACGAAACTTACCCTTGATAAATAAAACGTTTATTATTCTTTCTTATTATTAATTTCCTTAATTAATTACAACTCTCTTCCCGTATTTACCTGCTAAAAGACCAAATCCGAACAACGTGCGAGGGAACTCAACGAAGAAAAGAAAAGAAAAGAAAAGGAAAATCTAAAGGGAACACGAAATTCGGAAAGCAAATTGCAAAGGGGTTTAGTCATTTTCAATCAAAACTAGCCTCATTCTTTACTTCCTGATCTCCTATTTTTTTCACGATTTTTGTTTATATAATTTTTTGTCGATTTATTGAGCTCGAAAGAAAATTAAAGACGAAGACCAGCTCGTTAATTTGGTGTATTTGTTTGATAGAGTGTGGATCATTGAATTAAAGGGGATTGAAATTTGTAATTGTGTTTGCATTTACTGGAAAAAGCTTAGCTGTTGTTTGATCTGTTTGTTGTTGAGGACTTAGTCGTCGATTGAAGCATTGTCGGTTTTCCGATCTGGTCGGAGCTGCTGAAATATGGTATGCGTTTTATTTTGTTGTCTATATTTTAATTTATTCTGGTGTTGTTGTTGTTGTTTAGTGTTTAGGTTTAGTTGTATTAAGAAATGATTTTGATTGATTTTTGTTTGTTATATTGGATTGTGGAATGAAATGTTTTTGACAGGGTTTTATGATTGGTTGATCTACGAATTTGTGAATTGGAAGTTTGTTGATTATATTCGGAGATGGTTGTATTGTATATTTTGTGTAGATGAGTTGAAATTAACTTGTTGGGACAGTTTAACTTATGTTGCTTCATAAGGAGCAGGACTTGAGTTGTATGGTTAATAGGCGTGATTTCGAAGGAATTGTTAGTTGGATAACAAGTCAAAGCTTCCTAGGGAAGATTTGATTAGGCTGTTCTCCGTGTAGCATTTGACATTCGCTTATATTGAATCGTGCGAGGGCAGAAAATGAATATAATTTGTATTACTTATTTATTTGTATACTTTTCTGATTTTACGGGGGGGGGGGGGGGTATTCTATTGCCAATGAGCCTTAGCTCCCATGGCATAGCCTTGTCTTCAATTCCCCCGGGCCTCTCCCGTTGTCAGAAAGAAAAAAAAAACTTTTTCATTAACTATATAATACTCCGTTCGTATTAAAAAAAAGGTCACCCTTTTTTTTTGTGTCTGTCCGAAAAAAGAGAGACATATTTGTAAACATAGAGTAAAAACTTAAGTGATATCACTGAATTACTCCAGTGAAAGGTTCTAATGAAAATGAGGATCTTGAAGAAAATGTTTAATAGGGCAATGTGGAGACGACAAATGAGGAAATGGAAACAACTCTTAGAAATTTGACTTGTCATTAGCAACTCCTTTTTTGGAATGGTGGGAGTACTTCCGTTCTACTATGCGGTTTTCTAAGATAATAGCGTTTTCTGTTTTCATGAATGACATTGTCGAGTATATATGTATAGCCATGAGGTGTCCAATAGACATTGAACAAATTGTTGAAGGCTTTCTCTTTACCAACTTTTTGTTTATGAGTTATGAATTCCGGAAAAAATCCATTTTCCTTTTGATTGGTTCAAGTTGGTTGCACGTGAGGGAGTGTGTTGACTTAAGAAAGATCATGAAAATATTTATTGTCTATTAATAGATAATTCTTACATCTAGTTGCATTTGAATCTTTCATATGTAATTACTTTCGGTAGAAAATCCTTTTTGTTTTGCATTTAGGTAATAGTAAATTTCACAAATATTTCATTGAGCTGGCTCACTGATTTACTGTCCTCTTTTATTAATATTGAGATTCTTTGTGAGAGAAATTATAATCCTATGAGCTGTTCAAGCTTCCATGAAAAGCTTGACTCAGTACCTGTAGCACGAACATCGTATATTCAGCCACGCTATCTGGTCATGAAGGCTTAGTTTTCAACCAAGGGTAGCACGCAAAGCTCTAAAAACCTATGTATCGCACATGTGGCTGATGCACATTGTCACTTTCATTACTAGCTCGAGACCTCTTCGACATGCCAAAACTTTATGCTCTCTTTTTTTTTCTCTCTAAGGTAAATGCAGACTTGTTGACCACTTATTTGATAACCCCCAGGTGAATAACAAGCTCGTCTAAGGTCTTTACTAATTTATACTTTTGCATACCCAAAAAAATATATCACTATGTCCCATTTCAAGAGTCAAAAATTTCCTAAAAGGGCGTCCCATTTTAAGAGTCAAAACCCTAAATTGGAAAGTGGGTCTACATGTCATACTCACAACAATTATTCACTAACTCTTCTCTACCCCACTTTCTCTCTCCTACCCAACTATCAACACTCACAACACATCACATTTTCCTTAATTCTTGAACCCACCCATTTTTTGACTCTTAAAATGGGACGGAGGGAGTATTTTTCTAGTAGGCACAAGAATTACAATGGTTATAAAGAATGAGGAGTACCAGTTCAAGTACATACTTATCCTTTTTACTTTGCCATGCAATAATCCCTTAAGCACCCTTTTGTTTTATTAAAATTCATTGTATGTGTTGGAGTAGTATACATATCTCTTTCTTGTTAATAGCTTGTAAAGATGACTAATTTCAAAATGCCATGTTCCTTTTCAGGCTGCTTCGGTTAGCTTAGGGGTTGGATCACTTGTTTGGGTGGAGGATCCCGATGAGGCTTGGATAGATGGGGAAGTTGTTGGTGTCAGTGGTGATGACATTAAGATTCATACTACTTCAGGGAAGACAGTGAGTATTCCTTTAACATCTCATTGTTGGCAGTTGATGTAAATCTAGGTGTTGCCTGATCATTGCTGTCAAACTGATTAGTTGTAACTTGCTATTACAACATTTTTTTTTGGTTCTTGATTCAACTTGTGGAGAAATATCCCTCTCCCTCTCATTGTGGCCACCCCACTGTATGGGTCTAGATGGGCTTTTTATTGTAGCAACAAGTCTGCTAATGTTGGTCCCATTCTTTGCTTTGAAAATTGATTATAGGTTGTTGCCAAGTCTTCAAATGTATACCCCAAAGATGCTGAAGCACCGCCATGTGGAGTGGACGATATGACAAAGCTCGCTTATCTGCATGAACCAGGAGTTTTGAATAATTTAAGATCCAGATATGATATCAACGAGATATACGTGAGTTTAATCTACTTCCCTCTTAATTGCAACTGGCGTAGATAAACATCTGTTTCATACTTCTCTCATTGTAAAGTCTGTAGGCCAAACCTTTTCATTTAAGCTAATGAACTTACTGCTTCTATAGACATATACAGGGAGCATTTTAATTGCTGTGAACCCTTTCAGAAGATTACCTCATTTATACGATAGCCATATGATGGCACAATACAAAGGGGCAGCCTTTGGTGAGCTGAGTCCCCATCCTTTTGCCGTTGCAGATGCAGCATACAGGTACTTGTGACACTTTGATTAGGTCATGACTTGTTTATCTCATTGTTTTTGAAAAAATAAAATAAAAGCCGTTTTTGGATTGCAGAGTTATGATAAATGAAGGAATTAGTCAGTCAATTTTGGTTAGTGGAGAGAGCGGAGCTGGTAAAACTGAAAGCACTAAACAACTTATGCGCTATCTAGCTTACATGGGAGGGAGAGCTGCATCCGAGGGGAGGAGCGTGGAGCAGAAAGTCCTAGAGGTAAAAGTCATGCCAGTCCATTTAGGTTAATGTCTAGAAAATAACGGATTTTGATTGCTCGATTATGATTCTTGTTACTTGACTTGTTTCTAAATCGTATTACCTCGATTAATCCGTTTCCGTGGTCCCCATTTGCAGTCAAATCCTGTATTAGAAGCTTTTGGCAATGCAAAGACTGTCAGAAACAATAACTCAAGGTGGGAAGATTTGCATTTGCAATTTAACTGTTGCGAATGTTTCACACTATGTTCTTATTGTAGTGCCTGCTTGAATGATTTCTTTATATGCATGTTGTTATGGGTGCAGTCGTTTTGGCAAGTTTGTGGAGATTCAGTTTGATAGCAAAGGGAGGATTTCTGGGGCTGCTATCAGAACTTATCTATTGGAAAGGTCTCGTGTTTGTCAGCTGTCAGATCCTGAAAGAAACTATCATTGCTTCTACATGCTCTGTGCTGCCCCAGCAGAGGTATGAACCTCTGTACACTTAAGCAAGACTGTCTACATTTTTTTTGGTGAAGAATAAGTAAAAGTCACATATATGGTCATATCTTGCCGTCCAGTTTGTATTTTATTTAAGTGCAAGCATTTTCCTGGACCTGCACTGCCAGTTTAGGAATCATTTTTTTTTTTTTTGCTTAAATCCCCGTATTATTTTCGCTCAATAATTGCATTTGCAATATATGTTTGTAGGATCGTGAAAGGTACAAAGTGGGGGATCCAAAGACATTCCATTATTTAAATCAATCACATTGCTATGAGATAGATGGTATGGATGAATCAAAAGAGTACATTGCTACTAAGGCGGCAATGGATGTTGTTGGGATCAGTTCAGAGGAGCAGGTACAGTGAGGATAGTTAATGCATAACTGAACCCAATTTATAACAATGAGATCTCTTATAGTTCTTGTGGCTAATCTCTGTTTTTCTCAGGATGGAATCTTTCGAGTTGTGGCTGCAATCCTCCATCTTGGAAACATTGAATTTGCAAAGGGGAAGGAAATGGACTCATCTGTACCCAAAGATGAAAAATCTGTGTTCCATCTCAAGACCGCTGCTGAGTTGTTCATGTAAGTGGTCGATTTCATTTGTGCATGTACACTCGTAAGTGTTCATGATGTTGACAAACTCAAAAATGCTTCAATGTGAAAAAGAAACCACAATTAGGCTCCCTCTGAAGGGATAGTATTTTTCAGGTGTGATGTAAAAGCTTTAGAGGATTCTCTCTGCAAACGTGTAATTGTGACCCGTGATGAAACAATCACAAAGTGGTTGGATCCAGAAGCCGCTGCCATCAGCCGAGATGCTTTGGCAAAAGTTGTGTACTCAAGGTTATTCGACTGGTACGCTTCACTTAAATGCTCTGAGAAGCTTTTCCATACTGACTAAACCCCAGTTTTTTTTTTTTTTAAATGTTGTTTGCCTTTATTTGTTCTTCGTCTGTTCTTTTAATTCCTTGAATCTGGTTCTACAGTTTACTTCAAGTTGTGTACGTATGTATATATGCAGGCTCGTTGATAAGATCAACAACTCAATAGGTCAAGATCCAGATTCAAAAAACTTAATTGGAGTTCTGGATATTTATGGATTTGAGAGTTTCAAGACAAACAGGTGCTTAACTGGTACGCCCTTTGTTTTTATTGTGACGAGATGTGATTTGTGGCTGTGAGCTGCAGAGAGTGTGCTCATATAAGGGGTCTAAAGTTGTACGTATGTTTCTGTATTTAAGTCTACACATGGTCAAATATGAGGTAGGACTTAGAGGCATGATATGCATTGCAGAGCTTTCTCGTATTATGTCAGGCTTACTCCTTTTCATATGCGAACTATGTAGTGGTCCTGGATTTTAAGGGTTTTCACTTGTAAGCTTTATTTTCTTTCATAGTGTAGGGCCTTTTCGCCTTCTCTCATGCTTAAACTTTTATGAGTCAGCAAATCTATATATTTAATCTCCTATTTCTAGTATGTACTCAACTCTATCTATTTGTCTCAACTACTTGGGTTTGGTTACGTGAATTCTTTTGGCTACCACGTGTTATTCCAAACAAGAGCTTTTACTAAACCAAATTTTTTTTCCTTGACAAGTAACCAGACTCAAGCATATCCTCGAATTGTTGCTGTCCATGTCTTGTCTTCATAGCATTAATGTTACTCCTTTTACTGAAGTTCTGTTTTTCTGGCTGAAAATTTCACTTAATTTTCACAGTAGGCTTTGGAAAAAAACATGTATTTAACGAACTTCAGAGGATGGGAACTTCAGGCATTTATTTTAATGTTGTTTATGTAGGAGTGCACACATTTGAATTGCAGAAGTAAATAACTTCATACTAGGTACATATGTATCATAAGAGGGCCATCATTCTGTCTTGTTCTTGCTTGCAACAATTTGAAATCTCTTGTCTACGTGATTATGGGACTGACAGTCATTTAAAATTTATGGATGGACAAGTTGCATGGAGCCATCATCATGATTTTTCCATAACATTAGGCATTGACGATGGCAACGGGTCGGGTTCGCACCGGATCAGGCCTGATCCGAATCCGATCCGAACACCAGAAACCCTTGCCGAACCACGATCCGATCCGAACACCCCAAATCCGAGCACCGATCCGAGCCCCTGTGACTATTTTTTTTTTTTTAAAAATCACTCCCCGTTTTGATTTTTCTGGTAGCGAACCTCAACACAACCGAATCTCAGAAGAGAGGCAAAACCTTAACCCAAGTGTCTACAGAAATAATACTCCCAATTATAGTTTAATTATTGACCAAACTTTAGAAATTTCAAAGAAAAAACAAAAAAAACCGATCAAAGGAAAAACAAGGAAAAGCCGAGAGATTAGACGGCGACGGAGAAGGAAGAGGTAGCATGGAAGTAACTTACCTCGGTAGAGTTGGACGGCGTTGAGAAGGAGAGCCGAAATAGGAGTCGAACGGCATCATGGCCTCACCGGCAACGTCAAATAGAGAGAGAGAGACAAGGAGAACGGCGCGAAGAAACATTGGGTATTGAGATTTGAGGAATGAAGGAAATTTTACTTCCTAAACCCTGGATTTGTTATTATATACCTTGGGTGATGATGTATATTGCAAGAACATGAAGGGGCAGTAAGAAAATAGTAAGTTTAATGAGATTGGGTCGGATCTCGGATCGGATTAAGGGTGCAACCGAAACCGATCGGATTTTAAAAATTTCAAACCAAACCCGAAAATTTTGGATCGAATTGCCTTCGGTTTGGACCGGGTTCGGTCAAATTCCCATCCTTAGGCATTGTTGCCATTTTAGGATTGTAATGGTTGGTCGTCCCTACAAAGGCACTTTCATTCTCTTTGATAGGGTTTGTCACACAAGAAATAGCCATTTTCAGATAGTTGTATTTTAGAGTTTTTTTTTTTTTTTTTTTTTTTTTATTACTAAGTGATTGCCTAATATTTGCAGCTTTGAGCAATTTTGCATCAATTTGACCAATGAGAAGCTTCAGCAGCACTTCAATCAGGTTTGTGTGAAAGAGATTTATTTTTCTATGCCAGTCTCGAATTCTCGATGCTTCGTGATAGGTCAATTCCACTTTATGACATCTTCTTTTGCAGCATGTCTTTAAAATGGAGCAAGAAGAATATACAAAAGAGGAAATTAATTGGAGCTACATTGAATTCGTTGATAATCAAGATATCTTAGATCTCATCGAAAAGGTTTGTGGTAAAGCTTTTTATATAAGACCTATGCACATAATCAGTTGTCTTGTGTAGATATTGTCTTTATGTAGTTAGCACTATCAAGTTTCAACTCGGAAATATGGATTCCCAGTTGCCCGTCCGATAAATCCCTCATATTTTCATGTAGACATTTTTGCTGGAAGGACGGAGTATCGCTAGAAGCTCAAATATAAATCTGAAATACTTTTTATTATAGAAAGTACTCCCTCCGTCCCGGTTTAAGGTTCTTAGTTTGACTTTACACGCTTATTAAGAAACTAAAGCAAATTTGAGTCAAGAATAGTAGTGTGTAAAGGATATAATTGTCCATTCATAAAGCAAGTGGGTGAAAAGTAGATGGGCAAGTGATGTTTTTTTTGTAATATATGAACTTTATGAGGATAAGGATGTCCAAAACACTATTCATCCTTTGCCATTTAAGGAATAAAGCAACTAAGAACCTTAAACTGAGACATACCAAAAAGGAAAGTAAGACCCTTAAACTGGGACGGAGGGAGTATATAATTGTGAAACAAGTTACCTCAGTCGTGGGGTATGTTGACTTGTTAGACTTTGGAAGTACCCAGTCTTAATATATTTAAGAGACTATGGTTACATGTCTCTCCATTGATCCATTTGAGGATAAAAGCTGCTGCCATAGATCAAATGTAGTAAAGTTGAAGGCAAATAATGCAGCAATTACTAGACAATTTTGAAAGGCTCAGTATAATATATAATGGGATGAATCAGATACTGTAATAACGAGAATTATTTGGTTAGTGTGTGGCATTTACAGTTTATCTTGTACTGTATTCAACAAATCTACCGTCACTGGCTCTAGCCACCACTGACTTCATGGCGTTTTGGAGGCAAGGGTAACAAAGTTTTGTTGCAATGTTAAAATAGGTGAGTTTTGATTTAAAAAGTTGCAACATAAAGGAGTGGCAGGAGCAAATTGGGAGGATAGACTTGCTCAATAGGAGGTAAATGGCTGATACAGATGCTGTTGCGTTGTACATAAAGGAGGAGCAGAGTTGGGGGGGGGGGAGGCTGACACCGAGTGATAGGGGCTCTTTAATAAAAGTCTATAGTGGAGTTAGACGGAGACGGGATTATTTGGTGCGACTGTTTTGAATCTTGTCCCCTATAGCATCCAGAATGAACTAAATTTAAGTGTATTACATAGAACTGGTTAGGGAAAGGCTAATGGTGATTTTTTTAGGTGAACCGGAAAGAAAATGTAACGTTGGCTGCCGGATTGCCACTCTGAAACGCTCGAACCGTATTGCAAACTGGGGGAATGTTTTGGTTACTAAATTGCAATTTGCCCTATAATAAACGCACCACTTGTATCTAACTCTACATTACAAGTGCTCCCTCCGTCCCACAATAAACGACACAAAATGGGTTGTGCACGAAAATTATGAAGGGTGTATATATATTATAAAATATTGATAGTTGAGTGGTGCTGTGAGTATGAAAAGTGACGTATGTCCGAGAAAGTGGGGGTAGGGAATAATTAGTGGATTATTGTTGTTAGTATGACAAGTGGGTCCCCATTAAATAAAAAAGTTTTAAACTTTCCATTTTGGGTAGTGTGACTTATCGACAACCAAAAATGAAATTAGTGCCTCTTATTATGGGTCGGAGGGAGTATTCTTTTTTCCACTAAATCTGAGCTAATACTTATATGAGTATATAGAAAGACATTTCGAACCTTTCTTCTTCTATTTAGCATGCCAGAAAAAAAATATTTAGAGCTATTTTTCTTTTTCATTTTCTCATGAGGGATAGATAAGGGATGCACAATCAATGATTGCATATCAATGCAGCCCTTCTCTCAATCTTGTCTTCTCCTTTCTAACTTATCCTATTTTCATTGCTTAGAAACCCGGTGGCATTATAGCTCTTCTCGATGAAGCTTGGTAAGTATAAAGTTGCAAAATAGTATAGTGTAATCCTTTTCTTTATTCAAGATACACTAATTTTAAGGATGCAGAATATTTACTAATTTTGATGGATATAAATGATTTTTTCTATTACTGAAATAAATTCTACCTGCTTTCTGTAGCATGTTTCCAAGGTCAACACATGAAACATTTGCTCAAAAGCTATATCAAACTTTCAAGAACCACAAGAGATTCACTAAGCCAAAATTGTCACGTTCTGACTTCACCATATGTCATTATGCTGGTGATGTAAGTTCCTCTTTATTCTGTTCTTCTTTCTCATGACATTCTCATCTAATGAACTAAAAAATAGAAGGATAATTGCTAACTGATCATTGAATTCATGTATCAGGTCACTTATCAGACTGAGTTATTTTTGGACAAAAACAAAGATTATGTCATTGCTGAACATCAAGCACTCTTGAGTGCTTCCGTTTGTTCCTTTGTGTCTAGTTTGTTTCCACCTTCTGAGGAGTCCTCTAAATCATCAAAGTTCTCTTCAATTGGTACAAGATTTAAGGTACCATAGCTCTCTCTCTCTCCCCGTGTGTGTGTGTGTGTGTGTGTGCGGGTACGTGTGCGACGGTGCATGGACACAAATAATTTGTTTTCTTTGGAATCTGTTGTTGATAGTTTATTTATTTTACTTTTTTCAGCAACAACTGCAATCATTGCTCGAAACTCTAAGTTCAACTGAGCCTCATTATATTCGCTGTGTAAAACCCAATAATCTACTAAAGCCTGCTATTTTTGAGAATGAGAACGTTCTTCAACAACTAAGATGCGGGGTAAGATTTCACTGTCCGTCCTTTCCTTATTATTTTTAATATTTGTGTATGTATTTAGTTAACGTCAGTATATTCATATTACTGCATTTTAGGGAGTCTTGGAGGCAATCAGGATTAGTTGTGCAGGATATCCTACCAGAAAACTTTTCCTTGAATTCTTGGACCGATTTGGCCTCCTTGCACCTGAAGTGTTGGATGGCAGGTAGCCTGAGTTGATCTTGTTGGCTGATGAATGTTATGTGCATGTTTTGACCTTGCCTTACCTCTTATTACTTTTCTTGTTGACAGTACGGATGAGGTTATTGCCTGCAAGAGGCTGTTAGAGAAAGTTGGGCTGGAAGGCTATCAGGTAATTGGAATGCAGTATTTGATGTTTGCTTTGAAGCTAGAGATGTGATCTTCTGTGTTTTTTCCTGGAGTCGGATAACTTTTTGTTCTTTCATGGTAGTTAAAAGACATCCTTTGAACTAAAATATCTACCGTACGTCTTCTTCGTTATAGACAATAGAGACTACCTAGAAATACTACTGTTAACATTTTCTGTAAGTTACGGATTAACTAGTTAATCCACCAAATATTCATAAAAAAAAGCCTCAAGTTGACCTTAGTCAAGATTGGTCTAATTTGTTTTGGAAGGAGGGAATGTGGACTATATGACCAGTTACTTTATACTCTTGAAATTGCTCACAAAAATACTGATCCTTCTTTGAGCCTCAGACTCGGCATATCTGTTTCACTATTCATTTTTACTAAGCCACACTATACTTATTTAATATTTTCTCATGCAGATTGGTAAAACTAAGGTATTTCTGAGAGCTGGTCAGTTGGCCGAGCTGGATGCTCGTAGGATTGAGGTCTTAGGAAGATCAGCCAGCATTATTCAGAGGAAAATCCGTTCTTATGTGGCTCGAAAAAGTTTTATTGTGTTACGCCAATCTGTCCTACAAATTCAATCCATCTGCAGAGGTTAGAATTGAGCTGTATTTTCTATCTGCTCAGCCAGATTCAAACCCATAAATCTCATTCTTGTCTTTTCTTATTTTAGGACAACTTGTTCGGAAAGTTTATGATAACATGCGTAGAGAAGCTGCCTGTCTGCGAATTCAGAGAGATTTGCGGATGCATCTCGCAAGGAAAGCTTACAAACAATTGCGATCTTCTGCTGTATCTATTCAGACAGGTATGAGAGGGATGGTTGCACGAGATGAGCTTCGCTTTAGAAGGCAGACAAGAGCAGCTATTATTATTCAGGTATAGCCCACATTCACTTTTATGATATTGGAGTAGTCTATTCTTTTTGGCCTATAACATTTGAAACAGAGTTAGGGGTATTCATTCTTCCCATTCTTCCCTCTGTTCGGCGTGAAGGAAATTGGATGTTTTGATAATTCTTAACTTGTATTCATACATGTAATATATTAAATACTATGAAGATGATACTTGCCTGTCTAAAATGGCTTGTCAAATTTCTGATCTTATTGGTTCTGGAGTTTTAACACTCTTTATTTCCTTACTCCAGAGCCATTGTCGAACATTCTTAGCCCGCCTGCACTTTTCAAGGATGAAGAAAGCTGCAATTACCACACAATGTGCTTGGAGGGGAAAAGTTGCTCGAAAGGAACTCAAAAAGCTTAAGATGGTGAGTTGTACTTGGTCCTTTCACAATGGTTATTTGATTGTTTTTCTCTTTAAAGTATACCCTCCCTTTTTCTCTTGTTCTGACTTCCCTTCCACTGTGGCTCTAGCATTTATCATGCAAACATGTATGGGAATAACTATCAGAATCCATATATGCCATTTTAACCTTGAAAGCTCTTATTATGGGTTATTTTTGTCCTTCAATTTTTTTCTTGCATTCTTGATCTTATAAGTTGTTGACATTTTGAGATTTAAGTACCCAATATTCTTTTCGTGTATTTAACTGAGAAGATGGGGAGTGAGCTACATATGAAAGCACTAGACAGTACCCAGCTTTCACACTTGAAACCAAAAAGAAAATTAGTCAGTCTTCTATAATCAAGAGTTTTACTTTTTTGGCTAAAAGCATCGGACTAGATCTCCATGAAAACTTGTTCCCAAAAATATTGACACATTATGGAAATAAGATCTGGAAGAAGGTCCTTGAAGTAACCACAAGAATTCCCCACCTGCTTAATTTGCGCAGAGAACTCAAATCTGTATCTGATTCTAATTCAACTGAAGGCTGAAGTGTTCTTTTTTCCTAACATAGTAGCAACTTCCTGTTTTATGAAGTATGTTCAATCTCATAAATGCTCCTCGTATTTTTCATATTTCCCTTGCCTTTGAAAGTGCACTAGGTATGTTCATTTCTTAATAATGTTTCTTCCGGCTTCTTCTTGTTCTATAATTGTAGGCTGCAAGGGAAACTGGAGCTCTCCAAGCTGCTAAGAATAAATTAGAGAAGCAAGTTGAAGAACTGACATGGCGGCTGCAGCTGGAGAAACGAATGCGGGTAGGTTTACCTAATGAACTATTTCTGCCCGTCTCTTACTTTATAATCCTTTCACTCTACTCACCAGATTAGTTGTTTGGATGTCTGATTGTGGAAAGCCTTTGTATTGAAACGATTCTCCACAGGGACGCAAGCCTGTCCTCTAACTAACTTAAGATTTGCTTATGGAAGGACAATGTTCTCTATTTTTATTGTGGGGCTTGATTCTCAAGTGTCTATTTGTCCTGTTTAGGAAATTCCGATGCTAATGTCAACTTCTCTATCTCTATTTTCCTAGTTTTCTTGATGTACTTTAGTCAAAATTAAAAGCTATCATTGAGGAGGGAGAAATTGGAAACTATTAAATAAGGAACTTTGGAGTAGAAATGCTGCAAATTCCTATGTATACGAATTGGAGATAGACTTATTAATACAGCTAGAATATGCATAGAGAAGAATGACCCTGTCAAAGAGGTACTTGCAACTGAATATTCAGCCGAGGAAAGCTAGAATCAAAAGCCTTTTTGCTGTGGAAAAGTTATAGGTCTCTTGATCAGAACCCTTGATTCAGTCAATCAGTCGTTGGCTGATTGAGTGAACCTACAAATTGATGAAGAAAATATCTTTTGTTACTATAGTTTGCTATAAAAGTTATGACTGATGGTTCTTAATGAGAATCTTCTGTACGTTCTGATTCATTAACTAATTTCTGTACAAGATGTGAGCACAGCTATTTATCAGGTTGTTAATTACCCATTATACGTCTTACAATGATGGATCGATAGAAGACAAAGCTTGATACATATATTTTACCTTTTAAGGCTTTCTTTTCCTTTGGTTGTGTAACCTCAATTTCTGCCCGCAGGCTGATATGGAAGAAGCGAAAACGCAAGAAAATGCAAAACTGCAATCTGCTTTACAAGAGATACAACTTCAGTTCAAAGAAACTAAAGACTTGCTACTGAAGGAACGCGAGACTGTCAAAATGGCCACAGAGCAAATCCCTGTCATCCAGGAGGTCTCAGTTATTGACCATGGGCTTACGGATAAGCTTTCTGCTGAAAATGAAAAACTCAAGGTAGGGGCTTTGATTCAATTACTTAACTTCCCCTACAGGGTTCAGTCTTGATTAGTCTTGAATTTGAATTATGAGTATCTCTCTTGATGTAGATAGTTTTGACATGCCATTAATTTTTTTACTTCATCTTGTACATAATTACAGGCTTTAGTTAGCTCTCTTGAAAAGAAAATTGATGAGACGGAGAAAAAATATGAAGAAACAAATAAACTTAGTGAGGAAAGGTTGAAGCAAGCTTTGGATGCAGAGACTAAGATTATTCAGTTGAAGACTGCTATGCAGAGGTTTGTACTGAATCAAGTTAGACTTGTGCTGCTTGTTGGTAATCTAGTGTTCGTGATGCTATATCTGGATGATATGTTTATTGACTTGGTGCCTTTTCTTTATTGACAGTCTTCAAGAAAAGGTCTCTGACATGGCATCTGAGACACAAATTCTTCGACAAAAGGCTTTGTTGCCTTCACCTGCAATTTCAGACTATCCCCAAACTCCTAGAACAAAGGTAATTAATGTTGCCAGGCCAATGTTGATCCTTTAATTTCTTGCTCACTATGATCATCTCATATTCCATTTTTTTTTTTTTTTTTTTTTTGCAGGTTGTGGAGAATGGTCACCATATGAATGAGGCAAGTATTTCCTATGTTGTATACCATTTAAGCACATATTTACATAGATATTCAGTCTGCTTTCCTGCCAATCTAAAGAGAACTATTTGTTTTTCCAGGAACCACAAACACCTGTACGGAACTCTGTGGCGGAGTCTGATGGCAAGGCTAAGAGACCCCCTATTGATCGTCAACATGTACGTTGTAAACTGATGGGGATGATTCCTCATTGTTTTTCTTATATTGAGGTGTACTTTAGGCTAGTGATTCTAATGTCTCAGAGTTTCAATGTTGGTACAGGAGAATGTTGATGCTCTTATTGACTGTGTTATGAAAGATGTTGGATTCAGTCAAGGCAAACCTGTTGCAGCATTTACAATATATAAATGTCTCCTCCACTGGAAATCTTTCGAAGCCGAAAGGACTGGTGTGTTTGATTGTCTCATTCAGATGATTGGTTCAGCGATAGAGGTACTTTGATAAAATGAAATTATTTGAATTTCTTCCTCCCTCAGAGCAAATTTGTTTTTTTTTTTTTTTTTTTTTGGACATTCATTTTGGGACAGAGGTAATACTCCCTCCGTCCTAGTTTAAGGTTCTTAGTTTTTTTGCTGTTGGTCTGAAGGATCTTTGAGCAATAATTAAAGGCTAAGCTAACTATCCAAATGAAAATCTAAAACTTGTTATTGATAGTATATATGATGGTCTATCAATAACTAGTTTTAGATTTTATTTGGATGTTAGATTAACCTTCAATTATTACTCAAAGATCCTTGAGACAAACAGCAAAAAAACTAAGAACCTTAAACTGAGACGGAGGTAGTAGCATTTTTTGGACAACTTATGTGAGGTGGTTAATCATATTATCTTGTTGATTTTTGAAGACAATATTCTTTTAAGATCTTCATTGTCTTGTTGTCAAGCTAAAAAAAGTGGTGATTTGATTTAGGTTGACACGATTGATTAGTTTGCCGAAGAGTGATATATTAGTTCTTTTTTTAGTTTCAATAGTGCCTGAAGTGCACTCTCTGGTACTTTTGACATGGACATACTAGTTGGTTGAATAATGCCCTTCAGGTCCTAATATGATACACAGCCATCAGATGATTGGAATTGTGATTCAATATTAAAGGGAACTGTGTCCAACAGTCCAACTACTGCAGTTACAGAGTAAATAATCAAATACTCCCTCTGTCCCGGAAAGTTAGGCCTTCTTTTTTCGTTGTTACTACGAATGGATTTCGACCAATAATTTAGGCTACTTTTAATTATCATAGTGAAAATTTACAACTTGTTATTGATACACCATTATAAATATACTCCCTCTGTCCCAGAAAGTTAGTCCCTCTTTTTTTTTTATTGTTATTACGAATGAACTTTGAGCAATAAATTATGCTACTTTTAATTATCTTAATGAGAATCTAAAAATTGGTATTGATAGTATTTATAATGGTGTATCAATAACAAGTTGTAAATTTTCATTTGGATAGTTAAAAGTAGCCTAAATTAAAGCTCAAAGTTCATTCGTAATAACAACGAAAAAAGAGGGACTAACTTTCCGGGACAGAGGGAGTACAAAATTTTAGATTCTCATTAAGATAATTTAAAGTAGCCGTAATATTTGCTCAAAGTTCATTCGTAGTAACAACGAAAAAAGAGGGACCAACTTTCCGGGACAGAGGGAGTATAATCAAGTTGAAATTCATGTACTCTAAGCTGGCTTATCCTTGAGATAAGAAGCAAGAGTACTCAAATTTTCTGAGAGCATTTTTTAATATTTCACGAGTTAGCCTTTTCTTTTTGGAAGTCGGTGGTTCTTCTTGGATCATAAATGTCTACTCTTCACTTCTAAAGCTCCTTTAAAAATTCAACTAAGCTTTCACTACTAAATCTAGGGAAGAGCGGAAGGCTACATTTTGTTATGATATTCGCCTTCCCGTGTTCAATCATTTTGGGGTTAAGGCTTTGTTGTTGTCGTCGTTGTTATATTCACCTTCCTGAGTTAGGGGAGAGAATATCTATGATTGGTTTGTTTTTGCTATTCACGTGCAACTAAACTTCTAGTAGGGACGTACGCTATACACTACCTTCCACTTTTGAAATTTGACCTACCAACTTTCATTTTCATAGGGGTCAGCTCACTTCATCACAACCTGATATTATGGAGTGGCTTTAGAGGCTCCTCATCTTTGTCACTATTAACTATCTAAGATATAGTTTCTCGTTAGCCGTGTACTTGATCTTATACAAGCATTTGCAGTACAAGCTGATGCATAATTTTAAGCCTATTGAATGATTTCCTGATTGCAGAATCAAGATAACAATGATCATATGGCTTATTGGCTGTCAAACACATCAACATTGTTGTTCCTATTACAAAAAAGTTTGAAACCTGCTGGTGCGCCTGGTTCAACTCCAGCTCGGAAACCGCCCGCTCCTACTTCCTTGTTTGGAAGAATGACAATGGTATTGATATCCGCTCCCTTTATTGGTTTTTTTTGGAAATATTATTTTCATGTTATGTGATAAAATTTGGTATTCTCTTGTTTAGGGATTCCGCTCGTCACCTTCCTCGGTCAACCTTACTGCAGCAGCGGCTGCACTTGAGGTTGTACGCCCAGTTGAAGCAAAATACCCAGCTTTGCTTTTCAAGCAGCAACTAACTGCATATGTGGAGAAAATATATGGTATTATCCGTGATAACTTGAAGAAAGAGTTGGGATCGTTGCTTTCATTGTGTATTCAAGCACCAAGAACATCCAAGGGAATGCTAAGATCTGGGCGATCATTTAGCAAAGATTCTGCAAATAATCATTGGCAGGGGATTATTGAATGCCTCAACTCTCTACTCAGCACATTGAAAGAAAACTTTGTATGGATCTCATTCATTACCTAAATTATCTCCTTGTCAAGATATAGTATTCTTATCGTAGTTACTTTTCAGGTGCCCCCAATTATTGTCCAGAAGATATTTACTCAAATTTTCTCTTATGTCAACGTACAACTCTTTAACAGGTATAAGCTTTTTCCGCTTCTGTTAGAGTTCCTATATATTGTTAAGTTATTGCATGAAGAAATTTGACAACTCTTTGTCCTTGTGTTGATTTTGCAGTCTTCTTCTGCGACGTGAATGTTGCACATTTAGCAATGGAGAATATGTAAAATCGGGATTAGCAGAGTTGGAGTTATGGTGCTGCCAGGCAAAAGAAGAGGTGATTCTTTTTCTGGAACTGTCTTGGTGCTCGGTTAACAAATTAGCACTCCCTCCTTCCCAGAAAACAGTCCATTATTCTAACTTGTGGGTCAATAAACTCTAATTTCATGTAATAACTGTAGTGCCAACGATCTAGTAAAATAGTTATCCTCTAATATGATGCTAGAAGAAGTGTGAACCTAGAGTTCTCTATTGATTTCGATTGCTATTAGTAGAAAAACTTTTGTCTTGAGAATTATCAATTGAGGTTGGGGCACCTATTACTTCCCTACTATTGAGGTTTTTGTACCCCAAAACCAAAGTAATTGAGCGACATGAGTGATATAGCACATCTCATACTAGAAGTCTGACATAAGCTAGTCTTTCCATCTTTGTTTCTAATTATCTCCTGGAATTGCAGTATGCTGGTTCAGCTTGGGACGAACTTAAGCATATCAGACAAGCTGTTGGGTTCCTGGTATGTATCTTCTCAAGTTTAGTTACAATGAAGTCAATTTAGTTGTTACTAATCATCAGGCGTGATTTTTGTTAGTGGCCAGGACAGAGAAGATAAATTATTTAAATGCCAAAGTCATTTATTTGTGTCGTTTTATTGCCCAGGACAGAGAACTGATTGTTCTTTTATTTGTTTAGATGCCAATGACATCTGTCTGTCTTTCTTAGTCAATAGGGCTGGCAAGGAGTTGTAGAGACGCTTAATCATGATATTTTTTCAGAGAGCCTGTTTTCTGTAGGCAAAAATATTGCCAAAGCCAAATTACATTTAGCTCCCCCCCCCAAAGTATCCACCAAATCCCACTTTGCACCCCAATTTGAAAAGTGAGTGTGTTTGGTACTTTAATGTTCAAATCATCCCACTTTACCCCCTAGCACTTTCCAAATCATCCCACTTTACCCCCTGGTCAAGTGCATGTAAGGGGGCAAAGTGGGACAAATTCAAAATTAAAGTACCAATAGACTTACAGACCCACTTTTCAAACTGGGGTGTAAATGATTTGGTGGATACTTTGGAGGGGGGGGGGGGTAAACTTACCTATTGCCAATAAGACTAGGATAGGTTTTAGAGCATAAAAATTTAATAGGTCGAAATACCTACATAACCGTTCTGTTGGGATTTTGCTCATGGATCACTTTTGTAGTTCATAACTTGAGTTATAACACCCACTCAAGTCTCTGTGTGTATGTAAGTGTGCTTGAAGTATGGTATGTATAAATGTGCTGAGAAGTTGATCAGAGGCAGCATCATATGGAAAGAATCTTGCTTGAAATCGAAAAGGTTAAACCCTGGAAAGTAAATAGCTATGTTAGTTTACTGACTGACGTTGATGCTCGATGACATTTCTATATGAGATTACCTAGATGGAGAAAGATATTTTACATAAAGGACGTCATTGACGTTGGAAAACTGAAGTATTTGTGTTATTTATAACATTTGTCAAAATGTTCCATCAAACTTGACAAATGTAATAAGCTAACACAAATACTTCAGGCAAAGACTAGGATTGGTTTTAGAGCATAAAAATTTAATAGGTCGAAATACCTACATAACCGTTCTGTTGGGATTTTGCTCATGGATCACTTTTGTAGTTCATAACTCAAGTTATAACACCCACTCTCAAGTCTCTGTGTGTATGTAAGTGTGCTTGAAGTATGGAATGTATAAATGTGCTGAGAAGTTGATCAGAGGCAGCATCATATGGAAAGAATCTTGCTTGAAATCGAAAAGGTTAAACCCTGGAAAGTAAATAGCTAGGTTAGTTTACTGACTGACGTTGATGCTCGATGACATTTCTATATGAGATTACCTAAGATGGAGAAAGATATTTTACATAAAGGATGTCATTGACGTTGGAAAACTGAAGTATTTGTGTTATTTTATAACATTTGTCAAAATGTTCCATCAAACTTGACAAATGTAATAAACTACACAAATACTTCAGGCATTGGGATGACTACTGCCTGAAGTATTTGTGTTAGCTTATTACATTTGTCAAAATTTTCCATCAAACTTGTTATTCGGTGTGCGTCATAGAGATCACTGGTTTTATGGCTACTTGATTTTCTGATTTCTTGTTATGTACTATCTAACAACTAACTTTACGAATTCACTTGTTATTTGTACCATGTTGGTCAATGATTATGTGACTTTGCATGTGTTTCTGTCTGAAGATTACTGTAGTGGCTATTTGTGTTGACTGGCGCAGTTGATTTCCAGCTGTTCTCTCTCAAGACATTATAGCTTTATACACATTGTTGGTAAATAAATTAGCTCCATTAATGCATTTTTTACCCACAGGTTATACATCAGAAATACAGGATCTCGTACGATGAGATCATCAATGATTTATGTCCGGTAAGTCTCTTTCCTCTCTCTCTCTATATATATCTCCTTATACATATATATGTATATATATATACACCTCTAACTCTCTATCCCTCTCTGAAAAAATGATCCGAGTCATGAACCCCTATAGTGGTCTTCAATCCTCTGGAATAACTAGTCAAACTTTTTTCTTTTGTATTATCTGCACCGCATACTTGTATTATTTTCCCCAGATAAAGTATGTATATATAGATACAGATAGACACGCGTCTGCACACATGTTGGTGAGAAGGATTAATAGATATACACATGGCTTGTTGCGAGTGAATGTTTTAAAAATCTTAGCTTCACATTCAAATGAAGCGGCATGATGTTGAGTAAATTTGAGCTTCCTTTCTCACTCAGATCTGTCTTTTCCCCCAGATTCTAAGCGTCCAGCAGCTGTACAGAATATGCACTCTTTACTGGGATGACAATTACAACACACGAAGTGTATCTCCGGATGTAAGTGTTAAAAGTCCAAAAAATAGTCGCTTTTTCCCCCAAAAGCTCAAATAGGCATTATGAATTCTATGTTAGAAATAAATTCTTAGCTAGAACGTTTGATTCTATACAGGTCATTTCGAGCATGAGGGTACTAATGACGGAGGATTCCAACAATGCTGTCAGCAATTCGTTCCTCCTAGATGACAACTCCAGGTTGATCTTTCTCTCTCATCATGCTTTTTTTTTTGGTAACTATAGTTAGGTTAGTGAAATATATTGATGTCGTTTGGGCTGTCCAACAATATGAGCCAAATTGACTTCAGCTGGGGCACAACTTGATTAACGAGTTGAACATATTTTAGTTTTGATCCCTCCAGGGGATATGTGTGGAGAGGGGGGGGGGGGGGGGGGGGGAAGATATAAACAAGAACGAATCACAAACTATAGACTTACAGTTTATGTAGCTAGACCTCAGTCAGAACTAGATGAGCCAAGCTTGAACACTTGAAACTAGCCTCTTTTACTGTGGCAAACCTAAGTATTTAATCTCATTTGTCATTTCCACTTGTTTCTTTATTGTAATAGTAACAAATCCGTTGTTCTGAGCGCAGCATACCCTTCTCTGTCGATGAACTTTCAAATTCATTGGAAGTTAAGGATTTCTCGGATGTTCAGGCTGCAGCAGAACTTGTTGATAATCCAGCCTTTCAATTTTTGCACTAAGGCGAACACGTTATTCATAAAGTTTTCCAAGTACAGCATAAGCTCGGATGTTGCAGAAATTCTTTCATTTTTCAATTTTTTCCTTTTTTTTTTTTCACAGGGTTTTGTGGGTACATCCCTAACCCTACTGTAAAGTTTCTTTATGTTCGACTTAGGGGTATATGCTTTCAACGATTGTGCAGTGGCTTGTGTTTTTTTTTTTTTGGTATTATTTTGGTGGGTTCTTCTGTCAGTGTCGGCAGTCATTCTTTTATACGGGGAATTAGAAGACAAGTATATTGTTATAGTGGTCTAGGGGTCAAGTTTTGAGTTATCCCAACCCTATATATAGCATATGTAATGAAACTGTTAACAAATCATATGAAAAGTTATTTGAGATTGGATTGTTGGGTACGTGAAATACCCACTTATTTTGCTCTTTCATTGACCTTTTGATTCGTATTTAGGTGCCAACTTGCCAAGTAGTTCTTGAAACTTGAAAGATAGTTTTAACTTAAATATATGAAATTAGTTGGATTTGGTATGCAATGATCTGACTCCGTTTGAATCTCTTATCCCACTTCATTTATTTTTGGAATTTTGGTGATAACCTATGTTTCATTTAGATCTCTAATATAGGAGAAAGTACGCGTTACGTTTTCACTCATTAACATTTTCACGTTGCGTTATCATTCTCATTAACGTTTTCACGTGATCTGTTGAAAATTTGAACAAACGCTTCAATCATCCTCATGAAACCTGACAACCTGAATGTTCAGTCATATTGCTATTGATTTGAGGCCACTGCTACCAAATCCTAGTACCTGAATCTTGACAGAATCTGAGAAGCAACCTTAATGTAGACTCCTGAAATGTAGGATTTCAAACTCGCTTAAAATACTACTCCGTGCCGTACTTCAGAACAAGAGTTAGCATTTCTAAAGGAGAGAATGATATAAAAGTTACGTCACGAAAGTATAAACAAGTAAAGCTTCATCTTTAAAGGCTCCTAATTGTACAAAGCGGCTCATTTTTTTAGGACTGAAGGAGTACCATAAACTTTTCCAAATAAAACCCATAAAAGACAATATTGTTCAAGAGCATTATTGGGAGTCATTTGTTATGAATTATTGTCAGCTATTGTTGATTCCTAAGGAGTTTTTCTGCAGCGAATGAAGTGATTTGGATCATTTTCTCAAGGACAGAAATACAATTGATTCATTTATAATTTATTTATTTTTGGCAGAACTCGTAATATAATATGTAAGCGGCAGTCGACAAAATCATAAAACTTGAAAAAATGTGAGCATTTTCTGAGTATCCACAGTTGACTTTTGGTGACCCACTTGGCCAAACAATGACAAGAACCTTAAATGAAATTAGAAAATTCATGATCAAATTTAGACGCTATGGAAACCTTCCTCCATTGGGCCAGCCCATGAGAAATTCACATGAACCATCCCATTTCACTTGTGTTCTAATTTGGGACCATAATCTACAGAAATGAATGGACCACCTTCATTTCATCAAATTCACATCTAAACTAAATACAACTAACAACTCTAACTTTGCTTCATCTTCTGATCTGCCCTTAAGGTTCACACCTAAAACAGCGTTGACATAAAATGCCCTAGTGGATAAATAAGCCAAAAATGAGGATCATTATGCCCTAGTGGATAAATTGGTCAAAATTGAGGATTAGTTCAATACACGGAAAGTTTTCCTAATCGCGTACAAAACAAGGATGAGTTCATAGACTTATGCGTGTTTACTGGGCCCAAATTCGTCGGCCCGAGCGTCTAGCTCATAAACAGCCTGTTTTTGGTCCATGGACTAGAGCCTAGAGGTCCCCTATCTAAGGCATCAAGTTCACTAGAACGAACTTCTTACAAGGTCAAAATATTAACCATGTCACCAGTATGGGCAAGGTACATCTGGGAATGTTGTGCCCACTTTTTGAGCTGGCAAGAAGGACTATATGAAAAATTACAAGTCCAACTCATTGATGGTTCGTTTAGCTCACTAACTGTGCTACAATATCTAAAATTACGACATATATTTAGTTAAATAGAATCCGTTCATCAACATAATCAAATCTCTGACTTTGGACTAGGAAACCCCAACCATGAACCATCTACAAGACAGTAGCCCAAATAATAGAGGAAAATAGGCTGCCGACGCAGTTGCTTTCTGCTGATACGTTTTCAAGGTTATTTCTTCATGAAAATAATACTTATAAAAACTAGACATTTGTCTCAGTTGGAGGCAGAAAGAAACTGATGTGGACTGAATATGAAAAGTCCAACTTGGTCACACTCAACCTAATTGGCATTAGACAGGTGTGCGGGCACAAATATGCTCAATAGGCGCTTCACTCACTAAATACAAATTCACTTGCACGCCCTTATATGAAGTTTCTGGTCATGAAAATGAAATCTTATATTATCCATCACCTACTCTTGACCCGAGCAATGTAGAGAATAGACAAGTTCTAACGTAGTTACATTTAACCACACTAGTTTCATAAAAAGAGACAATCTATCCCTATTATCTAGAATCTACTATGTTATAATTTTGGATCATGAAAAGGAAATCCAATGGATGACGTCAAATTCTTCATAAATCTTGAGTTAGACCTCAACCGTTCAATATATTCTTTCGTTGATCAAAACTACTCAATTCAGTGTCTTCCAAGCTGTGATATCTTCACTAGCTTAAGATGGAAATTTCTTGATTGATTTCTGGACTTTATAATGCCAGTGACTGGTATATAATTCTGATGCTCTAAATTCAGCTAGGAAATTCAATGAATGATGTCATTTTCTTGATTGATTTATGTCATTTACCATGATTCAATATCAATATACTCCCTCCGTACCACCTCACTTAATCAACTTGGTAGGCACAATAACTAAGAAAAAGTAAGAAAGAGAATTAGTAGAAGTGTTGTGAGTAGAAAAAGGAAAGTAGGAGAGAGAACGAGTGGAGAGAATAGTAATTTGATTGGTGTTGTGAATATAAAAAAATTCCATTTTGAGTAGTACTAAGTGAAGTGCGACGAATTAAAATGGAATAGTATCAAGTAAGGTGAGACGTGGGGAGTATATATATATACTCCCTCCATCCCAATTGAAAGTACTCAATACTCCACCTTTTTGGGTGTCCCATTACAAACTACCCACTTCTGAAAATGGAAAGTTTAATAATACTTCCTTATTTGATGGGGCCCACTTCCTCACTAGCAACAACTTTCCACTCACTATTCCCTACCCCATTTTTTCTCTCCTATCCCACTTTTCATACTCACAACACCTCCGCCACCAACACTTTTCCTTAATCCCATGCGCAAGCCAAGTTTGTTGTTTCAATTGGGACGGAGGGAGTATATATTACTCCCTCCGTCCCAAAATGATCTTCCTACTTTTTTCGCTGTTTTTTCTAATGAACTTTGAGCAATGATTTTATATTGATTTAATTGTCCTAATGAAAATCAAAAACTTGTTATTGATAGTATTGTTGATGGTCTATCAGTAACAAGTTTTAAATTTTCATTAGTATAATTAAATCAACTTAAAATTATTGCTTAAAGTTCATTTGCATTAACAACGATAAAAGTATGAAGATCATTTTGGGATGGTGGGAGTATATAACTGCTCAAGTATTCTAGTGTTATTTTCAAAGGGTTAGAATGAACTAATAGGTAACTACTTGTTTAATCTCCACTCATTTTGACCAAACTAGACTTATTTTTGGACTTTAATGACCAACTAGGGTTTCAAAACCGTATTAAGAAATAATTAACAAATAATGAGTTGGTGCAATTATCCAAATTGGAACTTTTGGTCAGAAATCTGGTGGTATTAGGAAGAGAACAAAACAAAACTAGCAAGAGAAAATGACACTAATATTCTCTTATGAGTAGGTTAGTAGGTCAAATACAGATACATGATCTGGTACACATGTTAGGTTGGTGAATTATAATTTTCCTAATTTTAAATATAAAACTCCCATTTGACCAATGAGATTAATTCTCTAACGGCCCATATTAAGTTCTCTCTTTCTTTTAATTTTAATCCAGGCCCTCCTAAACGGCTATTTCATGTGGTCTCATGTGTTTCGCGTCTATGGTCAAACCATTTCCATGACACAACTGAGAGAATCTAAACCTAGTCATGTTCTTAGCATACTGAATTAGTTTAAGGAATATTAATACAGTTATTATAGTTAAGGAGTTCGTTATAGCATTCTATTTTTTAAGATAAAAAGAGGATTATGGAGTGATTTGGCACATAACTTGGTGGTATTAGGGTATTTTAAGTGCAGTTTGTTCCGAAGATTTGACTGAATTAATTTTCTGAATTAAATGGGTTTGAAAGAGTGATCAAATAATCCCAACATTCAGATTTTGCCTAATAACTGCCTCTGTCTCTCGCTAAGGTCTTTTAATACTAAATGCTAATGACTTTATTAGAATTACTAGGAACCGATTATGCGATGGTCAAACCAACACATTATAATGGATTAAATTATACAGTAGTAACTAATAGTGACGTGGTTTTTGACTAAAGTTATTACTAGGAAACTTAGGGTGTGTTTGGCAACTCCAGTTTATATCACCTGATGAGGGTTGACTTTCTACATTTGGAAAATGAGGAAGTGCAAAGGCACAATGATCCAGCTCTCATCCAAAATAACCCAAAATGAGCAAAAGGTCAACGAGGTTCTTACCTTAGGCCTACCACATTTACACCCTTTTGGGGATTTTATATAAGACTCAAGTGTAGGGTATGCAAATGGTTGACTTTGTGACTCGTCTCAGGGACTTAACTAACTTGCTACAAGTGGAGTTGAAGTAAGAAAGTTAAATAACGAACTAGTGAGGGTTGACTTTTTACATTTGGAAACTGATCGGATTATGACAAAGCATATGGTGAGTCACTGTGGCACATGGCAGGAAGAGATTACTTCAAGTCCACTGAGCCTAGCAAATGGGAAGCGAATCATGGACGGTTCCACATCATGTTTTAAGCAAGGAATATGTAGTGATTATTTTGACCCTTAGTTTTACCCATTATTTGTTACAAGAAACTGCTTGCCATGTGCATGGTGCGGCTAAGCGCTTCCATTAATGTGCTAATTCACTCTAGACTCCAAGGATAATTTAATCTAGTTTTCTATTTCAATAAATTTTAGGGGGCTTTGCCCTTTTCGCTTTAAAAAAAAAATAATAATAGGTAAAATAGAAAACTAGGATAGAAAGTCTTACCATCTTGGAGGGATAAAAGCAAAGGAACGAGGTCTTTGATCTACATGGCATGCATGTATTCTTTCCATTCTTTACCTAAGCAGATAATGTAAACACTTTTTAGGGCAATCCACTAATATTATTGTCGAAGCAAATATGACTAAACGAAACAAATTTGTGAGCATGATTTGAGAACTTAGTGTCAAAATTAGCACAAAATGGCATCCATTAAACTAACATAATGACATGGTAAAATCAAAGCAGATTAAGCCTACGCCGAAACAAAATTGAAAATTGCAACATGTATAACGCTTCTCCATGTCAGATGTTTGTAGAAGCAATGTACAATAAGTAACTATAGAGGATGCATCTAAACTGCACGAAATACACGAACTAATACATGGTATTGCATTAGCAAAAGCAACGCTTGTCTAGAAAATAGAACTAGCCATTTTGAAATTTCACCAATTTCGCTTTCTATGTTCCCGTGTTCTCTGGCCAAAACTTATCTGAGGGAGAAACCAAATTATTCTTCAATGTATATTCATTTCGAAACTAGTGCTGAACCCTGATTCCCAAACAATTATTAGAGTATTTAACCAAAGAGAGAGTGAAAAGGGGGGAGCCCATCTAAACAGGAGGTTAGGAGAGAAACATTGAATAAATGAATCGTTAGAGCTTAAAACTCACTACTTATTCTATCATTAACATGCTTAACATTAATTTCCCTCCCAAATATAGCAGATTACCATGAAAAGAAATGTTAAGATTATTAAGTATAATTCTCTATAAATGAGAATTGATATGAATAAAGACCATCAAGTATAAATTTTGTTATCTATATTCATATTAACTATGTACAAGTACATGTCTGATGTTCAACAGGACAGATAAAATTGCAATAATGTGATGCCTAACAAGAAAAAAGAGACCCATCAATCCCTCAAATACAGAAACAAGTATTAGGCCTCATCAATACTCGATTAGTGTTTCTAAAAATGGTCCCGATTTGATGTGTCATAGAAGTAGTGATCTTGAAATAGTGACCAAACAAGTTTATTATATTATCTATAATTGGCGTTGTTGTTAATTACAATACCACTAAAGCTTTAATATACTTTAGTTGTTTACAGAAGAAGTGAATGTCTGGGGGACTGGGAAATTCCCTTTCTATTACCACAACTCCAAAAGCAGGACCACATGTATAAACCTAATTTCTAATTCTTAATTATAACTTACTTTGCCAATATATATTGAGACACATGCATATAATACTTAGGGAGACTGAAACTGATGTTATTTTGTGGGCTAAGACCATGAGAAGGGGAAGGGGGCGGCACCTAGGTTCAAGAGAATTAAGAGCCACTTGATTTAATATAATTACAAAACAGTATTGCCACATGCAAGGCCACGGTTACTCCAAGTGCAATGCTTCTAACATGGCATCTGGGTCGATGACTTCACACTTCATCCCTCAAACTAATTACCGACCTCATCAACTAACTATTATTGTCTTGGGAATTGTGTTTTTAAGGTTATTTTAATTGAAAATGAGAATGCTAACAACTGGTTTTAGGATATTTTATGAAAAATTAATCCAAAAAAAAATGTTGATTCTTTCCTTAAACTATAATTTCTTTTCAATAATACTATAAAAAGATTCAATATAAACAAATTATACTCTTGAATTATTAAAAGATATTCTTATACCACGAAAAAGCAATAAGACCCTTTCTAAATATAGGTAAGAGATAGTAATGGTAGTAGTAGTAGTAGTAAATCTCAAGGGAATAAAGTCAGCTTCAAATAACCCCCTCATTAATGAGTTTTAGTTTTAAGTATATAGTTATTAGCTAGTCAAGTTCTCTATCATGTGACAACAACATATATAATGGGGTCATTAATACACATACCCTCAACATCTCCAATGTAATTCCTTGCTTTAAGGTAACTCATGGTTAATTTTTAAAAGGATAAAACATTTGCTTTCAAATTCCTATTCAACAGTATTTGCAATAAGAAAATCAAATAGTGTACTGTTTTCTTAAATTTAGGCTAACACGTTATTTGATTAACCTAACCTTTCTCTTTGTTTATGTTGAAACCAAATTCTTCTACAATATTCGATCTAGATTATACTGGAGGCAGTTGGACGATGGCATTTTTCAAAGATATATAGAGATATATATTTATCTAGTTAGTTGGATGCATCTCTCATGTACATTACATGGAATAGTGCTATCTATTAAAGAAACATGGAATGATGCTAAATAGGCCAACTAAATATGAAAAGAAAATAAAGAAAGAAATGAGCTATAATGATGGAAAGTGCACTTAATCATATGGGGAAATACTTAAGAATAGCATTATGACAACTAAAAGGATCTTTAATAATATGACAAGTGACCCTAAATAGATAGTCTTAATTCCATTGAAATGGAAATTATTTTTGACGTGGTCCTAAGCATAATTGTTGAGATCTTTTTTGTTTTCTTATCAGAAACAAATCAAACTAGTGCAAGCAAATATTCCAACTCCATATACATACATACATTTAATTTGTTTGCTCATAAATCATACCTTGTGCCTCAATTCAGCATTTGTACACTTTCGAGTTGGCCACCCAAATATTTTCTCATCATTTATTTTGTCCAAAGCTCATCCTCCAGAAGTTAAAAGTAAGAGGGAACATACATTGCATACCTGAAAAATAAGGATCTATATGGATATGGTATTCTAAGAAAATAAAAAAAATACACATATGTATGAAACATTGTTTTAAGTTTTAACCTTAGATCACAGCAAGTTACAAGTAGTGTATGTGTAAATGTATAAGAGTAAAACTTACAGTGAATCGTAGTTGTATGTGTGAAAATATATAAGGCATACATTCTAAGAGTATGATATAATAAAATCAAAGAGTACTAAAGAAAAATAAAAATAAAAGAAATAGCAAATGAGTCATATTAGATTCCACAATACATGGCATTGTGAATATGAGGATCTTGGAAATCTTTCGAAGGCTTGAATGTGAAATATAGATTTGCTCAGATTTTTCCACTATAATTATATATTTTCATATTGTTTTAACATCTATTCTTCAAGGGCTCTGATGAGGCCATGTGATACATTCTTAGCCTCAAAAGGAGATACTCCCTCCGCCCCATTAACAATGTGCACAAACTTCTCTTTTGGGCGTCCCATTAATAAGTCGCACTTTCGTAAAATGAAAATTTTATATATTTCTTTATTCAATGGGATCCACTTGTCATACTCACAACAACTATCCACTACTATTTCCTACCCCACTTTCTCTCTCCTACCTTAACTTTTCACACTCACAACAACCCTCCACTACTATTCCCTCCTTAATTCCCATGCATACTCAAAAGTGTGCACATTGTTATGGGGCGGAGGGAGTATGTGATATAGCCTTGTTGTAACCCGTCTCAAGTTAGCAATCTGTAATGATCAAAACAGTTTTAAAAACAGGAAAATGCTCTTTAAAAAATAGAGGGAATCTATGATGATTTTTTAGTATGTATTTAAAGAACATTATATGTTTCAACAACCTATGCAATTAGTGTTTGGATATACATGATGTTTTTGAACTCATTCTTTTGGAGCCACTAGTTCAAGTTGAGTTTCAAACTAATCACTTACTACTACATACTCCCTCCGTCCCATCACACTTGAGACTTATTTTCATTTTGGTCCGTCCCACCTCACTTGAAACTCCCCAAAATGGAATATTTTTACACTCACAACACCAATCAAATCACTATTCCTCCCACTCATTCTCTCTCCTACTTTACCTTTTATACTCACAACATGTCCTCCCACTAATTCTCTCTCATACTTTTTCTTAGTTCTTGTGCCCACCACTTAGGTCTCAAGTGAGGTGGGACGGAGGGAGTATTTAAATAAGTGACAGTTTAGATAAAAGAACATTACTATAACATTTTGCCTAGTAAACAGATTTGTGTAAGATTTCTATAAGTGATACTTTTGATTGGAGTCAATATATCTTTAGGAAAATGCTACCAACACATCCATTTGCTCTCTATATGATGCTTAACCTACTTGTAACCTATTTATGTACGACACTTAAGTATTTTGGTTGAAAAGTTAAATGCTCCCATAATATAGAGGCTTTAAAAATGTATATATGTGATAATATGAACAGAGGAGTAGAGTTCTACTCTCCATAGATTAATAGCCTTAATGATTGAATGTGTATATATAAAGTTGGTTAACAAATGAAAAAAATAGTATAATGGGAGGGAAAGAGAGCTAAAAGGTTTAAAGACTAACTAAAGTTTGATATCTCAATAGGCCCCAAATTCGAATTATAACTCAACCTAACTCCATATATTATTATATCATATACGCAATGCTTTTTTATAGAAATTTTGGTTGTTCTTGTTGACCAAGAAAAAATGTGCATAACTAATATAGAAGGCCAACAAAGTTCAGAAGAAAACACAAGAAATCAAACAAAGAAACCAAAACAGAGTTAAAATGTCATCAACTAAATTCTTCATCATAGGCAAGCTAGCTACTAGGAACAATAGGCCAAATAGTAATGTATCATATCTTACCCTTTATTCCAATGTGCGCTGCAATTAGACTCGAACCATACAGTCATCTGCAGTTGAGGGAATATATTATCCTTTATGCAACCTTTAATTAAATCAATGTCATATGTAATATGTCAAAAGTTACTGCTATCATAGCCTAAATTTAACAGGCTAAATGATGTACATTATCCCTCACATTATTTCAGAATAATATATTTTCCAATTTTTTGAAAGAAAAAAATTAAGATATAGTTTCACATGTATTCATAAATACTAGGGATGGCAATTTGTCCGAACCCGAAGGCGACCCGCCCCGAAAAAGTAGGGTTCGGGTTGCAATTTTCATTACCGGGGCGGGTTCGGGTTTTGATATTGACCCGCCGTGATCTGACCCGCCCCGCACCCTCATGTACAAAGTCAAGATATTATGTTAGTTAATCATATTATATGTTGTTCAATTTATTTTTATAGTTGTTTTTGAGTGAGGTTTGATGATTTTAAACAAATTTCTATAACTAATTAACATTTAAGCTTAGACATAGATTGAGCCCAAGCAAATATGAGCTGAAATTTTTATAATTTGACACGCTTCAGGTCGGGTTCCCTTGTCTTCGGGTTGGGTTCGGTTTTGACGGAGCCAGCCCTGAACCCGCCCCTTTGCCATCCCTAATAAATACCCTCAAGATAAACTAGTCATTAGCTCTAGAGTAAGATAAAAATGTTCTCTCACTCTAAGCATTTTCTGATAAGTATTTACATCAAGAAACAAAAAATAAAAAGAATAAAAAAAAAAAAAAAAGGAGGTTAGGCACTAGCCAAGCTAGCCTTTGAAAAGAGTGTGTGTGTGTGTGTGTGTGTGTGTGTGTGTTTCTGACCGACTATTGTTAAGGAATGTTGTGTTGGCAGCACCTTATGCTATTGCGTCGAAACTTCTAATCAACATGGTGGCTCTTATGCAGTCAGGGAGGAATGTATGTTGTACTAGCCTCCAAATGTTACTACTATTGAATACCTAATAATCATTATTATTATGAGTGACACTCCTATTATTTATTAGTCATATACAAACCGCCAAACTTTAATTTTCAATAAATTTTAGTTCACTTTCTGCTTCAAGTAAAGTTCACAACTGAGGTTCCGCGAAGTGGCACTCATAAGAAGCTTAAACAGTGATATCCTAAATGATTTTTCCATCTCATTCCAACTTTCCGAATAAGCGTGACCAGACTCATCATGAATTTCATACAGCTTTTGCATATTTTAACTATCAAATTTGCTTGCCTTCTGTACAAAGCGCTCGCTTCATAGCAAGTAGCGCCGACCACAGAAAGTATACTTTCTTGCTAGCATAAAACAATGGAGAATACAAAAAAAGAGGAGAGAAAAACAATTTAATTGTGTATAAATAATCTGAAAAGCTTGATTCCATTAGAGCTACCAAGCTGGCTGTGGAGCATAGCAAGGCTGGTACAAACTTGGGATAACAAATAACCCATACCACACCTAGATATCTGATTGTGCATGGGATATACTAACAATGTGTCTTTATCTCTCCTCCCTCTTGCATTTGGATACTCGCTCCCCTTTAAAAATGAATTTGATAGGCCAAAACTACGGTTGGAAGGATAAATAGTCACTCTTTTTTTTTTTTTTTTTTTTGAATAATGCATTGCACATTCATCTCTAGAAAATCAAAACTCTATAACCCTAAAATCTTTTCATGAAAAGGAGAGACTGTGTGCAAACCCCGAGCCTCATGCACATGCTTCCCTACTACCATGGAGATTGGAGTACTTCCCAAGTGGGTGGGTGGGGGCAGCCATCATTCTCCCAACTCAAAGCTCTTCATAGAGTACTTTAAAACAAATTAAACCTGATTATATTTCTAGCCAGCCTATTGCATACAAGTAACATCCCTCTTAACCTATCTATGCAGGAGAGTTTCATTAGTTCTAATCACATCATAACCAACTTAGGAAAAGCTTAAACCTCATTTTACTTTCTAATGATGAGGACGCGTGTCAAATTATAGACCATATTACTGCGAGAAGATCAATTACAAACTTACACGAGTGTACACTAAGCTACTCTTTTGTTTTCCCTCCAGGACAAAATGATAATGAACCAGGATTTCTTAAAGTCACATAGATTCTTGCGGTTTCACATGTACTTTATACCCACTAAACTAGTCATACATGATCCAGTGTTTTCAAAATGTCCATGAAAATTGAAGGATAAATTTCTTATTAATCTCTCTTAATTAAAAAAAAATGGCTTCAAGGCTTCAAATGATTAACATAAGTCCTGCTGGGTAACTATTGAGAAAAAAAATATAAAAAAATCACATACATGATTTGGTGGGCCTTGAAATCCTAGTTATATCCTGTGTCACTATCTAATAATTGAGAGAGTTGAAATCCCCACTCGAGTAGATAAACGCTAGTTGGTTTCACTGAAGCTGCAGAGGGGAGTACTGGATTATTGGTGTGGAAACTAAGAGAAATATGGAGTAGATATTTTGTGATGCCTTCGAAGAAGAGAAAATAGTGTGGGATTAGTATACAGATGCAGGGTCAAAATTTGGTACCAATGTGGTGTTAACTTGGTTGGCAGGGATGGGCTTGTGGGATGAAACAGCCTTACAAGTCACAATCCCAATGCTTGGAGGCTAGTAGGGGTCCATCTTGAGAAACAACTTGGATCATCCACTCCACGTGGGCATATTGCGCCTATCCTAATCAGTAATTTCGCTACTGCCAGATTGCATTCACCGTGTACCGCCAATGTGCAATGGTTCTCAAAGCCATCGAGTGGGTCCATAAGAATCAGAAAAGAATGATGCGTCACTTTCTCTCATTCTCTGCCCCCTAATCTCCTTCTAATTCTCATCACAATAAACCATGTCTATTAATTTTTACTCAAAACAAGATAGGTACACTTTTTGCACATGAACTTGCTCTGTATGATTCGTAATTCAAACTAGAACTAAATCAATCATAATTACAAAATTTGAGTGCAGAGGGAATACATACCTGTGAAGAATGAAGGTTCATCTTTGACTGGTCCAATTCAAGAAAGCAGGGGTTGTTTGGTAACTGAAAGATCATAAAGTGAGTAAACCTGTGTTATAATCAGTATAAAAGAACTATTTTCAAGGTGAAAAAAGATTCATGTAATAATTCCCTCCTCAATTATTGAGCTGCGTCGATAAGTTACTCGTACGAGACAGTGAATTCACACATTCACTAGGAATAGAATAAGATTATGGGTCTACAGTAAATTCACAAGAAATGCATTAGCAAAATTAAAGAGATGGAGACTCTAGAAAGTGCAACGCTAAAATAATTGTTTGAGAATATACTATGTTATGTATTTTATGGGTTACTAATCATAATGAAAAACTCCATTGATAAGAAGAATATAAAAAGATAAACAAAATAAAAAATTGAACAAAACCTTACTTCATTATTCTAAGTTAATAGCAGTATAAATTAAGCTATAATTGTAGATGATTAAATAATAACATAAAATAATAGTAGGTGGCCTTTGGCTTATGATTTGAGAATGACCCCTCTTAGTGCATTAACTCCTCATCCTCATCACATGCGACTCTCATGGACAACACCCCTATTTAAGCACCCCCATCCCCTTCTATTTCTCCAAACAAACTTCAGAGACTTATCTGACAAACAACTTCAGTTTCAAACCTTAACAAATCAATCTCTCTTCTCTTCAGGAAAGGAAAAAAAAAACCCTTTTTCAATCCAAAATACCTTCACATATCTTTCAAGCCTGAAATAAACTGAAAAAATGTTTAGTTTTTTGGATCAAAGTGACGTCTTTGCCCGTCGGTGCGTCTGGGTTAATGGTCCTGTCATAGTAGGGGCTGGGCCATCAGGGCTAGCCGTGGGAGCATGCCTCAAGGAACAAGGGGTTCCCTTTGTAGTCCTTGAGAAAGCAGATTGCATTGCATCCCTATGGCAAAAGCGCACCTATGATCGCCTAAAGCTTCATCTCCCAAAGCAATTTTGCCAACTCCCCAAACTTCCCTTCCCAGAACACTTCCCTGAGTACCCAACAAAGAAACAGTTCATTGATTATCTGGAAACATATGCAAAAACCTTTGACATCAACCCACAATTCAATGAATGCGTACAGTCAGCCAAGTATGATGAAGTTTGCCGCCTATGGAGAGTCAAGACTGTGGCAACTAACGGGTCAATCCGCTCTGAGGTTGAGTATATCTGCCAATGGCTTGTGGTAGCAACTGGTGAGAATGCACAGAGCGTGATGCCAGAAATTGATGGACTAAGCGAATTTGGAGGAGAAGTTATTCATGCTTGTGACTATAGGTCTGGGGAGAAATACCAAGACAAGAAAGTTCTAGTTGTGGGATGCGGTAATTCGGGAATGGAAGTTTCACTTGACCTTTGCAACCACAATGCTAAACCATCAATGGTCGTTCGAAGCGCGGTAAGTTTTCAATATATTTTTTTTAATTCATTTTTCTTGATAAGAAACCGAGTTCATATTCTAATCAGGACTATTTTTGTTTTCTATCTTCAGGTTCATGTACTACCTAGGGAAATTTTTGGAAAATCAACATACGAAGTTGCCATCACATTGATGAAGTGGCTACCCCTTTGGCTTGTAGATAAACTAATACTGCTTTTAGCATGGTTTATCCTTGGAAACACAGACAGCTATGGGATAAAAAGGCCGGCAACAGGTCCATTGAAGCTAAAAAACACCGAAGGAAAGACCCCTGTTCTTGACATTGGTGCCCTTGAAAAAATTAGATCAGGCGATATTAAGGTGGTTCCTGGAATAAAGAACTTTTCACGCGGTATGGTTGAGCTGGTTAATGGAGAACACCTGGAAATTGATTCAGTCATTTTGGCTACTGGGTATTGCAGCAATGTCCCCTTCTGGCTCAAGGTGAGAAAATGTTCCATTCCTCTATTCTTTCGGAAGTTATTATTCTGCAAATCAAATCCCCACAAATATGAATACATGGGCTAATGTTCTTTTATTTTCTTATCTCCAGGAATCTGAATTCTTCTCCAAAAATGGATTTCCAAAGGCCCCATTCCCAAATGCATGGAAAGGAAATGCTGGGCTCTATGCTGTTGGATTCACAAGGAGAGGGCTATCTGGTGCATCCTTTGATGCCATGAGAATAGCACAAGATATTGGCAAGGTCTGGAAAGAGGATTTAAATAAGAAAAAGCAAAAAGTTCCTACCCACAGACGATGCATTTCAACATTCTAATTTTTCAAGCTTATTCCATTATATTATTTTTTTCATAACATGGTAGAAAGTGTTTATACGTAGGTGTATAAAGATTAACTATGTAAAAACACAAAGAAGAAATAGCACAGAGACCAGCCCTCTCCGGAAATCCCAAGTTTTGAAGAATGTTTGGGTATTTAGTTAACTGAGGATGATGAGGCTTTTTCTCTTTTCCTCTTTTCTTTTTCGTTTCTTTCCTATACTTTTGTACAATGACCCAGTGATTCAATTATAATGAGAATGACCTTCCTCTTTGTTTTATCCATTCCTATCAATTTCTCCCTCCAGAAACCTAAGAAATATTGTAGCAGCAAAACATTCGATACCTTATCAAGCAAAATGCAAGGCATATCAGTTTATTTTTTCTTTTTCAAGAAGGGAAGAGGTGAATAAGTTACCCCTTGCTTGAAAGTAATGGGTCCTTTCAGTAGATAATATTAAAAGATTAAACATCGATTAAGTTCAAATATAAATCTGGAGAATAAAAATCCAGGAGTTCGTCGTTTCTCTTTTCTTCTTATTTTTGGGCGATGGTGATTAATTTAGTGGTGTTTTTTTATGACTGTTTACAAGTCTTTTATGTAAGCATGCAAAATATAGGTAGCAACAGTTTTAGTTACAAGACGAACAAATTAGACTAAGGGAATGTCGTTTCTCTAAGATCGTTTTCAAGTTCTACATCACTACAGTTTGCAAGTCCTGATAGCAACTAGTTTTCAAAGTGAACAAGTTCTTTATCTCAGATAGAATCACATTAAAGCCGCTGGGTTCTCAATCAGTTGAGGTTTACCATCCCCAGTTGAAACTAGAATTGTAGCATATGGATGGAATCACAAACTACATTATTTCCTTCACATGCCTTTCATAATTCTTCTAATCAATGGTCCACTACTTCAATATTTCTGATCAGCAACTTGCGGATCGACATCTATCTTAAAATGGGTAGGGCCCTTTTAGGCAATGGACCAGAAGTCTATCAAAAAAAAATTCCAAAATTCTCTCTTCCCAAATTACCTGAATTCGAGATGGCTGAACATTACTGCTTTTACCTTTGTGTCTGACCAGTTTCTTTTTAATAAAATATGTTAGAAGTCAGTGTTGCCTATCACATGCATAGAGCAACAACCTTCAGGGAGATTTGCAGGTAAATCTTCTCTGTAAGGCATGAGTGAAAACTGAATAAATTACGTCCTCAATATCATATTTTAGACTTAAATAAATAAAATAATTAGATCTAGTAGTAAGTAGATTTAATAAAAACATGTTACAATCTTCTAACAATAATCCATTGTCGTCCAGCGGTTAGGATATCTGGCTTTCACCCAGGAGACCCGGGTTCGATTCCCGGCAATGGAAGTTTTTTAATGAGTCTTAATTTTTTTATTTGAATTTATTTTTAGTGAGTCTTAACCCAAATTACAGAGTATTTTGAATCTATTTTAATGGGTCTCAACCCAAATTACAATTGTTTTCATCCTAGAATGCAAATTGAATGTTGGAATTAGTTTGTTAATTGTCTTAACCCAAATTACAGTTATATTTATTAGTATTGCAGATTATATGTTGGGCATTTATTTTTACTGAGTCTTAACCTGAATTACACTTTATAACCAGAATTACAAAGTGAGACTTGACTGATAGAACCTTGGAATGCAGATTATTTAGCATGATAATGGACTTGACACATTAAATATTGGAACGCGAATTGGTTCAAACTTATTTTGGAGTTTTAACCTGAATTACAAAATTTTGCAAGATGTGAGACTTGACATATAGAACCTTGGAATGCAAATTATTTTGTAGGATACGGGACTTGGCATATAGAACCTTGGAAAGCAGATTCGATTCAAATTCCGTACGAGAAGAATTTAACCTGAATTATACATTTTTCAAGATGGAGACGTGACAGATAGAACCTTGGAATGCAAAAAGGTTCAAACTTCAAAAGAGAATAAATTGCGAATGGATACTCCAGCCAAGGAAAATATTCAACAGTACAAAAACAAATAAGAGGAGGTGGAGTTACGGATACTTACAAGCATGTGGCGAGCGCTCAACGCCTCAACCTCAACCTCAACTGGACACCTTAAAAACCAACTACGCAATGACACCCCTGCATTTAGACCAAGCCAAATAATGAACTATGAATAAGTTAGTTAAAGGAAAGAATAAGTCTACTATTCTAGATGACTTGTGTGTTTTCCCTTCAGCTTCTAATGTCATCTTATCTCGAAAGGGTAGTATGCAGGTGGGAGGTGATTAAAATTGTATTAACAATGTTGCTCATTCCCAGATGGAATGCACACTTTGTTAACTTTTTTCTTTGACAGAAAAAGACAACAATCCCGCTAAGGAATTTAACCCATTTTTGTTAGCAAGTTGACATCCTATTATCCATTGAATTTACGTAATGAAAGTTGGCATCATGTTTACAGGCATACTCCCTCCGTTTGATGAGAACTGAGACTAAAGGAAATGGCACAAGAACTAAGGAATACTAATAAAATAAGGAAAATTTGTGGTAGAAAATGAAGAGAGAGAATTAGTGGGGTAAATAGTAGTGTTGGTTGAATAAAATGAGTGGTGGAAAATGAAGAGAGAGAATGAGTGGTGGGGTTGGGTGAATATAAAAGATTAAAAAGTTTGCCATTTTGGGCAGTCTCAATTGAGGTGAAACGGACGAAAATGGAAATAAGTCTCAATTCACATGAAACGGAGGGAGTATACAATAACCTTTCACCCAGGCTGTAGTTTTACAGATTAATCATTAAAGCTCCAATGAGACATCCGTCTAGTCCCTTCCGCAGCTTTTGAGAAAACTCTTCTTTTTTTTTCATCTCGATAAACCATGAAGAAAAAAAGTCAAAATCTCATCTTAGTCGTTGCTATCTCTTAAAATAGAACAGGGGCGGACCTACATGGTGCCATTTGGGGGCCGCGGCCCCCGTTTGATTTATTTTTTTTCTTTTTTTACAAGTGCAATTTTTTTTAAAGGTTGGAGGTATTAGTGCAATTTAGTATACTTTGCCCCCCTAAATGTGAAGTAAAAAATACACTAACATTTTTTTTGCCCCCGTTTACAAAAAATCCTAGGTCCGCCACTGAAATAGAATGCAGGATCTCCATCTCCGTGGCACATCCCATAGTTTTGGCACTAATTAACATTGTAAGATTAGACTATATTCTTCTTCTCTTTCTTCTTTATGGTTGTTTTCTTATGGATATTACAACCCTTGTAGAATTACACCAAGACATTTTAAAGATGTGAACTAAGACTTGCAACTTTACATTTAATAACCTTTGAATTTGGTGTGGGTGATTTAACATCTAATAGTGTATTCCAGTACGCACTGGATATGAAGATCCCCTCTCCCTTCCAAATTGAATATTCGACCTCAACCCCTCTTCCAAGTTTCATGTTAACATGGGCTTCCGGGGTGAAAGGGAGAATTAACATTATTTTGGGCACAGATGAAAAGAAATGTCAAAAAATGTGTGCCCAACATGGCTAACAAAACTTTTGATGTAGCCACTAGCTTTCTTCACTTCCTTACAAAGCTAAAAGAACAAGTCACATGTTTTCCCATACTGTTGACTATAAGACTAAGGGAAGCCATTTCAGTTTAACGTCCCATCTATATTCTTCACCACACTCTCAGATCTGCAGCTCAAACTTGACTTTGCATGATACTTTGTTATGCCTGAAAGGTAATAGCCTCTTCTTTTTTAAGCGTTATCACAACCATTTACAGAAAACCACATGGTTGGCTATCTCCTCCCCCAGCATTTCCCAATATATCCTACTCCACAAAAGTCCAATGAATTTTGGCAGTATACCCACAACAATCTCTTAAGCAAACTCACAAATCTTATTTTGGCAGTTCACTTCATAATATAATTTTCTAGGGCACGAGGATAAGAGAGATATTGTTTATCCTTATACGCAAACTCACATATCTTATTCTTTATTATAACCTGCAACATGTATCCTTATCTTTAAAGAAGTCAACCCAAGAGTTACAAGTTGTGATAACTAGCTAGCATCTGGAAGAGACGCATATAGTTAGAACACAAAGCATGTCAAGCTCAACAAGGAGCTTTGACGTAGCGGAAGACTTGATAGAGATTAACTACATAATTTCGCTCGAGAAATTCAACAATCAATCGACAATTTTCGCTCGAGAAAATTGAAAGAAAATGATCAATATCATAAAACGGCAAAAACTGCCTCTTCAAACCCTAAAACAAAGTATATAAAGTCTGGAATAAAACCCTACTCGAAAATAAAACCCTAAAACACGAAAATGACGAAAATGTCCAAAATACGGTAAAACTGATAGAAAACTTCAGAAGGCCGTTTGAGGCCCTTAGAAGCGTTTTTTTTTTGCCTTTTTACGGTCCGCTCAGGGGGCTGAGCCCTATGACTTTTGTTCCTCTCGAAAAGTTGATCGATTTGATATGTTGTGCGTCCCGTAACTCCTCCGGAGTCAAAAGTTATGCCCATTCCCGCGTTGTCGCTCAAACGACTCCGCAATTATGTCCGCATCAAGCTTGAACTACGATATGCGGAACAGTCTCTAGAAGTTGTTAAAGGCGAAAAGCGGGAGGCGGGCGATACGTACCTGGAAAAGGGCGAAAGGCGAGGCGGGCGAAAGGCGGCAAAAAGGCGAGCAAGGCGGAAAATTAAAACAAAAAATTATTAAATATTATATTTCTACTTATTATGGTATCCTAGCATAATTTCGACCTCAAAAGTGAGAATTATAGGATATTGATGTTTAAAAGAAAACAAAATTAAAAAAGATGCTTGGAATCTAGATTAAAGAAAAAGAAAAAAATTAAGCACGGGGAGGGAGCAAATTAGAAAAAGACAGAAAACTGGAATTAAGTAGAAAAAGGAGAGCGATTATAAATTAAACGAAAGAACTGGGAATAAAGAAAGAAATACAGAAAAATATGAAATCGACGCAGAGAGTTTAGAGTTTGTGTAGTCGAGTTCATTGAAGAGTGTCGTCGTCGTTGGAGGGTTCTTGTCGTAGCTGCGAAGATTGCGGCAAGTATTATTGACTTCTCGCTTCTTATCGTTTGGAAATAAGGGCTAGATTTTACAAAGGGGCACCTCACTTACCTAAATTGACGAGGTTTCCTTAAAAAAAAAAACACGACAAATCCAATTTGCGCGTACCACATTTCTTGCTTTCGCTTCTATTCAAACAGCATATGACGTTGTCCAATAAGGTCGTCGACCGACCGCCTAATTTCACAAAGGTGAAAGGCGGCCAACCCTCTAAGGCGCCAATATGGCGAGGCGGGCGGACGCCTTTAACAACTCTAGATGCAAATGCAACTCTCTAAAAGATAAGGAAGACGAAGTTGTACAATGACCAAACATGTGCCCTAACCATAGCATAGCTTCATGTGTATGAGAAACGTTGATTTTGTTTTGACACAATTATACATTCAATTCTAAATTATACAAATCTAATTGAAGAAGAGAATATTATCAAAATTCAACAAGCATTCTAGAATATTGAGATATATAAATTCTTGATGATACTACTTTAGTGATAAAACTAATGGCAATTAAATCCACAAAAACAAATTGGTTCAAAACTAGTTTTGTTGATCACATCTCTTTTAACGTTTTCAATGAGCATTTTTTACTTTTTATTTATGTTGTACTAGCTTCCAGCCCATAGATAAAGTCAGGTAACTGTAAAACTAAGAAAATAATGACTTGACTAAAATCACTGTCTGACTCATGTGAACATATCATCACAAAAAAAAAAAAAAAAAAAAAGAGAGAGAGAGAGAGAGAAGATCATCTTAATGAACAGCAAAAGGCAACCTAGTAGCATAAAGAGGTGATGAAACAGAAGTGAAGGAAATCACAAGGTAAGCAAAGAGCTATACTGCTAGTATTACCGTGATCAATGATGCTTTGACATCAGCGTAAAAAATTCTCTGGTGCTAAAAATAGTTTCTTCTACAGGAACTCTCTGCAATATCAATTGTTTTGTCCGTTATGAATTGGGAAAAAACAGTAGAAAACAATAAAGTTTCTGATAATACTCTTCCAGCTCAGGATTTCTGGGTCCTTTTTCTGTGTTTAAATTAGGCAGGCGTATTGCCTGATGCAAAAATAAAATAAAATGTTCTCTACATATTTAATCATGTGTATAGCATTTGTTGCTGCTCATGAAATGCCAAGGAGCTATAGCTAGCGCACAGTGGAAATGGTTGAACCTCCAAAGGCAAGAGTAGTGTAACTTTTACCGTTTCAGGTCACACATAAGGGAATGGTAATGCTAAGAACTAAGACAGCATATGGAGACTAATTCTGGTGATGCCCACGCCACAGTCAGAGTGTGAATGTAGCATAAATTACCGATTTAAATCAAGGTTTAACAATGGGTAAGAACAAATATCCCCCAGTGGAGATATATTTTTATGCTGAAAACATGCACCAGGTTTAATAGTAGGTAAGAATGAATATTTGCCATTGCAGATAAATGTATACAGTGCAAAAATATGCATCAATATGACAAGCATGTAAGTAATGAGTTACAACATAACAAAAATAAACATTCATAATCCGTATGGTGGGAGGCAGAGAAAATGGAGGGGGTGAAAATGCCTGATTATTTTCGATCCCCAGGGGATGGAAATACATTTCCCCTCAATTTGTTTGGTATGAGGGATGGAAAATTTGGGCAGCAAATTAATCTAAATAGCCTTTTTACTATTATATCCCTTGAAGTTACTTTAAACTCCATGAAGATAGGGTTAATGCCATTGAAATAATATTCCATCCATCATATATCCAAATGTGTCCGTTTCAGAGTAACAAATCTTAATGAATTGTTGAGAGGAAACATCCAAAACTGATAAATGCACCTTCCAAATGCATGACCACATTTTCTCAAAACTATAAATAATTGAATCTACATCTCCTCTTTCCAATTCCGCATCAATAACAAATACCAGACGATTGAGAGATAGCTTTCGAGTTTTCCGGTTATTTTGTCCACAAATCACGCATACACAAACCTCAAATCACACATACATAAACTCTGTAATTTGTAATGAGTAGTAGAAGAACTGGAGATTATTTGACAAACACGATACCTATTTTTGATCGATCAATCCCTATAGAACAGATTGAAATCCCTTAATTTCAAACATAAACCGCAGAATCAGGTAATGAGGTTACACAATTGACGCGATTCAAATATGCGCTAGACTAAGATTCAACCTCTGATTTCGATTGGTCAATGAAATTAATCTTCGGCAATATACAAATGTCAGACAAGTAACAAATGAAATCGTATACGAGGGCGTAAATTTGAATAGAAATCGACCGGAAATGGTATACCTGCCGGCCGGAGATGCTGGGGAGCGAGAATATGGAGAGACGCAACGACGGAGCTTGTTCGTTCGCCAGTTCGACGCAGAAATCGGGTAATGGCGGGATTGTTGGCCGCTGTGTATGGTACGACGTCGTGCTGCTTTTGGCTCGTCACCACTATTCGCGGAGTGTTTGCTGAGTTTTACTCTTTTTTTTTTTTTACCCTTTTAAACTGTGTTATTTTTTCTCTTTCAAAAACAAATGTTTTGAGTTTTCAGACTATACTAATTTTTACTTTTATTTTCTCAATATATATGAATTGTTGCTCAAAAAAACATTAAATAATTTTATGCATTGTTCTGTAGATATCATAACCCCATGCTATATTGGGGATTGCTTTTTAAATTTGTTTTTTATTTCTTTGAAGTGGAATTTTAGTAAATTAAATATGTATGATGTAATTGATTGTTATCGAGAATCTCATTATTTCCAAAAAAAATGGATTGAAAATCACCATATTCCTCGACATATCAGGTGTTTAATTTATTTTTATTTTTCCTTTTCGTTTTGGTCCAATTTCGTTTATTTATATTGCATAAGTAGAAATTATCTCTTTTAGTAGAGAACCCTTGCCTCTTCTCTCCGTCGTCAATAACCTATGTTTTCTCTCTGTGTTGAGAGCCTTTGTATTTGTAAGATGGTTATATTTTTTCTTGTTGCATTACTTGTGACGCTTGGTTGTGAACTTGTTGTCAACCTAAATGTTTTAATTACTTACGGTCTCAACGCTAAATATTATCCGCGTGGGAATTTTGTGAATGCCGAGATGGGACAGTGACCACGAATATCTAGGAGAAGCATCTGCGCGTCTAAAGTCATTACTCGTAAAGGTGCTAACTGAATATTTGACTCCGGCGATATCAATAGCAAAAATTAGGTTTAAGTGATACTTGACATTTATAGTTCTACTTGACCTAGGGGTATAATATCAAACTTTACTGGGTTTGATGAATTTAGAAGTAGTATAGGTGCATGTAACTTATGGTTTGCTTTCATTTCATCTGTTGTAACCATGCTTGTAAAATGTTCCGCTCATTATGCGGTAATTTATATTTGGGATGAGCCTCTACCTGTTATGGAGCGTTATCTTATTAATCTTTATTAATACATGTGCAGTTTGCCTACAAAATATAAACCCCCAACACATCGCCCTAGCCTGTTTCTTATGATCCCGCCTGTACCCCCACTCTTTGGATTCCCTCTTGTTGCACAATCAATATTAAGTTTGTATTCCATGAAATTAGAAGGATTCCACCTAACTGGAATATAAATTTTGGGAGTATGAAGTTTTCGAGTTTCATAAAAACAAGCGTTCCGCACTCAGTTCCGCACTCAATTAATTAAGGAAATATGAATAAACGTAATAGCTGGAAAAGAGCAAAGTTAAAAGGTCATACCATCGAATTTCAGATGAATAGAGTATTATTTTAAAGGGGAAATGACAATTTAGGGTCCAAAGTTTACGGGAGGTGTGCCAATAGGGGTCTGATGTTTCAATTTTGTCAATTTAGGGTCCAAAGTTAACAACGTTAGTCAATTTGAGGTTTTTTGACGGAAATGTTAGAAAAAATCGTTAAGCCACCACGTGCGTTGCACATGCAACTTACCTGACGTTATTTAGGGTTAAAATTACCAAGTTACCCTTCATACCATACCCTAAATTGACAAAATCCTAAAGTTTGGACCATGTTTTGTCATTTTTAAAAATTAACAAATTAAATTTGGGTTAATTGCAATTTAGACCCTGAAGTGCCATACCACCCTTCCAAGCGAACCCTGATATGTTTTTTTGTCAAATCGGGTCTTGATGATTTAAAAACTCGCCAAATAAGGCCTTTTTGACGGAATTCGTTAGAAAAGTTAGTTATGTAGCATGTGCTTGGCACGTGACGGATGAGTTGGATGAGTTTGTAATCGATATTAGTAATTCGGGGTTTTAATGCAAATTATTAAATCTAAAAGGGCTAAACTACAAACATGTAAATATCATAACCTAAAATGTAGATCTGGGATTGAAATATACCAAATACTCCATCCCTACCCTCCCCTTCCCAGCCGCCACCACGTTCCTCCCCATCCCCAGCCGCCACCTTTACTTCAACGCTCATTCCCTTTCGATCCCCTCCAATTCCCTCTCTTCATTTACCCTCATTCCTATGGCGAACACAAATAATCCATCCCTACCCTTCGCCCTTCTTCCTCTTGCTCTTCCCCTGTTTTTTTTTTCTCAGGTAACAAATTCATTCAACCATTCTGCCATCAATTCCGGTACTAAGAATTCCCCTTTCTTTCTCTCGTTTTCTTTTATTCTCTTTCTTCTCCATCCATCTCTGCCATCGTTGTTGCTCATCCTCTCCTTCTGTCGCCCGAAAATGAGTTGTCGGAGAGATTTGGTGCCAAGGTCAGTGTTAGTGACAAAATTAAACGTGGAATTGAGCGTGTAGCACTGAGGAATGGGGTTGGTTTGGGCAAACACTGGAATGGCGATGAATTCAAAATTGAGGTCTTTCGAATGATGAGGATTTGGGGAGGAATGATGAGGATTTGGGGAAAATTGTGGGTTATTGTGCGGAGATTGAGGGTAGATGGGGACATGAGGATTAGGTCGGTGGTGGAGGGAGGTGGAAAGAGAGAGAATGGAGAGGGCGGCCATGGCTGACATGGTGGTGGTAAGGGCGGTGGTGGTATTGGAGATGGGGATAGGAAAAAGATGAACATAGTTTAGGTCTTCCTTTTTCTTTTTTGTTTCTTTTTCCTTTTTTTTTTTTTTTAAGCATAAGATGGAATTTGGTGGGAATAAGTTTCATTTCCTTTTTTTTATTAAAAAAAGTTTAAGACATTGTACAATTTTTATTTAACTCTTTAATAAATACACTATCATTTTTAAGTTAACTAAAAATAAATAAAATAATTCATTTATAAAAATTGGTAAAAATAAAATTAAATTAAATACAAAAATGGTAAATTAAAAAAGAAACTATTTATCCAACTTTGTTCTTATGCACAAAATTGGTGAACTAAAAAAAGTATTTATTGAATTTATTTATCTTTAAAAAAATAGTTGAAAATTGAAAATAAATGATAATGAATTTTATTTTAAAATAGTTGATAATTGTTTTTTGCTCAAATAAAATTTTTGATAATTGTTTTGATTTCAGCCCTGTTAAGTTTGAAATTTTCATTAAACCCCTTAAATGAAATATCAACTTCAAACTACCCAATTTCGTTAGTCACGTGCATGGCACATGCTTTTTAACTGAGTTTTTAACGAATTCCGGCAAAAAGTCCTTAACTGGCGAGTTTTTAAAATCAAGACCTGATTTGACAAAAAAAGACACCCAGGGTTCGCTTGGAAGGGTAGTATGGTACTTCAGGGTCTAATTTGTCATTAACCCATTAAATTTCAAAAATTTTCACTTTATGGTATATTAATTAAATAAAAAGAAATATGCATGTTTAATGTATTAAAATTTAAAATAAATATTGTATTAGATATAAATATGTCATTACCCCATTAATAACTATAATAGCAAAAAATGAATATAATGATAATAATAAATATTAAATGATAACAAGATAATAAAATCTATATATGTATATATATTATTTAAAAATATAAAAGACACTAATATAAAGTACCTAAAGACAAAAATTGTAATTAAAAATAAATATAATTGTTATAAGGTACCTAAATATATAAATATGTCATTTTTTAAAAGAATTTCTCTAGCCCTTGTAGTCTTATTGGACTTTATCTTTTAAGGCTATATGTTTGTAATTACAAATAAATATAATTGGTTATAAATTAATAATGAAGAATTATCAAATAGCACAACTTACACAATAGGCCTAGAAATACATAAGGCAATGACATATTTATATCTAGTACAATATTTATTTTTAATATTTAATATTTTTATTTCTTTACTTTGAATCAGTATATTTGGTACAAAAAATATATATTTGTTACAAAAAAAATATTTTCTTTAAGAAATTTTTATTTATGTATTGTATATGTTTAAATAATATATATACATATGTATATGTTTAAAGAATATATATAAATATATATATATATATATATATATGTTTAAATAATATATATATATATGTATAATACAATATTTATTTTAAATTTGAATACATTAAACATCCATAAAAATATTTTTTATTTAATTAATATATGGTGAAGTGGAAATTTTTGAAATTTAATTTGTTAATTTTTAAAAATGAAAAAACAGGGTCCAAACTTTAGGATTTTGTCAATTTAGGGTCTGGTATGAAGGGTAAATTGGTAATTTTAACCTCAAATAACGTCATTTAAGTTGCATTTGCAACTCACGTAGCCACTTAACGATTTTTTTTTAACATTTCTGTAAAAAAAAAAACCTCAAATTGACTAATGTTGTTAACATTGGACCCTAAATTGACAAAATAGAAACATCGGACCCCTATTGGCACACACCCCCTAAACTTTGGACCCTAAATTGTCATACCATCGAATTTCAGATGAATAGAGTATTATTTTAAATATGAATAAACATAATAGCTGGAAAAGAGCAAAGTTAAAAGGTCATACCATCGAATTTCAGATGAATAGAGTATTATTTTAAATTTCTACATACTCCCTCCGTCTCACTCGAATTATGACAAATTTCCATTTTGGATGTCCCACTTGAATTATGACAACCCCAAAATGGAAATGTTTTATTTAATGGAACCCACATTCATACTCACAACAACTTTCCACTAATTATTCTCTACCCCACTTTCTCTCTCCTACTTTACTTTTCATACTCACAACACCTACTTCACTAACACTTTTTCCTTAATCTCCGTGCCCAACCCAAAAATCCTAATTCGGATGGGATGGAAGGAGTATATAGTAATTAAGAAATGCAATCAATTCAATATATATTTAAAAAGTGCAACCATCAGGCTTTAGCCTGGTGGCCAGAGCTCATGGCTTCCAACCTGGAGGTCATGGGTTCAATCTCCCCATCCCCCCAGAAGTTAGAGAGAAGTTTTTCTCTCCCTAGGATTTGTCTCCTAGGCGCTTCTGCTGATGATTATGTATTGAGTTCAACTATGAATTAAATTTGAAAAAAAAAATTAAAAAAAAAAAAGTGGGAACATTTGAACATTTGTAGGACTAAAGTAATTTAATATCTATATATAAATAAAGGTTGAAGTGCATACGACACTTCCCTCCAAAACATGCACTTAGACAACATGTTGACCAAATACATTAGCCGATTTCAATTGCTAAAAATACCATTAGCAGCAATAATGGTAACAAAAAATAATTAATGAGTTTAATAATTGTATTTAAATAAATTGTGACGTGCTCTAATTAATGCATTAATTATAATAAAATATTCAAATGAAATTTGTATATAATGCTAACTGCAAGGGCTAAAAAAAATACTTAGGTGTCTTCTACTTTCAACTAAAGTTGAGTTTAATAAAATAGATGAATTCACATAAAGGAGAAAATTTGATTTCACCTTATGTATAAGATTTTCTTTTTTGGTTGAAATTGGATAAGGAGAATTTTTAAAAAGTGTAAAATATTGTATGTAGACCAAGAATGAGGATAAAGATAAATAACCGAGGCGTAAATTAATGACAACACCTAATCGGCATTCTCTTGGAGCAAAAAACAATGACTTTGATAGATATCATGAATTCTCTGAAAGAAATTATGCGGCTAGGACTGTTTTATGGGAACCGACCAACTGTGAGTACAACTGTGCTCACAGTTGTCAAGACAGTTGTCCTGTCAGTTGACACGACGAATACAGTAAAGAAAAACACAGAAACGCAGCGGAATTTTAAAGACAAAAATTAAACACTTCAGCAAGAATTACTTGCTGGAAAACTTTCATTAATAAATAGGTCTTGCAAAATACAAGACAATGAAAGAAAAAAAACAACGAAAAGATCAAACTATTCTAGATCTCTAGAATAAATGAAAACACTCAAATACCTTGAAGTCTTGATGAACAAGAACCTCAAGAACACAAGGACTCTCTCAAAAACGAAAATAACACTTTGTGAATCTCTGAATCCGTGAAGAATGGTTGAATGTTGACGCCATATATATAGGAGTTTGAATGAAGTCTTTGATGTGGAAATCTTTCTTCATCCAATCACCTTCCAAGTAAAGAGTCCAACTTTCCTATAAAACAAATATACTAACCAAAGATAAACATTAGTAGGTTAGTCAAGTAAATCAAAATAATAATAATTATCCTAAAATAAACTATTCCTAAATAATTACAACTAATTCCTAAAATAAATAAACTCTAAATATATACATTTATTAAATCAGAATCACAAAGATACAAAACTAAATATAAGAGTATTTCATACTCTTTCATTCTCTCCTTCCAATATTACATCGACGTAATATTTTTGTTAAAAAATAAAATAATTATTTTTTGAATTATTCTTTATTCTTAATAAAATAAATTATTTGTTTGTTTTAGTTAATTGTAAACTTTATATGTCCGTGCGTTTAACGCACGGGTGTTTTACTAGTTTTACTATAACAACTTCAATAGTAAGTATAAAAATGTAGGTGTAATTAGTAAATAAAAGTAAATGGTAAAGATCTTAAATAAAAAACAACAAAAGAAATATATTTTTACTCCTCAAATAATATTCCTCAGTCACTCACATATATATTGTTTATATTTGATTTTTTGTTCAACACACAAGTGAATTTTGATCAAACATTAATATAATTTAAATCACTTAGTAAAATATTAAAATTTGATATTGATAAATTACTAAGATGATTAGATTGACAAAAATGACCCTGTCAACATTCAATAGCAAATACTCCCTCCGTCCCAAAATGATCTTCCTATTTAGCATTTTTCATTGGCCTAAATTGTCCTAAAAAATTCTTCCCATTTCTACAATTTAAACTCAAAAATGCATAAACAAAACATGACAATTGATTTAATTGTTCACATTCTTAAAAATTTTGATTAGTCAAATGAGAAGATTGGGACGGAGGAGTAGTTTCTAGGGACACTTTTGTCTTTCCAATTTTTTATAGGGCTTTTCTAGCCTATAGTAGGGCTTTCCTGGCCGAGTGAGGGGTGGGCCGGATATGTAGACACACCGTTTAACGGGCCAACCCAACTCACGCGTCAACCTAATGGCCAGCAGGGCTGGGCCTATACTGTACATCTTTTATTAGTTTGCCTCTTAAAGTCAGCCACCAAATACAAAAGCCTAAGCCCAACACCAAACCAAACAGCAAAACCCCCAATTAAGTACATTCTCGTCCCCCTTTGCTTTCGTTAACCGTTCCCTTGATTTTCCCGGAAACGCAAAGAAACGAAAGGAAAATAAGACAGAAGAAAACACAAAAACTAGAAAAAAGCAAGATCAATTCGAAGGAAAGGATTCAAATCAAAGTACAGGGAGGGGGTCGACAATGGCAGCAACTTCTCAATTGACAAAAGGGTTCATCCCAGTTTCTCTCAGTCACCCTCGTTTTCACCCACACTCTCATCTCCCAAGCTGTACAGTTCTTTCGATTAACAGTACCCGCAGAGCAGATTCAAGAATCTCCATTCATGGCTCGAGGAAAGTGAGCCCGTTCAAGATTCAAGCCATGACCGCTTCTTCTTCTGCATCTTTTGGGTCTCGATTGGAGGATGCTGTGAAGAAGACAGTCACTGATAACCCTGTTGTAGTTTATTCCAAGACGTGGTGTTCGTGAGTATGCTAATCTGTCTGTTCCTCGTTTGCAATTTTTTTATGAGGCTCATCGTCAATTGAATGCCAATTATTGTTTATTTGTTTACATTGTTATTAATTTTGTAAGGAATTATTGATTTGGGGTTGTGGAATTTTGTGTGAAGGTACTCTTCTGAGGTGAAATCGTTGTTCAATCGGCTTGGTGTGCAGCCACTCGTTATTGAATTGGACGAATTGGGTTAGTATTTAATCTTAAGGAGTCATGATTAATTGATTTGGATTTTTAGAGTCATATATATTGGGACCTGGTTTATGAGCTTTATTTGTATAATTGAGAAGTGAGTGCTGTATAATTGTTTGGTTAATGCCATCTGACTATGTTCCAGACTGTGCAAAAGAGATTTTAGTATTAGATTCATCTTGTAAGACCTACAGCCTGTTCTTTGGAGACCGATACGGTGATACGTTTGCCCTTTTCGTTAACGGTATCAGACATTTGGATCAACCTAGTGAGAATTGAATGTTGATCAACTGATTCTTGTGCATTTTTCATCTCGTCATTCAACCAGGTTACAATTTATCGTTATTGATGGCTAAACTACCGTCTCACCACGAGAATGTCAACACTCCATATATATTGGGGTTTGACTGACGTATATATTAGAACCTTAGTTAGGAAAATATGTGGAGATATTCACAATCATTTTTTATGGTAGATTGGTCAAACTGTCCGAAAGATAACTTCAGTAGCCTATTTCTTGATAAAAAGATTCAAAGATACAAATTGATCCCTAAATGTTATAATCTAGGTGTAATAACCCCTATTTGTCCATGACTTAGGAGTTAGGAAGATCAAAATTCAAAACCCTCTTCGTGAACTTGTCGTTTCATGAATGATGAGGGCTAGCAGTCATATGAAACAGCTATATATATACTGTGAAACTAGGACGGATAGCATTCAACCCGGTGAATATACTTTTCTGAGATTTCTCATTTCTTTGGTCTTTTACTTCTTGGATGGTAATTGGTATGCAGTCGTGACACTTCTAAGAGTTGTATTAACTTTCATATCATGATTGTTAGCACTCTAACTCTTGTTCAGCGTACGATATCGCGTTTTCTTTTATTATTACCATGACTTTCTTATTGGACAGAATTCACCAACTTATTAATTGCTTACTCCATCTTTTCCAAAATGAGTGTCCCCTTTTGGTTTTTAAGGAAATTAAGAAATCGACCTTTAAACAATTTTAGTTGAACATATACTGAAAAAGTTGAAAATTCCCCTTGTATCCACATTAAATCTTACAATTGCACATTAGATTATGATGGTTGACTAAGGCGAATTTGGTAGCTTCATTAGGAAAAAACTCACACTCATTGTCTCATTTTGTGATGATTCTTTTTATTCTTCCTTTGTGAAGAAGGACCCTCATTTGGTCCAGAAAGAGTACTACTTGTCTATCATCACAAATGAAGGAAGGCCAGTGCTCAACATAGGCAACTGTTAGCTAAATAAATGTTTCTTTGGACTATTTGATTTTTATTTTCTGTCAAAAACCTTATATCAGTACTGATGAACTGTACCCTTTTTCCAATTTGATGAACATTAAATCAAGAATATGATAATGGGCTTCTGGGTGCAAGGCTACTTATGTGTTGAACAGTATTACGAATATTCAAGTATTGCTTATTACTGTCAGGACCCCAAGGACCGCAGCTGCAGAAGGTGCTGGAAAGGCTTACTGGACAGCATACTGTCCCAAATGTTTTTATAGGTAAGAGATGCATTACGACTGTTTTATGTTAATTTGTAAACAAGTTATGATTTTGCTCTAAAGAGTAATGCTAGGTTTGGGATATAGAACATATGCTTTACATCATGAAATTTGTCATGATTTGATGATTAGTTCCAATTTTTAACGGGTAAAATTCAAAATCTCTTTTCAGAGCTTGAGTTTTATACTTTCGAAGTCTGTGTGAGTGTAATCCCTCTGGACCATAAATTCATATTGTATGAGTTTGGATTTCCAAGATGGGCGTCCTATGGAAAAGGTTTCTGATAGGTCCATTATGCGAGCATGACTTGTAGGAAAATATACTTGACATTCTCTGAATGTGCTTACCGCATAATTCGAGCCCAAGCTGACTTTACATTAGCTTATTCAGATGCTGAAAGATACTTACATTTTCTTGAATGTAGAGCACCGTTTCAAGTATTTATTTAGGTTTGTTTAATAAAAAAATTGCTAAATATCTTCTTCTCCATGACCAGGGGGAAAGCACATTGGTGGTTGTTCAGGTACCTTCTTTAATACCCTTTCCCTTATTACATGACTCTCCAACCGTTATTTAAATTCTTGTTCATAAGGGATCTATACATATAAAGCGGTATTGTTGCGGCCAGTGGCTCAGCTAGGTTATGAAAGGGGAGCAAAATCATCTTCATTAAAATTGCACCAACTAAAAGGAGGCAAAAAAATAAAATTATATATATATATATATATATATATATATATATATATATATATATATATATATATATAAATGGGGGCATTTTGCACTAAAACCTATTTGAAATCAAATGGGGGCAGTTGCCCCCATATCACATGCTCTAGCTCCGCCACTAGTTGTAGCTAATGACAGTATAATGACGGAATAATTTGAATCATGATGATTTTGTTTTGTACTGCAGACACTGTTAAGCTACACCGGAAAGGAGAACTAGAACCTTTGCTGTCTGAATGTGGTGCAAGAAAGCCTAAGCTAAGCTAAACCATTCCTTCAAGGCTCTGTTTCCTCGCTATTGTTTGGATATCATTCTTAATTTTTGGAAGTGATGTTCATAGAATAACTGACTGGTATTCGGTCGGATTGGCTAATGTGAGACTGTTTGGTAAACCTAGTGTTGTAAAAATACTTGCGGCGTAAATATCAAGTAAAATAAAGTTTGTTTTTCCTTATATCATATGCTTAGATGGGGTAAGTTTTTTTTCTTCCTGCCTGTTCAAACAACATCCAACTATTGGTGTCCATTTTGGGGGAAAATTTAGAAGAAAATGCTTACCTCTTCCCACTTTGATTATTGAGATGGCACATGCTTTTGGTTGATGGTTCCTTCTACTAGAGATTCTTCATGAATCATGTTTGACACACTTACTTACTTTAAGTACTTCACTTTTCAAACTCATAAGTCACAACGCCTGCTTCAAAATTAATATTATATTGATTTTTTTTTAAATTCTATCGCATTTGATAGTAACCATTATTATAAACATAGATAATATAAATCATCAATTAAGTAATTTATCAAAAGCAATTCTTCGATTTATTTTAAAAATAAATATATTTATATTGATTTAAATTTCGCTTGTGTTATCATGAAGCAAAAGGTTAAGCATCTATTTTTTATTTTTATTTTTATTTTGAAAACCAAAGCATCATCTATTTAATCACCACCAAATATTACTCATGGTAGGTTTTTAATTTTTAAGAAATTGTCAGTTTCTCATTATTACTATTAAAATTAATTATTATTTCAACTTAATCCCTCCGGGACAACCCAAAAATAGAAATGTTTTATCTAATGCACCCACATTCACACTCACAAAAACTTTCCACTCATTACTTTCTACCCCACTTTCTCTCTCATACTTCACTTTTCATACTCACAATACCAACCCCACTAACACTTTTTCCTTAATACCCGTGTCCAACCCAAAAATCCTAGGAGGGAGTATATATGAAAAAAATTTAAAAACAAGTTAAGTTTTTAAAATAAGACATACATTTGGGCCAAGCTTTTTAGTCCGTTACAGGCCCAAATGTAGTGGAAGTCATTCTCTTTGTATCGCAGGTGTCAAATGCTACACCGTGGTTCTGTAACCATCATTCAAACCAAACCCCAACTGACTACCCGCTACCATACGCGCCGGGCTCATGCTACCAACTCTCTAACCGACTGGTTCTCCGGGAACAGGACAACGTCCAAAACCACAATCCATGGCTGCCGCGGTGTCGCAATTGCCATACATCACTGTCAACTGCCCTAATTTATACGCGAAATCGAAATTCTACCGATTTCCCCGCCATTTTAACACCTTCACCACTGCTGCTGCTCTCAGTTCATCTTCTGTATTACGTCTGCGGAGAAGGGAATCGACTTTTTTGATCACATGTTTCGCCGCCAATAAGCCCTCTCCATCCTCCGAAATCAGGTTTCCCCTTTCTTTCGGGAAAATTTAATTATTTAAATTACTCCTAATTCTTAAGTTATTTTAGTATTAAGTGTTCATAGACATATTTGATTAGCACATTATATCAATTCAAGTGCGTATTAGGGCTTGATAGTTTTTATCAATCACTTGACAACGGACAGACACATTTTTTCTCTCTTTGTATTGGATACACAATTTGCAGACGGAGAGGATAAGTAATATTCAAGTACTATCTAGTAATCATTTTGTGGGGTTGAAAGTTAAAACCTATTAATGAGTTAATGTTTCTAAGCTGCTTCACGATGTATACAAATTCGATCAACTAGAATATGTGAATATGCTTATGCAAAATGTCCATTTACTTCCAACACGATCATCCTTTTAAGTGACTAGCAAAAGAGAATATATCCTGCAGATAATAGATCCAGCATATTTTAAGACCTTGTATGGGCGTTAAAATTGTAGGGGGGGGGGGGGAAGAGAGACAGAAAATAGAGCTCGAATCTAAGTAAACACCCCTTCCGTCCCAAATGAATGTTTAAAAAATAATCAAATTTACTCTTGATCAAGAGAAAATTTGAAACTTTTTGGACATTCATTTGGGGATGGAGGTAATAGTATGCCCTATGGCTCAAAAAGAATAGTTTTGCTTTCTTTTTTTGCTTTGCCACTTAAGTAGTTCCAGTTCTACCTTTTAGACTAAAAGGGTTCCACACCGTTTCCCTTTCTTTCATCTCTTTCTGGGGTTGAATACTTGATTTATGCTTTTTTAACGTGCTATATTCTATTCAAGTTTTCTTAATCATGGACCTCCTTAGTTATTGATTTTCTTGTTCTTCAGCTCGACTACAAGGATAAGAAGTGAAGTTCTTACACCCTACCGGTCTGTTCGGATGTTCTTTTATCTTGCTTTTATTGCAAGTGCTTCTCTTGGAGGACTTATAGCCACTTCACAACTGATTGGTGCACTGGCCAATCCAGCAAAAGCAGATGCAGTCCCTGAAATAGCTAAGGGCCTTGGCATAGACTTAGGAGCAGTCGCTGTTTTTGCATTCCTTTACTCTAGGGACAACGCTGCTAAAAATGCTCAGTTGGCCAGACTCTCAAGGGAAGAGAACCTCTCAAAACTTAAGCTACGGGTGGACGAAAAGAGGATTATTCCTGTTTCTGATTTCAGAGGAATTGCTCGTTTGGTAATCCTTTCTGGACCTTCATCTTTCATTCTAGAGGCTTTTAAACTCAGTGAACCCTTTACTGAACAACTCATAGAAAGAGGGGTGCTTGTAGTACCTTTTGCCACGGATGGGGATTCACCTAATTTTCAGTTTGACGAGAATACTACTGACAAAAGGAAAAGGCTGTGGCAACTTGTTCCTGCTATTACCAACGATTGGGCTGAGTAAGTAACTACACATTACACAGCTTTCTCACATCTGGTTTTGGACCTATTTTTGCAGTAGTAGTTTTTATTTGAAGTTCTGATTTGGCATACATTTCAAAGCTTTCATTAACGTTCTTCGAACAGCGCCCTTTCTTTCTTGCAGTTTACTGCTAACTTCACTTCTTTCTTTGTCATATGCAACAGGTGGTTAGCTGAACAAAAGAAACTGGCCAACGTATCACCGGAATCTCCTGTGTAAGCCTCTCTGACATTTACTTTTATTTTGAGAATGCTATTAGCACCCCAATTTTCTGGCCAGACCGCCAAAGCAGTCTATGCAGTGCATCATTTCAATTGAACATAATGACCCTTAATCCCTGATGTTTTACAATGGAGTGTATTGGTTGAGAAGTGGAGTGGTAATAGGAATTCCCTTTTCTCAAGCTAGAACTACAGATTAGCTTTACATTGTTTCACAGTGAAATTATGCAAGACACTGCAGCCCCCTTTCTTCTTGTTGTTCTTAATTCTCTTTCATCCCGCCCCCTAAGAATGCACTATATAACTTCAGCTACTCCACACTTTAGATCCATGGTTTTATCCAAACACGGTAATGCCTACGAAGTAATGTGGTTTTGAGTGGGTTGTTGTTGAAACATGTGTGTTCATAAATTCTGATACTCTCTTTAATGTGAAGGTATTTATCTCTACGGTTGGATGGCCGGGTCCGTGGCAGTGGTGTGGGTTTACCCCCTTGGAATGCTTTTGTTGCTCAGCTACCACCAGTGAAAGGGATGTGGTCAGGTCTTCTAGATGGCTTTGATGGAAGAGTTTAAAGATGTATAATTTCCGTAGCTATGGAGGTTTGATTCTCTTCAGGGCATACTCCCTCCGTTCCGGGTAAGTTGCAACAATTTGCCATTTTGGGCATTCCACTTAAGTTGCAACAATGCCAAATAAGAAAACTCTTTATTACTTTTATAATCCTCCACTCATTCTCTCTCTTCCTCCCAACCACTCATTATTCTCCACTCATTCTCTCTCTTCCTCCCAACCACTCATTATTCTCCTTTCTTAATTTTTGTGCTTCCCCTTCCATGTTGCAACTTACCCGGAACGGAGGGAGTATGTGTCATGATATTTTCCCCTTCTCTCGCCTGCCCTGATCAAATGTGTGTGTGTGAGCGAGAGAGAGGGAGAGAGAGGGGGGGGGGGGGAGAGGAACCATTGGGGTTACTAGTGTGTGGAAGTTGGCATAATCATTATAATTCATCTAAAATTGCTCAGGCCAACCCCCATGTATTGGTAGACTGCTCTTTTCTTTCCCATTGGTTTGATTAAGACATCATTTGCAAGTTGCTATACATTATGGTATTTAACTCTCATTTAGATTTTAATGTATCTTTGCAGGCCCTAAACGCTCGAAGCCACTGAAGATGGACTAGTTTATGAGGATTATATGCATGCATCAGCCACACAATGGCAAGAGATGTGACAACTCTTTGCAGTGAGTCTGACACCACATCTATAAGTAGAGATCTTCTGGTTAGATATTTGTACATTTACTTCTCAAGATAAAATCTGTACATGATTATTAAGATAAATACTTCCCCAGTCATGAGAATCAATGCCGACTGAACGCTTCTGTTGATTCTAGAGACTACTAGTAGGAGTCAGCTACTAGTGTCCAACATTTTCATATAACCGTTTCTTGGATACCAAACTATGCATTTTATCCAAAATATGCTTCATGGACATATCCCAAAAGGTGATAATCACTTGGAGCATGCTTTCTCCAAGCTTTCCCTCATGTTTGTAGTTTATTTAGGGACCAGGTGTTGATTTCTTGGTTACCTATTTATTTGCGGTTGAACTTTCGTATGGTTGAGTGTGGTTGTAAACATGCCCAATTGTATATGAACATAGCTCGCCTTGCTCTTGCTCATTTACTAGGTATAAAAGTGGAATTCTGTTGATTTGTGTTTGATATAATTAGATGACTACCCCCTAGTTAGGTTAACCCCAATTCAGCTCTGCCCTTTTGCAGCCTAATAGTATATGTAGTCACTAGTCACACACACTAATGTTCAGTTCACCCTGGCTCGGCTCGGCTCATGCAGTACAATGTTTAGGGTTCTTTAGGCTGGCTTCATCTGCAACATCTTTTTCTGGTACATGCATAAACTGCTTATTAGTTTGCCTTCTATTGTGAATCACAACTTCTACATTCCACTCTCAATACCCACATATAATGGCCTTATGTTTGGATTTATCAAAGTTGCACAAGATTATCAAGGAGGTGAGCGATTTTTGCTCTGAACGAAGACCGAAGAGATTCAAAGAGTTATACAGGTGAAAATTGGAGGGAATGGATTGAAGCGAGGTTATGAAAACTTTCAAAATTAAGGTTTAAGAAGAAACCATGAAAGAAATATGGCACACATTCATATGAAGACTATTTAACAGGATATTCAAAGGGACGTGATACTACAATTACAACATAAAATGTGTAGAAATCATTAGACTTCTTGGACCTCATCCAATGCGTAGTTGTTTGTAGATACATTGGCATAATTCACTTTGTTGAACCTCACAACAACAGGGTAGCGAGTCTTTGGGTCCTGCATATTTCATAAACACTATCAAAATCTTCCTCATGCGTGTGGTGGAGGGGGGGGGGGGGAGGGGGAAGCGAGAGATATAGATAGTACAGTACCTGATCAACAGTTACTACTGAGCCAGTACCCTTGTACCAGTAAGACTCCTTCCTGAGAATTTTCACCTGTTCGGGAAGCAAGTCAGATAACTCTCCTCTAGAAGTCTAGATCGATCTCTCTGGTTTTGTTATACCAAAACAACATACAAATGGATAGGTGGAAATGAATTCAAGTAATACGGATTAGTATGAATTGAATGCTATGCATCCATTAGTCCTTAACTATACCATTTCAATCTAGTGTCGTACTTATCATCTTAATTATCCATCATCTTTCTTACTAATTTGCCCTTAACAAGTCGTTGAAGTCTGATAACTCCTTAATACTGTGTTAAATCAATATATTTCTGCAGGAATGTTTATAGATGAGCCTCACAGCAAGGCCAAGGCTGTTCCATTGGTCACATATTCTAACTACAGATATGGTATGTCTCCATGCTTGCGGGTGGGTCGGAAAATTGCAGGTGACTGGAACATATATATAAGACCTTTCCCAGACGCCCACCCTCCAATGGTGAAAGCCTCATGGTGAAATGGGTTATCCTATGTTTACGTTTACATATGTATATATACACATACACACACACATATATATATAGGACTTGAACGTCTTGTTAAGAGTCAAAACATAAGTTTTGCATCTGCTTGCAGGCATAAACAAAGAAGAAAAGTAGAGATCAGTGGGTTACCTTAGCTCCTCTCTTGGGTCCAATCGGAGGCGGCTTAGGCTTGGCTGCAGGTTTCTCTGCAGCAGCGGTAGCAGCCGCGGGCGCCGGTTCGTCAGCAGACCTTACAACCAACCTAGAGCATCTGTTAGTCTTGGAAGTGAACATCAACATACTGCTCTTAACTGTGGTGGTATTACCAGAGTTGACATTTGGTGCCACCACAAAACCTAATGCAGCAGATGCCATACTGCAGCTTGCCATTCTTCTCCCTCCTCTCTGTGCAAGTTGAAGATGAGATTTTTTTGATACTGGGCTGAAAAATAGTTACAAAAAAATAATAATTGAAAAGTTGAAATTTTAGAGGCTTTGATTTAATTGGGATATCTTTGGTTTTTTTCTTGGACTGATTATGGTTGGAGTCTCAATAGCTCCAACCAGTAAGGTGATGCCAACTGTGTACCATATCCCATTAGTCTGGATAATGTTATCCTTGTTATTGGCTAGGCTACTGTGGACACCACACTTTTGCTTCTTCAACTTTGCATTGGTTCGGCCTCAACTTTAATATCAAAGGGTTCTTTCTGGAGAAGAAAAATTGCCAAGTCATTGCCTGCTAAACAATAAATGATGATCTAATCGTACTACATCACTGCCAAGTCAGCTAGAGATTCATGTCAGCATGCCACATAGGTCTATCTCCCATCTTAATTTGTTAGTAAATTTGACGATCGTTTGTGGCAGTGACTAGTAGTTAGTGATTCTTGGAAGACAGTGACGAAATCGATAACTTTCCCTATGCCTCAAAAAGATCCTCTTTTTCGTCGTTACTACAAAAGAACTTTACAAAAGAACTTTGAGCAATAACTAAAGTTATTTTAAATTATCCTAATGAAAATTTAGAAATTGTTATTGGTATACTAATATAAATACAATACCAATTTTTAGATTCTCATTAAAGATAATTAAAAGTAGCCTAAATTATTGCTCAAAATTCATTCGTAATAACGATGAAAAAAGAGGACTATATTTCCGGGACAGATGAAGTATAATGTATCTTGCAAAAACAACATGAGTACGAGTATAGTGACCAATTTATACATCACATTTTTTTATTTTAGGTTAGCCTTATATATATTTATTGTATTTCTAAATAACGAAATTATCTTAAAGCATTTTATATAATACAAGTAATATAAAAATACTTAAATAACGAAATTATCTTAAAGCATTTTAGGTTAGCCTTAATACATTTATCATGTGGTCAACTTTTTTCTTCTCATCATATGGCTTCATTCATTTTCTATAAAGATTACATTGAAATGGGCTCGACATTTTCAAGCCCAAGATATCTGGCCCAATGAAAATGCCGTGCTCGAGCATAATTGCCAACAGAATGGGCTACGGTTCACGCCTCCATCTATCTAATGTGCAATTGCACCAACTCAATGGAAATGTATTTGATCCTTAAACTAGGAGTCTATGCAAACAGTCTTTTTTTTGGCTCTGGATCTATGTAAACTCTGGGCAGATTTAGACGTTTGAAGAGGTACTTGGACCCATTGACTTTTGTAATTTTTACAAATTTACTATTTACAATTTTCAAATTTACTATATTGACTTCTTGAAAAGAGAAATTCAGGGTGTCTAAATACGCCACTGTAAACTAAGTTTTCCTCGTCTTTATTTAAACAAAAATTCATGTACATGATTTAAACAGTTAAGGGTATATAGATAATATGGTGTTCAAACATGCATCAAATTGATGCTGGAAAATGTTCAGTTCAGTATTACATTGTTCCTCATGCTTACATGATTGTACATGCATTGAGTTGTTCCTTACGCTTGCGCGTTTGTACCTGCATCGGGCACTCCAACCGACGTGCTTTGCTCATTGTAGGGGAGACATGAAAATGGACTAGACTTGCGTTACGTAATTACATTTTAGGTCAATTTAGCTCTCAGGAGGAAAGATTATTGGTCACTCTACTTTAATCAAGGAATTAAGGCGTACACTTGGTGTGTGTGTGTGTGTATGGTCCCTATCTATTCTGAGAGGCTTTGAAAACAACTCCACCCATTCTTCAGGTGCCAATGACATGACTTGTTCTTGAGCTCATGAGTTGCGTGTTCTATGCTTCCCTCCTATTTTTTGTGTTTAATATATACGACTAGTTTGTTACTTTTGTCTCTCTATTGAAAGCTATAATTAATGTTCTCTAAACAACATTATCCTCTCTCCCTAAATTGTGACCAACTTTGCCATTTAGTTTCCGAATAATTATTAAAATATGCAACTTAATTTGTTTAACTTTAAAACAAATGCAACCTCATTGTTTAGTGACATACTGTATATGATTTTACATTTTATTTTATCAAATGCAATGAACTTCTTTTTAACTTACGACACCGACATAAAACGAATTTAAGATAGCTGACGTGACACTGCCATGTCAGTGCCACACCAGCGATAGGTCAATGACCCGTCATCATTGACATGACATGGCGTGTTTTTCAACGTCGTAAGTAAAAAATAAATAATATTGCATTATATGATGACAATGAAAAAAAAAAGTTACTTATATTTGTCACTAACAAGTACCGTATTCCTTCGTCTAAAAATAGCTTATACTAATTTCTTTTTTTGGTGTCTCATTGATAAGTTCCAACATTCTAAAATGTTTAACTTTTATTTTTTCTTTACTCAAACTACCCCATGCATTTATCATACTCACACATTTAGATTATGAGTCTCACTCTCATATCATCATATTCACAACCACTTTCACACTAATAATACTGTTGAATATATATATATATATATATATATATATATATATATATATATATATATATATATATATATATATATATATATATATATATTCTCTTCTTAATTTATGTATCAATGAAAATGGTGCAAGTTTTTTTTAGGCAGAGTGAGTATATTGGATTGTTGGATTATATGAAGAAACAAATTGCAAAGAAACGTTGCGTATCTTAGCCTTAAAAAAATGTTTATTGTCCCTCATTAAATTCTAAAACTATAAATCAAGGAACCACCAAAATATATTAATTTCATGTTTTAATATTTTTTTATAATAATTTGTCGTCACTTTTTTTATTATCAAAGTTCAATCTAGATTACACAAATGAAAATGTGAGAAAATTTTGGGGGAAACTAGTTTTCCATAAGTTATAAAAAGTCTTGTTTTTATAGGGTTTAAGGTTGTTTTTTTTTTTTTTTTTTGAAGAGGATCGATAGCGGTTCCCCACTTACCCCCTTATAATAATAATAATGTCCTAGGAGGCATGGGAAGGGATCGAACCCGGGAGCTCACACATTGTGAAGTTTGACTCTACCACTGAGCAATTAAGGTTGTTTTATAGGATTTAAGGTTTAGGGTTTAAGGTTGTTTTATAGGGTTTAAGGTTTAGGGTTTAGGATTTAAGGTTTAGGGTTTAAGGTTGTTTTTATAGGGTTTACGGTTTGTTTTATAGGGGTTTAAGGTTTAGGGTTGTTTTATATTGTTTAGAATTTAGGGTTTCAGAAAATCTTGGGAAAAACGCTTTTTCACGCGTTTTAATGTAAAACGTGTTTTTTTCTATGCGGAGTGATATTTTTGTAAATAAGAGGAACGTTACTTAAAAGACGCAGTGGCATTACTGTAAATAACTGGAACTTATAAAACTCATCAGGCACTTTTTAACGCTACAGGAGGCATTTTGCAACGCTACAGGAGGCACTTTTTATTTCTAGGACAGGCACTTGTTTTAGAATTTAGAAAAACTTGCCTGCTACTTACAAAAACTCAATGGGAACTTTTTTACACTGTAGGAGGCATTTTGCAATACTACAGGAGACACTTTTTAATATTAGGGCATACACTTGTTTTGAAAATTTTAAAAACCCACCAAACACTTGTTGACAATGTAAGAGGCATTCTTCAATATTCCAAGAGGCACTTCTCAGCAGGCACTTATAAAAGTAAAAAAAAAAAAAAAAACTCAACAGGCATGTTTTAAAATTCAAGTAGGCACATATAAAAATGTCTGCTGAATATTAGAAGTGCCTGCTTGAATTTTAAAACATGCCTGCTGAGTTTTTTTTTTTGTTAAATTTATTTATTTACAAGTGCCAAGAAAAGTGCATACTCTAGGGTAAAAAAGTGTCTGCTGTGAAAGTCCCAAAAAAAGTGCCTGCTTTAGGGTAAAAAAAGTGTCTGCTGTAAAAATATTGAAAAGTGCCTCCTACAGTATCGGAAAGTGCCTGCCTAAGAACCCTTTTATGTCGAAAACACATTTTACACTAAGGCTAGTGTAAAACGCTTTTTTCAAAAGAACGACTCTTATGGTTAAAAACATGACTTTTTATAACTTATGAAGGAACTAGTTTCCTCCAAAACATTTTATTTTATTTGGATGGAGTGAGTGAGTTGGTAAAAATAAAAATCATTGTGATCTCTTACCCCTTGTAATCTACAACTATGGTCTTCAGTTACCCATCTATAATTCAAAATATTGTTTCGTAAAGCCTCAGGTAGTTCAGCGGTAATTAGGTGATGAAGAGTAAGAAAGGTTTTGTATTCGAGTGGTGGGAGCTGGAGCAACCTTACTAACTTGGTGACTGAGATCAGACCCGAATATACCTGTCTATGGATCTGAGATAATAGTTTATAAACCCTAAAATTATGGAGCGCAAACACCGACACCTAAGCAACCTTACTAACTTGGCGACTGAGATCAGACCCGAATATACATGTCAAACCCTAAAATTATGGAGCGCAAAAACCGACACCTAAGTCGTTAAAAAAAATATGTTTTGTAAATGATTGAACTAACTCACGTGATGCACGGTTTACAATCTGAGGCAATGAAAAGGTAAAACTTCTCACAATCATTTGAGTCCCCATTACGTGAAATTGCAACTTATGTGATGGAAAACAATGTGGGGGTCCTTTTCATTTGGGTGAGACTTGAGAACCTCTTGCTAAATTTTGACCCTTTCAAATATAGATTTAGATTTGCCATATGCCCCATTAAGATTTTGGACAGATTTCTGAGTTGTTATTCGTTCCATCACATTCTACGACTCCACCAAGCTTCAATACAACCTTTGGCTCATTGCTCCAATATTGACAATAAATTATGGGTTCGGATTTATGCAATCAGTTTAAGTTAATTCGTGGCAAATGTTGTTTGTTTATTTCAATTTCAATAGCACAGATTACTCCCTCCGTCCCAAAATAATCTTCTCATTTGCAATTTTTTATTGTCCCAAAAAGTTCTCCTCATTTCTATAATTTAAGCTTAAGTGTTCAAAAACACAATACGGCTAGTGAAGCAAGTGTTCTTATCCTTAAAAAGTTTGAATAGTCATATGTGAAGATTATTTTGGGACGGAGGGAGTATATAAAGTTATTTTGGACAATTTCTTGCTATAGAAAATTTTGTGTGAGACGATCTCATATATGAGTCGGATCTCGATGAGATGGGAAATGGGCGGGTGTGGGCAACAATTTATTCTCTCAACGGACCCGTCTCACACAAAAAAAAATATGTTTGCTATCGCTCAGATAACTAGTGTATATAACTTAATCTCGTCTCCTCAACTAGCTCGACTAATGTGCGATTAATTACCTTATCAAATTACTATAATTTTATTATTAAATAATTTAGATATAATCGTTAATATCTACATTTTTTTTTTAAATGAATCACTTACTCATGATCAAATACTCAATTTTATTTTTTTGACACTGATCAAATAGTCGATATAAAAGTTAGTTTGGATGCTCAATTCAATAAACCTTTGAAACAGACATCTTTATATAGTATTTTTTTCAATCATCAAACAGACAATGTTTGTGACAACGAAACCGACAATTGCCCATGAATAATTGGGTGTAACTGTTGTTAGATGTCATACGTTAAAGTCAAAAATGGCCAAATTTCACATAAAATAACTTATACAGCACTCTTAATTATAACGGCTGTTATAAAACGTCACTCACGAGGTAATGGCATGCTAAAGTGTATCAATTGTTTCTTTCCTTGTTTTGAGATACCATATTTTTTTATTTTATTTTTTACCATTTTTTATGTAACACAATTTGCAACTCAATTCAAAATTCTGTTTTTTCCTTTTAAGCCCTTTCTTCTTGCCCTTTGACTTAAAACATGGTTTTAAAAAAAAAAACTCGTTATCAAAAATTGTAGAATTAAAATAATGATAAATATCATTTGAGCATAGAAAATTATTGAACCGTTATTTAAAGATACACAACATAATATGCAAAGTGGGATAAAATTTTGTATTGCTTTTTAAAATTTTATTTGTACTATTATAAGAACAAGGGCTAATAACAAATAGAAAAGATAAAAAATACATATGGAGAAACTAGTGTGGTTGATAATCAAATCCATGATTACCTGTTGATGTGGAGTAATATTTATAAGAGGAGGGGAAAACTTAAAATGGCCATGGTGGTTAGTGTGGGTCCCTTGTTCCCCAATTTGCCCAAAAAATCATCTAATTAGGTACAATGGTCAACCTCACTGTTTCAATGGTGTTAAACAGGGCACATAGATATTGGAAAACATAATAGTAACACAGTGGTACTCCATTTATTTCAAAATAACTGTCGCTTTTAACTAATCAGATGTAATTTTGATTAATAATTTAAATAAAAAATAATAATAATACTAAAAAAAATCTAAAATTTTGTTATTGTATTTATAATTAATACTACTTCTCTAAATAGTTACTTTTATACTCCCTCCTATTAAAAATCACACATATTTATTCTTTTTCTTTTTTTAGCAATATCTATTCTTTTCTTCTTATTAAAAATTATGTTTATTTAAAGTACTTTGTGTTTCTTTATTCAATAAAATACACTTGTCATACTCATAATATCAGTTAGTTATCCTATATTTCACTTTTTATAGTCATAACACCTACTCCATTAACATTATTATATTTTTTCCATTTCAAAATGAATATTTAAAAAAAAACATTCAACTTTTTTAATCAAAAGTATATGTAATTTGTTTTAAACAGTATTTCTTTCGTTTCAAAATAAATATCCAAATTAATAAAAAAATAATTTTGAAATTTGATCAATGGTAATAAATGTCTTCCCTCTTTCTCAAAATAAATATCACTTTTATTTGTATTTTCTTTTATATTAGTACGAAAGAACTTTGAACAATATATTTAATTTAGCTTAATTATCTTAATAGTATTATTTATAGAACATGTTAAAAACTAGCAATAGTAATTTTTAAGTTTTTATTAAGATAATCAAATTAATTTAAAATTATTAGTAAATTTGATCATCAACATTGGGGATGCTCTAACATACCAAAAAAAAATACTATTCCCTCTATCTCATACTTATTGCTACCAAATAGGAGTACACGTGGATTAAGAAAATATGATTGGAAAAATAAATATTGTGAGTGGGTATGAGAGAGAAAATATGTTAGTGGATAATTGTTGTAAGTGGATAGGAGAGATAAAGTGAATATTTTGGGTAAGTAACTGTTAGTAAATCAGACCCAAAAGATAGCAGATAATAATGAACGCAAATCAACAAATAAGAAGACAGGTTTTACGTTGTTCACCAACAACCTATTGGCTACGTCCACGGGCAAAGAGAAACATATATTATTATGGCGGAGAAACAATTACAAGAAGATGATCACAATAATCTATGTTTGCATGAACTTTGGTCACAAAGTTCCTAGCTATGCAAATTCCTAGATCTAGAATTATTGATTTATCTCTGTCTTTGATCCTTAATTAAATCTCAAAAGGATTTAATTACTTTCTTTTTCTTCTCAAATTTGACTTATCCAAAGTCATACTCCCTCTGTCCCTAAATGAGTGTCCAAATTTCATTTTAAGGGACATTGAAAATCTCAATTTTTTGAACAATTTGATAACAACTATTCATATATAATCTTGTAATCTCCTTTCCAAACCTTTAGTTTTACATGTATAAAGAAACCGGTGAAAAAAATTTCGAAAAAAAACGTTTAGGGAGAAAGTTATGTTAAAAAAAGACACTCATTTAGGGACAAAAATTTCTTGAAAATGGACACTCATTTAGGGACAGAGGGAGTATTTCTCTAACAATAACAATAAGTAAGAACACTTCAAAAGGACATAACAAAAGGACATAAGTAGCGATAAGTATGAGACGAGAGAGCTTAAAAGTATTCCCTACTAGTACTATTACTTATCAAATTCAAACTCAGCTTTGCGAGTCAGATGACTTCCATTGACAAATTCACTATGATTGCTACTTTCTGGAAAATGAACAGGTTTAAAAAAGACAGATCCAAAACAGCGTAAAGCGGAAATAGATATAAAAATTAATATTGGAAAGAAAAAAAAAATTGCTCTAAACACGTTCTTGAGTAAGAGTCTTACTCCCTCTGTCCTTAATTGAGTGTTCATTTTTTAGAATTTTTTGTCCCAAAATGAGCGTCCATTTTGATCATAATTTTGTCTCTAATGTTTTTTTTCGATTTTTTTTCACCAGTCTCTTTATACATGCAAAAACTAAATGTTTGTAAGGAAAATTGCAAATTTATACTCCCTCATTCCAAGTGAGACTTCTTTTCTTTTTGGGACGTCCCACTAAAAGTGAGACTGACCTAAATGGAAAGTTTTTAACCCCACTCATTTTCTCTCTTCATTTTTCACCACTCAATTGATTCAACCAACACTATTATTTATCTCACTCATTCTATCTCTTTATTTTCCACCACTCAATTTATCCAACTAACACGACTATTTACTCCACTCATTCTCTCTCTTTATTTTCTACAACACATTTACTTGTTTTTCTTAATTAGTGTGCAAACCCTTTTAGTTCTACTTGTGTTGGAATGGGGGAGTATATGGATTGCCACCAAATTATACAAAAACTTATGTCCCTTAAAATAAAATTTGGACACTCATTTAGGGACGGATGTAGTACATTTTATTTCGCTATGTTTTAGAGTAAGAGTCTCTTTCCCAAAATGACAAATGATGAGAAAAAATAAATAATATTTTGAAATTTGTCCTTCTAATATATACTCTCTCCGTCCCAAAACTATGTGGACAAATTTCCATTTTTAGTTTTTTATTGATAAGTTACACTTTCCTAAAATGATAAATAATCTTTACTATTCATCCACTCATTCTCTCTTCTACTTTTCTTTTATACACACGACACCAATCAATCTACTATTCTCTACACCACTTTCTCTCTCATACTTTACTTTTCACACTCACAACAACTACTGACTACTATCCATCTCTTAATTCTCGTGCAAACCCCATTTTGTCCACATAATTATGGGAGTGGGAGTAAACTATATGGACATGGGACCGTTGTTAGCAGGTCTTTTTCGTAATTATACCGAAGGGCACGAGCTTTCTTCCACACCGCGTTGTCGAGTTTCAAGACAAAGACGAAAGTTCCTGAAAACAGAAAAATTCAAGAGAAACAAAAAAATAAAATAAAGAAAAAGTGAACAGAGTCCCTCGTTTATTAAAATAATCGTGAAATAAAAAGAGCTAGTAGTAATTCATAATCTAATCATTTGATCTGTACTTGTAATGCATAAAGGATGTGGTATTAATACTAATATGCCTACCCATTATATTTGCATCCAAACCCTTGACCTTATAAATGTTAACACTTCCTTCCCAAACTAACGTCCATGTAGTTTGGAGTCCAAATTCACATCATTTACATTTTACTCCCTTCCTCTTATAAATATTAACACTTCATTCCCAAAATAACAGTCTTATTGTATTAAAAAATTAGTCTCATTTCAAAAACTAAAACATTAAAATCATTAATTTTCAAAACTTATAACACCTTCTTAGACAGTTTTTCTTTATTGGCAATTTTGCATGTTCTAAATTATATACTCCCTCTGTCTCAGAATGATAGTCCCCCTATTTTCATGGGTTTTACGAAAGAACTTTGAGTAATAATTAAGGCTACTTTTAATTATTCTAATGAAAATTTTGAAATTGTTCTTGATACACCATTATAAATACTATTAATATCAATTTTTAGATTCACATTAACATAATTATAAGTAGGATTTATAACTGCTCAAAGTTCTATCGTAGTAACAACGTAAAAAGGTGGAATATCTTTCTGGGACGGAGGGAGTATGAAGGAAGCATTAGTTACTTATTGGCATGTTCCAAAATAAGTGACAAATTTTTAAATATAAAAATAGAGTTAAAGGAAAAGGAAAATTAGTTGTGACATTTACTATTTATATGACGGGAGCTTTAGTTTCTTTCTTGGCATGTTCTAGATTAAATTACATGATAAGCTTGTCAATAGGACTTCAATATCACAAACTGATAGCAGTTTAACATTAACTTAAAAAGCATTTCTTTAGAGCATAAAGATAAGATTTAACTATGGTCGTGAATCCACATGTTTATAACAATTTTACTTAAAAAAATCTAATCTTATTACTATAATAATTATGTGGATTCACTTTTATAATTAAGTTTAATCATATGTCATAAGACACGCATTAGAAAAAACATAACTTAATTGGCAAAATTGATTCAAGCTTTCTCCTATTGCAATGCTCCCTCCATAAAGGGTAAGCATAAATAAGCAAAATTAATCCACATACAAAATGTTTATGGAATATAAAGACCTCCCTAATCTCCAAAGTTTCCAATAGAAAAAGTTCCCTTTTCATATCTAGTTCTTGCCATATAAACAATGTTCATGTGAATCATAAAGTGAGAAAATACTAATTCTATAATTGTATAAACAAAATAGTAAACAAAATGACATATATGGGGAACTAGACATTAAAAACTCATAAATTCATAGTCTATACTCCACATGCTACACTTTGGACAAAAACATCTTAATTCTTCACTCTCTTTGCTAGTACTCACTCTAGTCAGTAAGCTATCTTTCTCACATGAAATGTTTTCTATTATAACTATCTCTGCATTTTGCCATTGAATGAAAACTGTGGGGAGAGTTAATATTGCTTTGAATTTATATCTACTTATTAGCCATACCATTATGAAACTACTATAATTGGGGATATTAATAGATGGATAGATAGTTGTCCCCTTCAATTCATTAGCATACTTATTATGCCAAATCGCAAATTTTATGTTTTTATTCAATTTATCACTCTAAATAAATGTGGTGTTGGGTTCTAAAAGATGTGTACAATTCAATACCACAAAGGCCAATATATATATATATATATATATGTATGTATGTATATGAGTATTGTGGAAAGTCTATGAGGTTCTCTCATAAGTTATTAGGGAAGAAATGTTGGATTAGAATGTTATTTATTGTCAATCTTGACTCAAATTCTTCATAATCATTAGAATGTGGAATCACTCTTAACTCTTTCAATGTAGCAAGTAATTTCCTAAAAATACAACTACTAAGACCCTAGTGCTAAAAGAAAAGAATATAATACATGCGTCAATCATGTAATTGAATAATTTAATCAGCATGAACGATTACGATGCATTTTTATTTTTTTTTTGAACTCTTGCATCATTTAACACACTTGTCCGAGTCGAACATCTAACATTGTCATTTTAAGTAGTCATTTGGATCAAATTACTTAGACAAAGTGTTTGCACCCGAGAAGATACCCGCTCGCCTTTTTGATTTGAGAGTCGTCACCATGTTGTTGAACGGAACACGGACCGTGAGATTCTTGAGTTCGGGGGTTAAGTTATGGATTGGGAAGGTCAAGGAGCACCCAATCCACCCAATATAGGATTGGTCTTGCTTAGGTGTTTTTAATCAAGTAAAGAACAAGTAAAACAATTAAAACAAAGAAATCCAATAATTAATTTCTTAATTATTGGAATGTCGGATCATGTGCTTCGAGACCATCTCCATGGATTGGAGAGGCTCTAGGATGATCCTTTTGATGGGATTACACTACTCTAAACACAAAGAAGTAGATGAGAAGTAGAGATTAAAAGCGTGGGAGTTTACCTAAAGCGTTCTTGAGATTCCAATTGATGCCCTTGACTAAGGCCTTGATGATCCAAGAGTTTTGTAATGAACTTGGCTTGAAAAGATGACTTTTTGATGGTGTTTTGGTATGAGGGAGGAGGAAAAACGGGATTCTTTGGAGAAGGACTGATTGGGGAGTTGTTAACCTCTTTTTGGATGACTAGGAACCATTAACTAGCATTAGGAGTGAAAGACTTTTTATTTATAGGTTTCGATTGCTTAGGGACCTAGTAGAGAGGTTTAATTAGGTAAGGAATCAATAGGAAACCTCCAGGAAGTCTCCTACTGATATGCTCCGCGGATTAGGAGAGTGTTGGCCAAGAAAGAGATCGGGACGGAGAAGGAAAGTGAATCAAACTCGCAGACAGAGGAGATGTCTCGTACGAGACATCAATGTCTCGTACGAGGCATTCAGCACAAAACTATTGTTTTGCCCTTATCTAAAGTTATGTTATTCAGTTTAGCCCCTAACTAACGGAGCCAGTCAAAAACTTAACGAAACATGTCAAAACTAATGAGTTTTCATCAAAACACGAAGGCGAGATACGAGAGTAGTGTAATCATAAATTTGAGTTCAAAATGGGGTGTCTACACAAAATGATAGAAATATATTGACATAACTCATTTCAGTATGCAATTATATAGTAAAAAAAAAAGTAACAAATTAGAAAAATGAGATAATGCATTACTCTACCATATGGAACAATTTGGGTTTACATCAATTTTTAATGCGTTAGCCATTAATATGATTTATATCGAGCTTTAATGTGGTTGACATATTTATATTTATATATAAAAGCTGAAGTGCATAGCATTTCAACAATTTTATTTCTTGCTCAAACTCCCTCATAGTTAGAATATAGTCTGAATATATTTTTCTAAATTTTATTGAGATATAATAAATGCATTGTTTATAGATATAATAAATGTAGCTTTTAGTGAGATATATTAGTAAACACACCTCATTATCGCACTATTAAACGAGTTAATAATTAAATTACTCCATTTTTTTAAAATCATAAAATGTATAATACATTAATTTATTATATTTATTTATCCGTGTATTTAGTGCACATGTGTAACACTAATTTTATATTGAAGCATGATGTAGACTGTTTCAAGTTTACGGTTAGAGATAACACTATTAATAAGAAAATTATGAGGTTTAAATGCAAAAGACAAAAGTATAAGGACCACACAACAAATACATTTAGTTGTTGCTAATTTAATAGTGCTACACCTTTTTTAATTATTGAAATCCCCAATTTCTTATTTTTCCTCTCCTGTCCATTATCTGTTTATTCACTCCACTTTCTCGACTACTCTCTCTCTCTCCGTAATCGAAACTCATAAATGTATCAGAATAAACAAAGCCGATCCGAGTCCGACAATCTCCGTCTACACAACCTCATCTCCGTCCACTAAATCCCGGCGAATCTCCGGTCACATTTCCAACCGGAATGTTAGATTCCGACCACCACGCTCTCAAGGTCTTGATCGCTTCTCTCACTCTCTTGTTCTCTCTCCTGCTCGTAGTTTTAAGCTCTCTTTCCAGGTCGCAACCTTTTTGTACTCTCTTTCGATCTCGCTTTTCGAAGTTTAAACGAATCTGATTCTCTCTCCGTTTGTCTACTGTAGTAAATTGCAGCCTTTTTTTTTTTTTTTTCGTGTTTTTGAATCTCTAAAATTTATCTGTAATTGTAATGCATGGCTTGTTAGTCTTAATTGGTGTGATTTGTTTGTTGCTAAGCTTTCTAAGTTCACTTTATGTTTTTTTTTTTTTTTTTTTTTTTTTTTAAACTAGTTTTCAATTTTATTTGTTCGTCTCCTGCTTTGAAAGTACATTTATGCTTGCAGAAATTAGGGCAACTCGTTCTATTCGCTTAAATTATTAATTAATTGTCGGTGAGACTTTGAGTGAATGAATAGGATTGGCTTATTTGTCTTTTTGATTAGTAGGTTCTTTAATTAATTTTGGTTTTGGAGTTTTTTGAAGCGTTTTTTGAAGCATTTTTTGACTGCTTGATGTGATGTTTCATTCGAGTATATGCTGATTTTTTTTACAGTTAGCAGCAGTATTGTCCTTGTTTATTAAACTTTCTATCTCGCATAAATCTAGGCGGTGTTGACAAGTTAATAGTGATTTGGGTTGTTGAAACAAACAGTTTCCTTCACCTCTCTCTAAACTCCTGAACTTGGCCTTTTGAATGTGCTTTTATCAATCTTCGTAAGATTCATCAGGTTTATTTGGTGAATATGTGGTGGATTTGAATTTGAAGTTTGAAGCTCTTTTACCGTGGAAGAGCATCATTTGTTCACGTAGTTATCAGGTTGGGGTTGTTTTTTCATCAACTGAAAATTTGGGGATTGAGTATCAGATAATTACCGCTGCATGTATAAATTTCATCTGACCTCGTTTTTGCTGTTCTTTTTGCTATATACTCTTGTTTTTGCCTTTCAAATTGCATCTGATTTGTGAGAGAAAGGATTTATTATGTTTTAAATTGATGTGTGATTTGCAGCTTTGCAGGTGTTAAAATGAATGGAATTCAGAACGGGAATAATTTTAATCTTGAGAAACCTGTTCCAGGATGCTTGGGGAGAGTTGTCAACCTTTTTGACTTGAATACTGGGGTTGTAGGAAATAGGTTGCTTATGGATAAGCCACACCGTACTGGTGATTTTCTTTGCCTATTCTCCTGTATTAATGAGTTTTTTTTTCATAATTAAAGTGCATACTGTTTTTGAAGTTCCCTTCTTCTTGATAGTATCTTTAGTTAGTTGTCATCCGGGCGTGTTGATTTCGAGATAGAAGTTCTAGTTTGCATGTGTTCTTCCATCTGTAATGGTCACCTTAGTTTATTCCCAGCTGGTTATGGTTAGAAATGACCTTTCAGTCCCCGCCCCCCCCCCCCCCCCCCTTAAAAGATTCTTCTGACCAACCTCATTTCTTGACCTTCAATTGCCTTTTATTCTTTATTTTCCCTGATGTATCATAACTATTTCTGACATGGTAGTAATTGTTGGGCAGGTTCTCCACTGTCTAGGAGCCGATCCGATGTGTCGAGGATGAGTCCACTTGGGGATCAAATGGAGGACAAAGTGGTAAGTACCTCTGATTATTACTGAGTTTACTTTTGGATAGATCGTCAGCCTAATTGTGTGTAGATGGTGTTTACTGTACTGTGACTGAGTCATGATATTGTTACTGCATGATATACATATGGCTGTATGGTGGCGTGCAGATGGTGTCAGAGTTAAGAGGACCATCTCCAAATAGGAAACCAAATGGAACACCCATAAAGATGCTCATAGCTCAAGAAATGTCGAGAGAAGTGGAAATTAAGCATAATCCACCCAGTTTGGTTGCCAAGTTAATGGGGCTTGATGCTCTTCCACAGCAACAATCCAATTCATCCTCACGCAGGGGACATTCAAGAGGTTCGTCACGGAGTCAGTCAGGTATCTCCATGGACTTTTTGCAGCAAGAACATGAATATTTGGATGCAAGAACACCACATGAGATGCATTATTATCCAGAGCAGAAAGAATACAAAGATGTTTATGAAATATGGCAGCGGTCCGGCAAATCTGATCATGTGAGAAATGTATCACCACAAAAGGGGAGACATACTGAAACCAAGAACGAGAAAAAGATGGATCTTGTTCGTCAGAAGTTCATTGAAGCAAAACGTTTGTCTACTGATGAAAAACTTCGACAGTCTAAACAATTCCAAGATGCCATAGAAGTTTTAAGTTCCAATAAGGATTTATTCCTCAAGTTTCTGCAAGAACCAAATTCAATGTTCTCCCAGCATCTCTATAATTTACAGTCAATTCGTCCTCCTCCTGACTCAAAACGCATCACTGTTCTTAGACCGTCGAAGATGACTGAAAGTAATAAAGTTACTGGATCAGGGAAGAGGAACGAAAAACAGAATAAGGAAACTGCTCGAACGGCTCATCTCAGTGGGTGGGAGAAAAACAGTCCTGGATTTTCACCACCTCCAGAATGTTGTAAATTTGATGATAACCCAACTCAAGCAACTCGAATTGTGGTACTGAAACCTAGCCCTGGGAAGCCTCAGGACATCAAGACTGTTAGTTCACCCCCCTCCTCTTCACTAAGAACATCAAATGATGAAGAGTTCTATGGGTGCCTAGAAGACAGTGAGGCACTAGAATCAAGAGACGTTGCGAAAGAAATCACGCAACAGATGTGTGAGAATCTGAGTGGGCACAGAAGAGATGAAACATTGCTTTCTTCTGTTTTTTCCAATGGTTATATTGGTGACGAGAGCTCATTCAATAAGTCCGAAATTGAGTTCGCAGGAGGAAATCTGAGCGATTCGGAAGTCATGTCACCAGCTTCAAGGCACTCGTGGGATTACATCAATCGATTTGGTAGTCCCTATTCTACATCTTCCTTCAGCCGTGCATCCTATTCTCCAGAATCATCTGTTTGCAGGGAAGCTAAGAAGCGACTCTCTGAAAGATGGGCCATGATGGCATCTAATGGTACTTGTCAAGAACAAAGACACGTGCGAAGAAGCTCTAGTACATTAGGTGAGATGCTTGCTCTTTCAGATCAAAAGAAGGTAAGAACCGAGGACGAGGATACTGTAAAAGCACATGAATCTAGGGGATCCACTTCATGCTTGACTAGAGATTTGAAGAAAGATGATGAAGCAATTGATAATTCTCCAAAGAACCTGCTGAGGTCCAAGTCTGTTCCCGTGTCTTCTACATTGTCTGGTAACAGGCTTAGTGTGGAGGCAGTAGATCCTGAAAAAGGAAAGAAAGATGGATTGAAGGATGAGGAAAAGGACAGAAATATGAAATCAACATTCAAGGGGAGAGTTTCAAGTTTATTTTTCTCGAGGAACAGAAAATCTAGCAAAGAAAAATTGCAACTGTCCAAAGAGGAGCCTCAATCTGCTGGAGGGACACCACACTCTCCAGGAAAAACTGGTAGCAGTGCCTCGCCGATCCTTGATAACAGAGATATTGAAGTGGAATTCTCAGCTGGACTACAAGGTTCGTTTGGGAAAGCTTCTTGCCAAGATCCACTGAATGTGGGACCAAACCAAGGAATTATTTTACCCAAGGTATTTCTTCTTAAATGTTATTGTCAACTTGTTGCTTTCTGATAAAATGTTATCCTATTATGTGGTATATACTCGTTTTCCTTCTTTTTTTTTTTTGTGTGTGTGTGTGTGTGTGTTTTGTTTAAGGGGCATAAATCAAAAGTATTAGAAACATTTAAGTCTGGAACAATTTCTCTTGATGTATTATATAAAATGTAATGAGTATGTAACTAGGCTATACAAAATTTTGAAAATCTTAATTGTACACAGTTTTATTTCTGTTGACAAGAATGAATGATTTTCAAAGTTTTGGAAGTTGAATATAGAGACTTATTGAGAACTTGGGCATGCACTTAAGTCAGTGTACAAAAAGAATGAATGATTTTCAAAGTTTTGGAAGTTGAATATAAAGACTTATTGAGAACTTGGGCATGCACTTAATTCAGTGTACAAAGTCACATTGGTTTAAGAGTCCCAGCATTCATCTGTTCTTAGAGTAGTTATAACAATGATGTAAATCAATCCTTGACCACCCTTTGCAGGCTGGATTTTCTGTTACAAGAACTTTTGGGGTTGGAAGCTCAAATGAGAACCAGGACCAACCAAGTCCAATTTCAGTCCTGGAACCTCGTTTTGAAGAGGATGACTGCACATCCCGTTTGCTTTCTAGCAATTTTAAGCCAGACCAGCATGGTATTTCTTCTCATAGCTGCCTTGAATTTTTCATCTTCCGCTATCTTTTTAATGCACCGTTTAGAAAAAATTAGTTTGTATCTTAATTATCCCTAGTTCATGCTAACTTGTACACTTCCATGCCAATGTGCATCTTTCTCGACTATTGTGGCTCATTATGCATACTGTTTGTGTTAACAGGAGTAGATAATACTCTCAGGTCCAATCTGATTGACAAATCACCACCCATCGGATCCATCGCTCGAACTCTCTCATGGGAGGATTCAGCTATGGAGACGGCCACTTCATATCCATTAAAACCCTCCATGGGAGCAGAGGAAGAAGAACAGGAATGTTTATCCCTGGTCCAAACATTACTGTCAGCAGCTGGCATCGACAACGAGGTGCACTCTGACTTGTTCCTGTCCAGGTGGCACTCTCCCGACAGCCCTCTGGACCCATCTTTGAGGGCCAAATACGCGAATTTAAACGACAAGGATATACTTAACGAGGCCAGGCGAAGGCAAAGGAGATCATTCCGAAAGCTCGTTTTTGATTGCGTGAATGCGGCATTGGTTGAAATAGGTGGGCATGGGCCATGCAGTGGGACCCACAGCACGATCGATGATTCCTCCTCAATGACATCATCATCGGCACCGGTGGACCTGGTGTGGGCCCGGATGAAGGAGTGGATATCAGGGGAGGTGAGGTGTGTAGTTTGGGGAGATGATGGTGGGGACAATAGCAGCCTGGTTGTGGAGAGGGTGGTGAAGAGAGAGGTGGTGGGTGGAGGGAATTGGATGGAGAATTTGAGGTTGGAGAGGGAGAAAATTAGGAAGGAAATTGAAGGCAAGTTGCTGGAAGAGCTTGTGGAAGAGGCAGTGACCGAATTGACAGGTAGAGTGTGACACACAAAGGCATTTCTCTTTTATTGCATTTCCTCCTCATCCACCCACCCTTTTGTTCCATCTTTTTTTGTTAATCTATAACACAATCATTTGTGTATGTATGTATTATTATGTCCATTTCAACTATGATGCTCCTTGTTCCACTGCCATTTGTTTAGAGCTACAATAGTATTTATATCTACCCTCCAGTAAATATATATGGCATTCGCGTACTAGCTTTTTGTAGTTGCATTACATTTTATACCCCTTTTAACGCCCGACTACTATTTGTACATTTCTCTTTTACGTGTATCCATATACACATTTGTATGTACTTGTGTGTATGAATAATAAATGGGTGCAAGTGTTCCCCCGGGGCATAGCTGGATGGCAAAAAGAGGGGGAAATAAGATCTTGCTAGAGGCATGCAGCGTGGGTTCCATTCATGGTGGGAGCATCCTACTCTCTTTTGTGGTTGAACATTGTATATGATATTAGTTGACATGTGCTCAAACCCTGATCATTGGCACATCCCGCTATTTAACTTGTAGTAGCAACGAGGGACCCGAACTATTATCCCCAAGTTTTCATTTGTTGTGGTAATTGGATTTCGAATAAAAATACTGTTGTTGCTGCTGTTGTCAGCCTGCCACTAGCTGCTCTGCGAATGTGGACAATGTGGCCGTAATTGTGGGGCTTTTTCTGTTAATTCTGGGCGCTAGCATTTAGCCTAATATCACGGTCAACTTTTTTTTGTCAGGCGATAAGATCTAGGCGTTTGCTTTCCTATACTGTTAAGTGTTAACAATGTTTTGATGTCTATTTTTTTAAAATAAAAAAATGGCAATCATTTTTATAATTTCAGTTTATATTACTCCTCATGAAAAGTTTGTTCAATTTTGAATTTTTATAGTTTACATAAATGAATGTCGATTAAACATTGATGCCAATTTAATAATCACAATAAAATTTTAAAAATTGTTATTGATAAAGTATTTAATGATTTGTCAATTACAATTTTCTAGAATTTTACTAGAATGATTAGATTTTCATGTTTGGTCAAAATTTATTTATATTTAAAATTAAACTAAAATAAACTTTGGAGACGGCTATACAGGTGAAAATAGCTATTATTTCTTTAGGGGGGATATTTCTTTAAGGACGGAGGTAGTAGTAAACCAGTCGAGCATCCTTTAATTATATCCTTTTGTCTCACTCGAATTAGGATAATTTATTATTTTAGATGTCTCACTTGAAATAGAACAATCCTAAAATGAAAATGTTTTCTTTAGTAAGACTCACTTTCACACTCACAACACATATTCCACTAATATTTTTTCTTTAGTTTCTGTATAATGAGAGAAAATTTTAAAATTTTATTTCGAGTGGAACAATATGAGTTAGAGGTGGAGGGAGTATTAGTGTATCCTACCCTACAGACAATATTTTAAATTTTATTTCGAGCAAAAACTTGCGTGAAACGGATCTCGCTTTAGGGCCAGCCCGCACGGATTTGTTTTTGGGTCATCTCCCAAAAAGTCTCATACTAATGGAGTGTGTGAACACCTTTATATACTAAGCAATTTTTCATTCAATTGCCGATGTGAGACTTGGGTTGACACCCCAACAAAGACTTCCTGGCATATTTAATCTTGTGATAGATACCCAAAGATTTTAATTTTTCTTCTTCGTATTTTGTTCTAACCTGAGAATATTGTGATAAAGACATGAGAATAAACAAAGCAAAGGTGTTGAGAGATAAGACAAATTATGCGAACTTACTAGTGAGATCCTTTAATTTCTTTGTAGTACAATCTTTATTAATTCTAAAACACCTAACCCCATGTGCATATGCATGGACTAAAATCATGCAAAATCAACCATTTGGCGGTGGAAATTGACACCTTACCCTCCCTCCCCCAATAGACTCGAGATTATATTTTAAATTTCATGGAAGCCACTTTTGTCTAATGTCTTTGCCCACCTCCTTATTCCTTATTTAAAGGTATCTATTCAAATTTTATACTCCCTCCGTCCCACTCAAATTAGGATTCTTGGTCAATCTAATTATACTTTGATCAATAATTTGAAGAAAAATAATTATTTTAATGAAAATCTGAAAATAGTTATTGAATTTATTAGTAACCGTGATACAACAACAATTTTTGATTTTTTATTAGCATTATTATTTTTATTCAAATTATTGGTCAAAGTAAAATTAGATTGACCAAGAATCCTAATTCAGGTGGGGCAGAGGGAGTATATGCTGTCGTTTCTTAACACAACACAAGAATTTTTTTGAACTAGTTTCTACTTAAATTATACTCCCTCTGTCCCTAAATGAGTGTCCATTTTCAAGAAATCTTTGTCCCTAAATGAGTGTCTTTTTTTAACATAACTTTCTCCCTAAACGTTTTTTTTCGAATTTTTTTTCACCGGTTTCTTTATACGTGCAAAACTAAAGGTTTGGAAATGAGATTACAAGATTATATATGAATCGTTGTTACCAAATTGGTCAAAAAGTTGAGATTTTCAGTGTCCCTTAAAATGAAATTTGGACACTCATTTAGGACAGAGGGAGTAAAATTTTGCTTTTCAAACTGTTGTTAAATATTCATCAAATGCTTGCAAGTAAAAGAAAAAAAATATTTTTTTCTGTAATTTTAAAATAAACTAGTTTCCCCCAAAACCTACTCGTTTCTTAATGTCCCAAAATATGAACAAAATTGTTCAACAGACATTTATTTTAAAACAGAGAGAGTATATTTTCTATTATGTCACTAAAAAGAGTGGTAATTATTGATCACTTTATTGCATACCCCCAAGGTTTATCCTAATTTTAGCGTTCTTTTTATGTAGTTATATATAGTTAAAAAATTAAAAAAAAAATGAGAAGAGAATTGGTGGAAACTGAAATTTGATCAAACTTAATGGGTGGGCTCTGAAATTTAACATCCTGGGTAAAATTTGAGGGCATGGTTAAAATAATCAATCATATCTATGCTAATATAAAAACAAGATAGTCTTTTTATTTTTAGAATGAGGCTCATATGCTCCTCCAAAATAAGAAAGTTGGATAAATAGAGTCAAATATGTCATCATCCTTAATTTGAGACAAGAAGTCAACTTTCCATGTATATTGATTTTTATATGATACTTTTTAATATATATTTATTTAGTGAAAAAAATGAATTATGATCAATATAGTGAAAAATTAGTAATTGATGCGGACGGAAGGCGTTGATGCTTTTGAAGTCATTTGAGCGCGTGCGCGGAAACGGTCGTAACTTTTGACTCCGTATCAACCACGGAACGCACCGCATATCAAATCGAACGTCGGAGCGAGACGAACGAAAGTCATTACCGTTAATTTGGTAGAAGTAGTCAACTTTTCATGTAAATTTATTTTGTATGTGATAATTTTTACTTTTTAATTACGTGAAAAATTGAAGTTCGATCAATATATATTGAAAAAATCATACATCTATATTTAGAGTAATCTATAGTAATATAATAACAAGAAAGTGGTAAATTTTATAACAATGAAGGGTAAAATTGGATTTTTTTTCCAAATAATTCTCTTTTAAATCATTATCTACCTAAATGACATTTGGGAAACTTTATATACCAAAATGACCATTTTTTGTGAAATCGGCATTGGCATTGCCGACTTTGGGTTGAAGTCGGCACTACCAATGCCGACTTTAGGTTAAGCAAAAATCCGGATTAGGGTTTAAAGGGTCAAAGTGGGTTAAAGTGGGTTAAAGTGGGAATATTTTGGGAGTCTGCAATTTGGCAGAAATCGGCAATGGGAATGCCGACTTTGACTAGGGTTTTCTGAAGTCGGCATTGTGGATACCGACTTTAGGACTCCATAAAACACCCGCAACTTGCTTCAGAAGTTTTCACTCGTTTCATATTCAAAACACAAACTTCTCTAATATCTGATTCTCATCTTTCATTTTTTTTTTTCTCTCCCTTTCAAGTTGAAAGCTCAAAAGTTGTATTTGGTGAATTTGATTCAAGCATCTAAGGTACATTTTAATCTTTGTTATATGTTTTTATTTGTATAATGTGAATGCAAACTAGAGTTATTAAACTATAATTCAGTAAAAAAAAAAAAAAATGTGTTGTCCTTTAAACATTTAACATCCAACGCAAAACTCGTTAAAATTTTGATATTTCAGTTAAATTTTTGACATTTCAGTTAAATTTTTGACTGTTATTTTGTTAACATTTCTTACAACTTCCATGCATATATGATTTACACTTTCTTAATGTATTACATTAACAATTTTTGACTGTTATTTTGTTAACATTTCTTACAATTTCAGTTAAATTTTTGACATTTCAGTTAAATTTCCATGCATATTTCAGTTAAATTTTTGACATTTCATATAAATTTTTGAAGATCAAGAAATTTTCTTAATGTAACAAATTTTAATGATGTTATTTGTTGCATTTTTTTATATATATTTTGACTGTTGAATTAATTTGTTTAGGGGAAAATATGAGTGGACTTCCACTTATTTTCATGTGCTACTGGGGAGGAGATGATGAACACCCGTTTGCAGATAGTAATCTTGAACAGGGGCCGAAATTTCCACTTAGGGCAAAAACTCGTTGGGGTTACGAAAAATTGATTAGGAAGTTATATAAGAAAATTGATATAGATCCAAGAGATGCTAAGTTGAAAGTTATTTGTAGATATCCTCATATGATGGGTAATGGGTTTGCAAGTTACATTCCGTTTGAAGTCGAGAATGATATGTGTATGAAAGTCATGTTTGATGTTTCTGCTCAATTAGGTGGGGTAGGTAGCTTGCAGTTGTATATTATCATGGATTTTTTAGTTTTTGATAATAATGTTAACTACCTTGAGAGATATACTGGTGGTTTTGAAACACATGGGGAAGTGGAACCGGAAGTGGAACCGGAAGTGGAAGCAGAAGTGGAAGGGGAAGGGGAAGAGGTAGAGGAACGTGAAAATGATGATGACTCAGACTATGAAGGTCATATCCTTGCAATAAGTTCTGATGTTGATTCTGGATATGAAGATTGTTCGAGTCCAACTGATAGCGAGAATGAGGGTGATGATGGGGAAGGTGGTGATGTAGGAGCACACATGGTTACTTTTCAAGGTGAACCGCATAATCAAATGTATGGGAGAGCAGACTATCCATTTTACCGTGATATTGGTGAAAGGTCAGAGAATTATGATAATAGTGAATACAAGTTTGCAGAATGGAATGCGGAGAGTGATGGAATCGCCAAAGGAATTCGCTTCGCAGAGAAGATTGATGTGCAGTACCAAATAAAGAAGTACCATATTATGAAGAATTTGAGGTTCAAGGTGAGAAAGAGCTCACCGCAAAAGTGGGCTATTGAGTGTTTGGTGAAAGATTTCCCCTGCAATTTCTATGTGAATGTGAGTCTGAAGAAGGGTGGGTACTGGGAAGTAACTAAGTACAAGGGTCCACATTCTTGCTTGGCTTCAGATGTTAGCGGCGATCATCCTAATTTAGATGCTAAGTTTATAGGACGATTTGTTTTCGATCTTGTCAAGGCTGATCCAGAGTACAAGATTAAGCTTATCATGATAAATATAAAATCAAAGTACGGTAAGGATGTTTCATATCAGAAGGCATGGTGTGGTAAACAAAAAGCCATCGCTCAAGCATATGGGGATTGGGACGAATCTTATAGAAAGTTGCCACGTTTGTTAGCAGCTATTCAAAAGTGGAACCCTTCAACCATTGTGCAGTTTTCTAACCGTCCTGACGCTGGTCCTCCAGGTTCTTTTGACCGCGTGTTCTGGGCATTTGGCCCTTGTTTGGAAGCATTCTCTCATTGCCGTCCTGTCATTTCTGTTGATGGCACATTCTTGCATGGAAGATATAAAGGGGTAATACTTATTGCTATGGGTGTTGATGCGAATGATAGTTTACTTCCACTTGCTTTTGCTCTTGTTGAAAAAGAGGACCATGAAAACTGGTCTTGGTTCTTACATCTTGTTTGCCGACATGTTATTAGGGGTCGTGAAGTTTGTTTGATATCTGATCGCCATAATGGGATCCTTGCCACTGTGGGAGAAAACGGATGGCCACGAGATGTTGTGCACAGGTGGTGCATGTTGCATTTACGAGCTAATTTCCTTTATGCTCGTAAGGGTGTTGGCTTAAAAGATCTTTTTTGGCGTGCTGTTAGCGCCACCCAGGAACGGAAGATGAAAAATTACTTGGCTCAGATTCGTATCATCAATCGCGAGGCAGTTAAATGGTTTGAGTTTTTGGATGTTAAAAATTGGTCAATGGCGCATGATGGTGGATATAGGTACGGAATTAAGACTACCAATTTGTCTGAGGTTTTTAATGGTGTCATGAAAGGAGCGCGTGGGATGCCTGTTTCAGGTATTGTTGAGATGGCCTTCTATAGGTGTGTGGAATACTTTCAAAGTAGACTCTCAGGATCAATAAGGGCTTTAGGGGGGTATCCTGGTAACCCCAACGTAAATGCGAGACTACTATTCAGTCAAAGGGTCCAACAAAAGTATGACTTCAACTTGAAGAAGGCTGGGTATCATAATGTTAGAAGATTTAACAATACTGCATCAGGTGTTTATCAAGTGACAACGGGGAGACGCGGTGAAAGGGGTGGAAGGGTTCAAGTGGTGGAATTGGGTCCTCGAACATGCACTTGTGGCAAATGGGTGCAATATCATTACCCTTGTTCGCATGCTCTTGCCTGCTTCAAAGCCCAACATATTGACGGTTTGAATTATGTTGATTTCTTTTACAGTCTTGAGGCGTACTACAATACATGGAGGGGCACTTTTAATCCGATCCATGACGAGGCTTATTGGAATGTAGATCATCTTGTCCCAAGTTTTTATCCTAACCCGATGCACCGTCGTGATAAGAAGCAAGGAAGACCTAAATCAAGGCGGATTAGAAATAGGATGGATTGGCAGGTGGAGAAAAGGAAGTTTCGTTGCGGGATATGCAAGGTAGAAGGTCACACTAAAAGAAGATGTCCAACTCTTAGGGAGGAAGATTAAATGTTATTTTCTAGTACTTGTAATATGTTTGTTTAACTATTCGTGAATGTTTGTTTTATTTGAACTTTGAACTTGTAATATATTTAAGTATTTGTGGATGTTATTATATTTGAACTTGTGATATATTTAACTATTCGTGAATGTTTTTTATTTGTTGTCCCGGTCACATAGGAAATATAACAAAAATCAAATAAATTCAGTGACCACAACCCGGTCACATAGGAATATATTACATAAATAAATAAATTCAGTGACCACATCCCGGTCACATAGGAAAATATTACATAAATAAATAAATTCAGTGACCACATCCCGGTCACATAGAAATATAACAAAAATCAAATAAATTCAGTGACCACAGCCCGGTCACATAGAAAAATATTACATAAATCCCGGTAGGTAGTAAATCCGACACAAATCCATATATTACATGTCCAACACATTAACTTAACAATCTTTAGGGAAGACCTTAGAAACATTAGAAAGTGTAATGTTAAGTAGTTTTTTGGAGCGTGTGACGGCAAAGACAACAACCTAATAGATCAACAAAACAAAACATTTAGAACAAAATGTTAAGGAATATATCCTTAGGGAGTGTAATGTTAAGTAAAATATTTCATACATGATTAAGTATTAGAACAGCACCAACACCTATGTCACTTTCATACCTGAGCGTATTGTCAGCAATGAAAGCTTCAATTGTGTCAGTCGGATCCTTCAAAGTCACCGAAACAGAGCCATAACCAGTTGGTTTGCACTCCTTCACGACAACAACAACCTAATAAAACAAAAACATAACGACCAATTATTTTTAAATATCAACCTTAACTATAATTAATGTAAAATATTATACCTGTTCCACCCTGTCATGTTGTTTGCATTTCTCCTTGATCGTTCTCAACGGGAAATATGTACCCTCTGCAGTGAGATAATCCATTGCAGAAAGCCATGGTTTGCGCTGGAAATCTTCATCCTCCTCCGGCTCTTCAAGCTTTCTCCTTATGGCCTCTTGGGTCGACTGGGGTGGATCCTGAGAGACATGAGCTTTTCCGGAGTGATGCCGCCGCACGGCCTCTGCTGCAATACCAGCGGGACCAGGTATGATACGAGGCAGTGGAGATTCTAACTCTCGTTCGATTTGAGAGAGATTAGATTGAGCATCGGAGTGTTGAACGGGATTACCATAAAGAGGTTGTTTGCCACGATACCAGCGGGGGAGCGATGGATCCATTATGACAGTTAGAAATTTTTGAGAGAGATTAGTTTTGAGAGAGATGGATGAGAAATGGATGAATTTGTTTTTGAGGTCACCAAGCCTTTTAAAGGGTAAGTATTCTGATAAAAACGGTATTGGTAGTGCCGTTTTTGACAGTTCTGATAAAAGCGGTATTGGTAGTGCCGTTTTTGACAGTTCTGATAAAAACGGTATTGGTAGTGCCGTTTTTGACAGTTCTGATAAAAACGGTATTGGTAGTGCCGTTTTTGACAGTTCTGATAAATTTATTTGAGATGTTTATGTCAATATTTAGGGTCTAAATTTATTCCAAAAATTCCACAAAATATCCATTTTATTTATATACATATAAATACTACATCAATCCAAATAGTTATTGACCACATCCCGGTCAAATAGAAAATCCATCAGGGATATGCAGATGGGGTGTAATTGTTAGGAGGATTATGTGGCCTTCCACCTCTCCTAGGCATAAGGCGAGAAATTACACGACCTATTCGTGATGTGTTAGTTTGACGAGATGGCGATGGTTCCTGAGTTGGGTCTATGTGACCAAAAGGTGTAGCCTCCGGAAGCGACATCGGAGGTAGAGTTGGAGTATAATCCATTTGAAAGCTTCGCCTTCCACTCCCACTCCCAGAAGCATACGATGTGAAACCCGTCCCTAGAGGTCGACTTGGAGCATAGTCAACGCTTCTTCTTCGACTTCCACTCCCACTCTCCGAACCATATGATGTAAAACCAAAATTTGGCGGGGGAGTTGGAGTATAATCCATCTGTGTATCAGAGAATCCATAGTTTCCTGCCTGGGAGAAAGCGTCATGTCCTGTAAATGTGTTTGGATCCTCGTTATCTCCGCCCTCATCATTCCCTTCCTCGTCATTGTCCCCCTCATTCACTGCCTCCTCAACATGTACCTCTGGATCATCCTGCACGTGTTGAGCACGTCTACGAACCCGATTTCGTCTCGGTGGCACCCCTTGAACACGATCTACTGGTGGTGGAGGAGGTTGGAGGGCATCCAGTCGTTTCTGCTGTCTAATAGATGATAAGGATTGTCTGATGACACCACGGGTAACATATAGGTTTTGTGAGCGTATGCCGTATCCCTCTACCTCAGATATGGCATTCTCGTTGGATATGTATGCACGCTGAAGGTTTTGAATCTGTTGAAAATAACAAAAAAGGAATAAATTATAACGATAAGATAAATTGTGAACAAATAAAAATGAACTAAAGTAAATATGTACTATTTAGCTTACCAAACCCTCATAACGACTAGCATGCGCCCTGTACCCCTCATCCTCTATAGCATTCGGATTATGGATCAATAACCGTGTAATCCTATGGTACCATAACATATAGTAATGTGTGTAATCTACATCCTCGGTACCATATTGCCCAGCCACCACCAAATTAGCCCGTTGATTCCACATTCCGATGGGAACTATGTGGAATTCAGGCCAATTAACCTCTGACCGACCTCGTCGATCTAGTCCATGCAGGTAATCACTCGTGTCATGTGGGTCAGGGATATTCTGTAACATCCCGAACTGCCTCATTACTCGATCGGGAAGGTGCCACTCAACCCTATCAAAGCAAATGAGGGGCACCTTCGCTCTCCATATAGCCTGTCCCTGGAAGCAATATGGTGGACCCTGGACATTTAAGTACGGCTGCCACTCAACCTGATCGTCATTCAAATACGCCAGCTGATCCCGGTATCCACGCAAGTTGTGGACGGTAAGATGCGTATATGATAAAGGACATTGCCACCTACATATGGAGCAATTTGGCATACAAATTAATGTGTAATAATAAAAATTAAGTACATAGAATATTATGTGGACTTAAATTTAATTTATTTTAGAATACCTGCAACCATATGGGGATAATGCATCCTGAAGAATGACATCTCCACGTGTCCTTACGGGTCGTAAACACAACAACCGTTCCCAAGCCCAAAGCTAAAAAAAATAACATAAAGAAAAAAATTTGTGTCACGTACAAAACATATTTTCTTCACTACAATAATATAAGAAAATATAATTGACATACCTGTACAATTGTTAAGAATCCAGCACAACTTTTCGCATCGGGCTTTGTCGCTACACACAAGTCCCGATATAAAAAGGCTAACATTGCACTACCCCAACTGTAGTTCCCGATCGTGTCAACGTCCCTAAGCAGTGGGAGGTACATGAGTTTCACTAAGACATTACTCGTATCTGGCATTAAATGTGACCCTATGCATATCAAAATATATGCCCGAGTATACTGGTTAACCAATTCGGGCGGGGCATTTGCAGGAAGCTCATCCAACTGAGTCAGTTCGTCTATAATCCATTTAATAGACAATCTACCACCCTTCAATACGCCATCATGTGGTTCAATCCCTAGTAATTCGTGGCATAATTGAACCCATTCCAATTTTTGCATATGGGTTTGGGAACTAATCACAGGATCCCCGTCTATAGGAAGGCCACATAAAATTCCAACATCCTGAAGGGTGATGGTCATCTCCCCAACTGGCAAATGAAATGTGTGCGTCTCTGGACGCCATCTCTCAACCAAAGCCTCTAACAAATGCCAATCATATTTGAAAAAACCTAGTTTATAAACACCGTAAAACCCAACATCTAAAAGTTTACTCTGAATCCTAACATCCAAGTTTTTAGGAGGTTCCGGACCGCGCCTAAATCTAATATTCTCAACTTCTTGTTGAGCCCAAATATAACTTGACCGGTGTTTATCTTGCCATTTTAATACGGAGTCGTCTAACGGCCCGGGATCAACAAATGCTTGGTTATCATGATATTGGTCCATCTGAAACAAACAACAAAACTATTAAACTAAAATTCGTTTAAAAAAGAGGCTGGTCCGTTAAATATTTAACTGAAAAAGGGCTCTTTTCTGACAGTTTAGTTAACTTTTTGACAGAAAATGGGATTTTTGATAAAAAGAGGGGCTGTTTGTTAAATATTTAACAAAAAACACAAAACCTGTTAAATTTCGGACAGTTTAGTTAAGTTTCTAACGGAAAGTAGGCATTTTTGTTAACTTTCCAACGAAATTAATATAAAATCACATAAGCAAATTAACATGTATTATCAGTTAATATTCTAACAGAAAATGGCCATTTTTGTTAACTTTCTAACGAAATTCAGTCGATAATGTGAATTTTCATCAACTTTTAATAAATAGCTTTTTGTTAAATTAATACAAAATCACATAAGCAAATTAACATGTATATTATAAACTCAACAAATTAACATATTCTAATTTCATCGAAAAAGATAAAGATGATAGCACTAACCTTATGATTTCGAATTTTTGACAAGATCTTCTGACAAAAAAAAGGGATTTCTGAGCAATACAGTGAGATGAAGATAGGGATGGGACTTGGTTTGAATGAAGATGGATGAAGATGGGGATGGTTTGAAGGGTATGGTTTGAATGGGGAAGGGGGAAGGGGGAGGCGGCGCTTTTGAAGAGTTTTTGACCGGTCCTAAAGTCGGCATTGGTAGTGCCGACTTCACCCAGAAATCGGCAATGCCAATGCCGTTTTTACCAGACAATGGCCGACAATCAAACTCCCAAAATATTCCCCCGTGTTAACCCTAATTCTTCTTAACCCTAATCCGGTTGAATTTTGCTTAGCCTAAAGTCGGCATTGGTAGTGCCGACTTCAACCCAAAGTCGGCAATGCCTATGCCGATTTCACAAAAAATGGTCATTTTGGTATATAAAGTTTCCCAAATGTCATTTAGGTAGATAATGATTTAAAAGAGAATTATTTGAAAAAAAAATCGGTAAAATTGTATTCCAACTTTTAGCTTATTGTACAAGCTTGGTAGAAATCCACATCTATACTAATATAAGACAAATTCTTATATGCGGCAAGGGCCGCTCCATGCGGCGGGCCAACCCGCGGGTCAAACCCGCCCGCCCCGGCCCAGTGACCCGGCCGACCCACATATCCTCCAGTCCCATTACGACACGTGGCGCGCTGTAAGCTACTCGCTGGTTCACCCAGCCGCGCGCTGCCACGTGTCACCTTAAAAAAAAACCCCATTAACTTTAAAATGCTATATCTTGAGATTTATAACTCAGAAAAAAAAATTAAAATACTGTTGTGTTCGTCTCGACGGGACGAAAAAATCTACATAGATCATGATATGGTTTGATTTTTTTTTTTTTAAAAAAAACATTTTTTTACACACAAAAAGTTTGAGTTGCTTTGTCAGCTGAGATGTAACACTCTGTTCTAATAAAAGTAACAGTTTCATATTGAAAAAGTAACACTTTTACAGTCAAATGTAACATGAGTTATACCAAAAAAAAAAAATGGATTTGCATTTCAATTGTTACTTTCTCAATTAAAAATTGTTACATTTCATATATAATGTTACATTTAAGAATATAAACTGTTACAATTGAGAAAAAAAAATTTACATTCATTTTTTATAAAATGTAACATTAGTTTAGTTGTCAATCCTATGTTAATTTTCGGAGAAAAAAAGTGTTACATTTGAAAAAATGAGTGTTACATCCCTTTATAAAATGTATTACATTAGTTTAGTTGCCAATCTTTATGTTAGCTTTATCTATTGCAGCAAAATTGTGGTACATTTTTTTTTAAAAAAGTGTTACATTTGAATAAAAAAAATGTTACATTTCGTTATAATAAGTGTTACTTATGTTGGAGGAAAAAAAAGTTGGGGTTGCAAGACGAACTTTCCATTTTTAGAATGAGGCCCATATGCTCCTCCAAAATAGGAAAGTTGGGTAAATAAAGTCAAATGTGCCATCATCTTTAATTTGGGACAAGAAGTCAACTTTCCATATATATTGATTTTTATATGATACTTTTTAATATATTTTTATTTAGTGAAAAAAATGAATTATGATCAATATATAGCGAAAAATTAGTAATTGATGCGGACGGAAGGCGTTGATGCTTTTGAAGTCATTTGAGCGCGTGCGCGGAAACGGTCGTAATTTTTGACTCCGTATCAACCATGGAACGCACAACATATCAAATCGAACGTCGGAGCAAGACGAACAAAACTCATTGGGCGTAGCCCCTTGATGCGGGGTAAAAAAGGCCCAAAAAATATTGTTTAGGGCCTCAAACAGGCTTCCGAACTTTTTATCATTTTTTTTTTAACTTTTTCGTTTTTTTAGACAGTTTTTGTATTAGGATTTTTTAGGGCAATTTTTATCGTTTTATGATATTTTTACTTTTTGTGAGAATATTCTGACTGTTTAAGAAGACGCCAAGATGTTTTGTTTTTTGTGGAAAGGGGAATTTTCAACTTTAGATGTTATTGTAATTAACGAATATAAGATGACATTAGTGTTGATATTTTATTGAAGAAAATGTTGTTTTGTCATGGTCAACTATATTTTGCTCTATCTCGCTTTAGAGGTGCAACTAACTTTAAGATATTGATATGTAACGATACCTTTCCTTGCCAAACTGATGTTGCACTGACAAATTTTTTTCAATTTTTTTCACAATTATAATGTGTGATTCTTATTTAGTTCATCTAATTTATACAAATTGAGTATAGTGACAGCCGTGCATCGCACGGGAGTAACACTAGTTGTAGAAAAAAACACATCACTGGCGGACCTAGGTGTAGTGGATGGGGGGCAATTGCCCCCCTTTATTTAGAAAAAAAATTACTTGTGCAATTTTGTTTTGTAAATTTGGGGTATTAGTGTAATATTTTAGACTTTGGCCCCCTTTATGTAAAAAAAAAAAAGAAAGGTAAATGCACTAACATTTATTATTGTCCTATTTAAATGTGTTATGCCCTTTTTCTGAAAAAATCTTAGGTACGTACGCCATGTGATTGTGAATGAATGATTTATAGATTGTTGAAGATTTAGTGCAGAATGTGACGCAAGAGAAAGTAGCCATGTGATTGTCACTCACGGGAGAAACTTGGAATCACACCTCAGCAGTAAAAAAACAAGAGCCACTCCTTCAAAGTTGAGTGCAAAATTAAATGGAGTATTTTTGAATATGGAAATTCAGATTTGACATCACAGGAAGATGGGTTTCCAACAAACAGAGTAACTGGAGCAAGGTAAAATCAATAGTATCATTTTTATTTTTATCATTTATGATTCTCTCTACTTGCTTTATTCCATTACCATTTTCATATACCTATACCTTTACCTTTGTCCCGTAACAAAGTTAATCTTTTACATTTAACTGAGTGTTTGGGGTTTCTGTAAATTGTCGGGTGACGGGTAAGCAATTGACAAGAAGAAGAAGAAGGTGAAAGGGAGTGTGATTTTGTTTGAGTGAATTACAGCTCAAAGATAATGACAATTGTGTCAAAATGTGTTGTGGGGGAGAAGGGTCGGCAATTTCAACTGTTTGAGCATGACATGTATGATCATGACATTGTGGTACTGTAAGTGTAAATAGGCAAGACAAGCAATAACATAAAAATAAAACTACCCCTTAAAATCAAGAGAAAATTACCACCTAGTCCTTGAATAATTTCGATTCTACGTTTTAGGACAAGGATATTTTCAACTTACGTCCTATTCCTACAAAATATTTTCTTTAACCATATAATCCCTCACCCAACTAATTACACCCCCCCCCCTTCACCAAACTACACCCATATTAAATACCACCCCCTCTCTCTCTATACTCTCTCTCTCTACCCAGCTATCTCCGACGACCCTCCCCCTCCCACTCCGGCGAGCTTCCCCTCCGACCACCTTTCCCATCGTCCATCTCCGGACATCATACTCCGACCGTCGTCTTCCCTTGCATTACCTAGCAACTCCTTTCAACAGCGTCCTTATTACACCGGCAGCCCGTCGATTTCGCCAAGCTCAGATCTGCAAAACCCTAGCCCGATCTCAAATCTTCGTCGGCGTCGTCTTCTACTCCCTTTCCGGCATTCTCTTACCGTTTCGGTACCGGACAATAGTCATCCGCTGCCACTTTCCGACCACCATCTCCGACTGCAACCTCTTCACCCCGACAACAATTCCCTCACCTCCTCCGGACAACGACCATAAGGCAGAAGACGACGCCTACCTTCCCGCTGTCTCCTTCGTCTCCGGCGACGCCTACCTTCCCTCTCTCTCTCTCTCTCTCTCTCTCTCTCTCACACACACACACACACACCCTAACCTCTCCGTCCAGATCCGACGCCAGATCCCCCCTCTCCGCCACTCTCACTGTCGCCATGTTGATCTTGACACCTATTGAGTTCAAGAAGTGAAGAAGAATTACAGGGATTAGTTGGAATGGGAAAGAAATTGTTGCTTGAGATATGTGAGAAACCTGGTACAAGTATTTTTTTTCTTTGATCAATCCAATGAATTTTATCTTCACCCGCTGTACTAGTTGTATAATTGGCTTTTTCTGGTGCAACTTGAAATGGAGAAGCCATTGTTGGATATTCTCATGCTGGTTTTTTTTATTTGTGCGTGATTTTATGTAAATTGATTTTTCACTTTATGCCTTCCATTATGGAAACTGGTTAGTTGATTTTATGTAAATTGTTTTGAACAAGAACAATTGGGAACTTGTTTTTGTAACAATTGCGAACTTGTTCTTAGAGTAAAAACAATTGCAAACTTGTTTTTGAAACAAAATCAATTGCGAACTTGTTCTTGAAAGATAATTTAGTTGACAATAAGTTCTCAACTGTTTAGTCGCCGGAGTTGGTTGCCGGAGTTGATCTTGTTCTTTGTAGTTTTAGTTGATAGCTAAGAACTTACTGATAAGTTCTCAATTATTTGGTTGCCGGAGTTGATCGTATACTTAGTATTTTAGTTGATAACTGAGCACTTACTGATAAGTTCTCAGTTGTTTGGTCGCCGGAGTTGGTGGTCGTCGGAGTTGGTGGTCGTCGGAGTTGGTGGTCGTCGGGTTCGATTGTGTTCTTAGTAGTTTAGTTTACAACTGAGAATTTACTGATAAATTCTCAGTTGTTTGGTCGCCGGAGTTGGTCAACGAAGTTGGTCGCCGGAGTTTGATCGTATTCTTACTAGTTTAGTTGACAACTGAGAACTTACTGATAAGTTCTCAACTGTTTGGTCACCGGAGTTGTTCATGTTCTTAGTAGTTTAGTTGACAACTGAGAACTTACAGATAAGTTCTCAGTTGTTTGGTCGCCGGAGTTGGTGATTGCCGGAGTTGTTCGTGTTATTAGTAGTTTAGTTGACAACCGAGAACTTACTGATAAGTTCTCAACTGTTTGGTTGTTGGAAGGTCACTGAAGCTAAAATATATATATATATATATATATATATATATATATATATATATATATATATATATGGTGGTCGCCGGAGTTGTTGACTGGAGAAGGTGGTGAGGGATAGCCTAAGGGGATAGTGGTTGGGGTGAAAGTAAAATGTTGAGAGGGTGTAGTTAGTAAAATGTTGAGGAAGATGTAAGCTAGGAACTATATGGTTAGTTAAAATATTCCTTGTCCTAAGAGGTAGATAAGATAATATTGAGGGACTATATGGTAAATGCCCCTAAAATCAAGTCATTGATATGAACCCAAGAAACTCACGAAGGATAAGGGCATTAAAGAACTGTATTATTTTTTAGTTTTAACACAAAAGTAATTTAAGCAAATTATTTTAATAAAAAATTAAAAAATAATACACCAGTATAAATACTACTTACTCAGTCCGAAAATGATAGTCCCATTTCCATTTCCATTTTTTTATGCCAGAAAGTTGGCCCCATTCCAAAATCAAGGCTTCAAAATGACTGATTCAAAACTTATAATGTAACTTTAAAATGTTTGAAGACTATCATTTTCAACAGAGGGAGTATCAATAACCATTTTTAAATGTTTATTAGAGCAATTATTTTAACTTAAAACTATTTCTCAAACTACCTTCATATAGTCAACAAAGAAAAATAGGAAGATCATTTTAGTAGAGAGAGTGAGTATAAGATTTCATCACAATGTACATTTTACTCACAACTCAACCTCGAAAACCATCTAAATTTCTCTTCCTATACAAAGGAACTCAAGTTTCACAGCACAAAACGCACATCATTGACATTCAAACTACAAACATAGTACATTGGCCAAGGTCAAGCTTCTTACCGTCTGAATATATGCACATCTCCGGACTATAAACATTCTCAAGAAGCACCACTCTCTATGGATACACAAGAAACGCACTCTTGCTCCATATGTCCCTCTGGGTTTCACTGATTAGACTTCGTGTCACTAGAGGCATTCGAGATTTTCAGATTGTGCGTGTTAGCTTCACCACCACCACCACCACCACCCAATCCATACTGCAGCAGATAACCAAGTGAATCAAGTTAGTGTAGGTGATGAGAGAAAACAAACATGGTTAATTGCCTACTTATAAAAGACACAAAACAGGAAGGAAACAAAACATGTAAAAATTCAAATTTTATCTCGAAACAACCAAAAATTGACATGTGACGATACATGCCTTGGTTAATACTCATACAGAATGAAAAAAGCTGACATTAAAACTAAAACCATATAGCAAACGTGGTCAGTGTTGGCGGCCAAAGGTATAAAAATAGAAGACAAGTTTGGCAACCAAATCATGAACAACTCTTAAGGAATTTATTAGAATCAAAACTGAGCGGAGGAAAGCACGGACAAACGGGATGATAAATACTTCTGTTACGGAGTATAAGAAAGAGTTTTGCATATATAAGCCCATAAATAGAACTAGTAAAATACAGTAATAAAATTTCTTGAAGTTCGCCAATCTCAAGACTAACCAGAGTTATTGTACAGAAGGATCAAAATACAAGGCCACTTTCCCAAGAAAAATTTAACTCTTTATTTCATTAAAAGAAAACTAAGAAAGTCAAGTTCTGGATATTAGCTTGTTTTCCTAATACTTTCTTTCGCTCCCCCTTCTCTACATCAAAATTCCTTTTAAATTATGAGTTTGAAAATATTGCAACGTGAATTCTCTTGATTGGAAATCAAACAGGTACCTTTTCTCTCATCCGTGAGCTCCAAATGTCAGAGTGAGATCCTTTGTTCTCAACCTTGTATGGCCCAGATGTTTGGCCTACCTGGGGTTGCAGCAAGGGATCCCGTGTTCTAACACCAATCTCATAATCTTCTTCAAGCTCAGGGTCAACCCTCGATGCTGAAACCATGGCTCGCAGCACAATTGAAAGGAGTAGAGACAAAACCTGAAAATAAGACCATTAATGATTCATATACTGAACAGGATATCACTCAAATGTGCCATTAACTCTCCCATGAACAAGTAACTTTTATACATTTGTTCACTACTTTTCTCTGTTCTTCCCAAAGATGATTCCTAACCATTTGGTGCATTTTCTATTATACTAGAAGGGGTTACGAACCGTTAAAATAGCCTGAAATACATGGTAAAATGGTGGAACAGCTGGTTAACAAGTGCACTCAATAGCATCAATTGTGCTATAAAAGAAGTTAGCTACTAGGGAAAACATGTGCTGCAAGAATACAGAAGTAAAATAGCCTTGAATATAACAAAAAATGTGTGTATATATATATACACACATACATATATATATAATCCTGTAAGCTGATTGCAAATTAGATAGCAAAGGCATGAAAGGTAGGCCAGATTGGCTTGTGCTTGAATGATGCTAAGTTAATTACTGAACAAACTTTCTGTAACATCTTAGCTAGATGTATTTCTTGTCCATTCAGTTTCTATATTCTTCTTCAGATCAAAATAAATTTTCTTTTCCTATAACAAACAAAAATAACCAACTGAAAACATTCTAGGTTTATGAGCATTACTTAAATACACGTAACAAGAATTCTGCTATGGAAATTATTTATTTAAGAGGACATATCTATAAAATCGTGATTAACTTTTATTGGCAAACCCTCAAAGAGAAAACGAGTCAATATGCATGATTAAAACAAATATTTATATACCCCTTTCAGCAAGCCTACAGACAGATTGCATATACATAGGAATTCTTGAATAATTTTTATATGAAATTCATAACATGAATATTCAGAAGAGTCTTTCTTAAGGCATAAATAAGAATAAATGGATCCAACTCTAAAAGTGATTACCTGAATAATAACTAGAAAAATGCCAACCCACTTACAAACATCAACATTTCTCTCAATAAAGCTCCTAAGGTTATCAAGTTCTCCTGTTGGGTCTGGTGGAAGATCCTGAATAAATTGTGGATGGATTATATGGTTAAACATGAGAAGAATCCTAAGACCAGGATAAACATATATATATAGGTAGGTGCTCAAATGAGAACCTAAATATCGTGAGAACCGTGAGAACTTAATGTATCCAATGATGTATCCAAGTGCACATTGGATACATTAGTTTTTACCTAGTGTATCCAAGTAATGTATCCAATGATGTATCCAAGTGAACCATTGGATACATTAGTTTTTTACCTAATATGGTTAAACATGAGAAGAATCCTAAGACCAGGATAAACATATATATATATATATATATATATAGGTAGGTGCTCAAATGAGAACCTAAATATCGTGAGAACCGTGAGAACTTAATGTATCCAATGATGTATCCAAGTGCACATTGGATACATTAGTTTTTACCTAGTGTATCCAAGTAATGTATCCAATGATGTATCCAAGTGAACCATTGGATACATTAGTTTTTTACCTAATGTATCCAAGTTCTCACGGTTCTCACATGAGCACTACCCTATATATATATATATATATATATATATATATATATATATATATATATATATATCTGAAAACCAAACAGACCTTTTCCCAGTGATGGTCAATTGCTACAAATGACACGAAAGCCGCTTCGAGCAGGATGAGTATGGTTGTGAGTAGACTGTACTGCAATGTTGTTTGGGTTAAGGAATAGATCCATACTGAATGTGTAACATAGTACGTACTGTAATTGATAAACTACATGTTTCATGAAGTCTATGTAGTGTGTTGAAAGTTGACCTATGTCATTGATTTCCATCATTGTGTGTTACTATGCAAAATCAGTAAAGTAGTTTTTGCCTAATGCAAAGGTTTTGCACTTGTCATTTGAAAAAAGTCGAAGACCCTTAATCTCAACTGTTAACAGAACTTTCCACATATCAGTACATCTTGGTCAACAACATTATACGAATCAGAGAATTCCCAGTTCTCACCCTCCAGTAATGAGGCGTAAGTCTAAACCTAGAGGGGGAAGGAGAAGGTCTGAGTTTTTTGAAATTTCAATTCATCCATATATTAGATGCGTCATTTTTTTTCAAAAGGAAAACTGGATAAGCTAGTTTATTTCGATAAAAATATAACAATCCTCATTTATTACACATCTCTAATCTTGAAATAGAGAATGGTTCTGATCAGAAACCATCACTTAGAATGCTTGCCCAAAAGCACAACTCCAAAGTTCAAACCTTCTTATGCAGCAATAAGAAAATTCAACCCTCTCCTCTGGTAGTTAATATGTTTGTCATATGACGGACCTGAATTTCAAACTCAAATGTAAAACGAAAAATCAGCTACAAGAGAAAAAGGATACAAAGCAGAGGCAACATCCATTAATTGCTTCAGTTGCAATATGGCCAACACAGGTGATACAACACAGCACAACACCCACTCCCATAAATGCATATATGAACCTGAAACAAAATATTACGTTAAAGAGCAATGTTACGGGCACAAAATAAGCTCACAAAATCTTGCTCACAACATGAGGTAGCGATATTTTATTGGTTGCATCGATAATAGACCCGCGACACTCTAATTAAAAACACCAATTAAATCGTTACACCAAAGATTTTGTGAGCGGTATTTTGTGATTTTTTCAAGCCCCTAGTATTATTCTAATAATAAAAGTGAAGAATCCCAAAGTCAACAACTGGTGCTGCATTAATTCCAAAGATATTCAGACCCACTAAAATCAATCGGAAACAAGAATAGCCACTGTGATTCGGTACCATCTTATTACAGATAATAAAAGAAATATAAGAAGTTAAATTGTTGTATGATCATCCATAAGTTCATAAATGGTCGTAATGTACAAGACTTAAAACATTGATTTTTAATAGTAAAAAAAAATCATAAATAACATTGCTAACCACTTTCAGATTTTTAGTTATTGCAAGTAATAATCTATCCACTTTCAAATTTTTAGTTTTAGCAAATATAAAATTAAATATGAAAAAAAGAAAAATGCAAAAAATCTTTCAGGGACAATTTTGGGATAAAAATGATCATTTATTTAGAAAGGTAGTAGTAATTGATACGGAGTATTGTTTCATGTTAACTTTTGAAATGGCTCAATAAAAAAACTTTTAAATTTCATAGTTTCATTTATCGATTTTTAAATAGTATTCATTTATCGATTTTTAAATAGAATGCAACTGGAATATAAGAGACGGAAATTTTGAATTACCAGGGAGCAGGAAGATCATGCAGATTGACGGATAAACCGTCATAGCCACCGTTGAACACGCCGACAGCAACATCCAACGGAATAATTTGACCTGAAACCACACCGGCGTTGGAAATCGACAAAAGAGAGCTCGGAAATCCCGGTGATTGAGGTTCAGATGGCTGCGTTAAAGAGTGTTTGTTCCATTGATTCAACATATAAGCTGAGTAAACAATTATTGAAACGCCGATGAAACTTTGAAGAAAATTGAGGAATTTGATAAGGAATGCCAAACATGTATGGCAACATGGCGTTCTCATTTTTAGGATATATTCCCCCCTCTTTTTTTTTCTTCTTCTTCTTCAAATTTTGGCACCAAATAATCCTAATTCAAAACCCTAATTTCAACCCTAACACACCCCTTGATCTACTATAGCGTTGCAGCTTATAAAGTTTTATTCTTATTTTTCCTCCTTTCAATTTTTTTGTCCTCTGCTGAAAACATTATTGGAGAACTGGAGCGGGTAGGAATTTGTTAAAATAGACAACCAAATATTGGATTGGGCTTGTTTAAACTAGCAGTGGGCTTTAAATCGGTTCGTATCGGCTTGTACACAAAATGCGACGTAATAATTTTTGAAATTCTTAAATTTATTTCTTGAGGTTTTACTATAATTATAAATGTTATTTTACCTAATTTACATAAATATTTTTTTATGTTCCTTCAAAAATAAAAAAAATATTTTATTATATTAGAAAAATTATGTTATGTAATTGTCAAATAATTTAGTAAGTACTATATGTGTATATATGAATATTTATAAATATGTTAATAAGTTATAATTTATTTATTTTTTTGAGCAAACGAGAAAGCAATTTCATTCACGAGTTAAAAAGAGATGGTACACCATATCTACGGGAGGCTCATCTCAAATAACAACAACAGTTGCATTGCTTAACCTACAACAACAATATTTTCGATCCAAATCTTGAGACAATTGAATTTCACCTCAAGTAAAACTTGGACACTGCCTTAATCCGGTATTTAAGAAATCTCCTCTCTAGAAATAAGTTATAAATTATTTAAAAAAAGAAAAGAAAAAGTGCGGTTCATCCGGAACGGCACGCCGGTGTGCTTTGATACATGTATGTACCATTCCAATGAACAAACTGTACGCTCGTCGGTATGGGATTGACAACTATGATGTACAAATTTGCGTTAAGCTCAAATTAGTTAAATTAGAGACGTGGGACATACTACATAGCAATCGAACTCAGACCATACGCTACTATGCTTGCTCTCTTTTGACTTCATTAATAACCTAATCAAGCAATTACAAAATCTTCTTATGGTTCGTGTTTGTGCGTTTATAGCCACAAGGGCCTATCTAGCAAAATATTCTCTTAATCACATTCTATCATATTCTATATTTGAAACAAACAAACAAACAAACAAATAAAACCAGACTTAATCGAGTTTTATGTTTGGTTTGAGAAGTACAAGTTGCAAAGGGGCGGATCTACTAGTGTGCCTACCATTGCCCAGGCAATGGTAAAAAAAAATAAAAAAAAATTACATTTTGAGTAAATAAGTTCATAACTGTGCGCCTAGTTTACATAATCTTTAAGTAGCTTAGTTGGTTGAGATGTTAGTTTTTTTGCCAAGTGACATGGGTTCAACTCCCACTAGTTGCAAATAGTTTCCAATTTTTTTAAAAAAACTCTAATAGGTGAGCTTTCTTCAAAGTTTTTGTAAAATTCTTTTGATACCACTTAAAAATATTTTTTCCCTCTACTATGATTTTCTTTTTAAAAATATCAATGTAAAAAAAAAAAAGTTAAAAAAAAATCTTAACCATCACTTTAACTGACATTAATATAAAATTTTGTAGTTGTTCATGACATAAGCTTTCTTGTTCAAATTCAAAAAAAAAAAAAAAAAAAAAAAAACTTGACCACTTATGTTTTTAAATTTGGCATCATTTTTATTTCTATTTTGTCGATTTATCAACTATTATTGTGTGAATGATTTTTTCTTTACTAGCTATTTTTAGAATGGAGCATCAACTATTATTGTGTGAATGATTTTATTTTAGTATAGATCCGCCACTGGTTGCAAGTCTATTGAGATTGGGACGGATGTGGTTGTGCTTATGTTCATGTTCATGATTTTGATAAGATTTTGTTGTTTGGCAAGTAAGTACTACTTGTTTTCTTTTGTTTATGACAATCCATTCTGATTCTGAAAGAACAAGAAAAAATGTCTTTTCAAGATCATAAGTTTAACATCATAGAATACAAGACCTTGACGTTATGATCTGAAGCATGTGCAATCAACAGTATGAATAATATGCAATAAGATAAGATGTAGGGAGGGGCTATTGCCACTACACTAATTGCTTATCCACTACACTCATTATATTTTTGGTAAATTGATAATTTATTTGACACAAATGCCCTTAGAATAAACTATTACAATATATATCTACTTATTCACGATACCATTAATGTTCTTTGAAATTAAACAGTTTTGCTAAATCTTTTTCATTTACTATATAATTCATTTTAATAATATTAAATATAATAACTTATGCCAAGGTAAGATTCTCACATCTACTATCGTCTATTGAAACTAACTTATGCCAAATATGTAAAACCAGAGCAACAAGGTTCGGTGCGTCTTTTGTTTACATCTCAGGATTCAAATGAACAACTAAATACATAATAAATAAATAAATAAAGCTAAATACATAATTAATAAATAAAACTGAATAAGGTATTATTGAGGAGATGCATGAGAATCGTATAAATACTGATCTTCTACGACAATACTGATTTCACCTTTGTGAAGCATATCGTAAAACATCATCCTTTTCTTCTGATTTTCAATAGAATTCTGCAAACAAGATATCTGCATTTTGTAAGATATTCAGATAAGATCAGAGACGATATCAGTCAGGATGTAGCAAGATTATGCGTTGTGCAAATAAAAGGAGAAAAAGAAAAAAGTACTACCTCCGTCCCAAAATGAATATTCAAAAAAAAAAAAAAAAAAGGTTGTAAGAGATAGGAGACAGATCATGAACCTCAATGACTTTCAAGATCTTAATTTGTATTGCTTTGACACATTTTAATCGTAATATTTGAATTGCATCGATAGACAGAGTGGTGCAGGCCGCAGTTGAGAAAACACTTCCCATATGAAACATCAGGAGCCAGTTGAGAAAAGCAACATCTGACATTTTTCAATTCAGAGATTTTATTCAGACCATCTTTCTATGTTGTTTCAAAAACCAATGAATTCAGGTAGTTATACTAAGTGCTTGTTTGATACTCCCTCTATCCCGTAATGATAGTCCTGTTTGACTATTCAAACATATTAACAACATAACGTCATTTTCTTTACTACTCCTAGTGAAGTTCAATTATTACTTCCACTAAACACACTCTTAGAACAACCATACATCACTCAATAGATTCATCACAAGGTTAAGTTTGGAAGTAAAATCATTTTAACACACCAATTTTAGAAAAAAGGATTAACTTCTTGGGACAATCAAGAAATGAAATTAGTACTAATTCACTCAGTGATCATAATTGTGTATCAAACGAGCGTTCAGTATTTACACACCTTTGGTGGAATTAACACAAATTTGAATCAACAAACATTAATAAACATATCATGAAAATGCATGAAATTAAGAGAATGATTGTTATAAGTGAACATGAAACTAAGAATACAATAGATAACTGTGGGATGAAAGGCTTACCAGATTAATTCGTGGAGTAGATGGTCTTGAAAGAGGCAACACCAGCGTTCCCTCAACAGCCCCCCATCTTCATCCATTATCTACATAATAATCACATGACACGAGATATTAAACCAATGGAAAAATACTTCAAAGAAACTATCAAGCATCATAATAGGCAAGTCTGGGGTATTAACGCCATTTTATGAACTAGACTTTCCGCCTCAATAGAATTTTGCAAATTTAAACTGACCTTCCTGAATGATGGATGACTGCCCATCAGAGTGAGTTGCTTGAAAGAATACGTAAGAGAGCTTTTCCCTATAATTTATTTCATCAATTTGTTCATCCATGGCGCTGAAGGGAAGAGGTGAAGTTGTGGAAGATATTCCATCCTTTTGTTCAGCAAGTTCAATGGCCTGATAGGTCACAACGGCTATTTAGAAACAGGAGTATTACAAAGATGTAATGTTAATGAAACAACACAAGATGGTTACATTATTCATGAATGACAGATAAATAGATTCTTCTTTTATATTCACACCATGACTTTCAATGCTACTTTGCATAAAAGGGGAGACAGAGAGAGAGAGAGAGAGAGAGAGAGATTACTCTTTTACCAATCTGATCAACACTGACCACATCATCTTCCACTGATGAGTCCTCAGAGAAAACCTACAGCACAATAATCAATCATCTTAGTGCTTCTTCACACCATAATCAAAAAAAGACTTCCATCGTAAAAAGTGTGGAACTATTTAACGTCCTCATTGACCGATTTGAACTAAATTGATCAGTGCTCAAAACTGGAAAGTTATTTCATACAGTACAAAGAACTTAAGATACCCAACATTCTTTTCATGAGCATGATGTTCATAAATATGAGGGGAGGGCTTTGAATTGACATACCCCATCAAAAGAGGATTCCGTTGAATGTTGAATGATGGGCTTGCGGTCCATGTAAGTTCTCAACATGAACGGATCATCAGGCGTGAAAGAGTCCAAAAGCTGCATACGTATGTCATCCGCCGCCATCTAAAACGCACAAACAAAGGTCAATGCTAATCCTTCATATACCTTAATCATACTCCCTTTGTCCCAACATGATTGTCCCTCTTCCCATTTTGTTTGTCCCACAAAGTTAGTCTCATTTCTAAAACTGAACGCTAAAAATCACGTAAGTTCCTAAACTACCAACAACAAATAATACTCCACACATCCTTTGTGTCATTCTTGTTTTTAGAGGAACGGTGGTGCTAATGTGATTGTTTAACACCACCAGGGATAATCATGAAAAAAAGAATAAACCACTAAAATGGTTGAATAGTCAACGGGAACTATCAATTTAGGATGGAGGGAGTATATCAAAATATGATAAACATGCATGAGGATGTATAGACACACAAACATTTACATATATGGGGGAGGAGAGATGAAGAGAAGGATTAACAGTCAGCTCAAATGAACCCAGTTTCATAAATTTGAAGCCATACCTCAATTTTGCGAGATAAACACTGGACTAACATCTCCACCATGGTCTTGTCAGACCCACCGATTTCACTCTGCAACTTGATTAGTTGTAAGGCGGCCACTTGATTATCTTTGACAAAACAATATTGTTTCACTTCCGTCTGAGGCTTTACATAAAGTTGATACTCGCCACTTATACCCAAGTACGGATCAACCTGTTATATACCATTTTAAAAATTGCAAGTTTTAGCTATAGAATTCAAGGGAAAACTTTGTTTTTCTCCATCGTAATTCGGGGTGTGTTTCACTTTTACCCTTGAACTTTATTTTTTCCATTTTTACCATCATAGTAGAAACAATGGTATCATTTTATAACAATTTTGGGTATAAAAGGACACCATTGTTTGTGGTACGGTGGTAAAAATTAAACAAATTTGGGTACAAATTGACATCATTGTTTTTGGTACGATTGAAAAAAAAAAGTTTGGTAAAAGTGAAACACGCCACAAAGTACGACGGATAACAACTGAATTTTCCCTGAATTCAAATATTGCACAACCAATCAGAATCATATGTTTATCTCTTACAAGCATCTCATGCTAGGTAAAAGTCAACCCATTGATAACATAAACAAACTCATTTGAACATCTTGTTAGAATACCAGCAGAGTCTAATGTACTTAAAAAAAAAATTGTAGTACATCCTTAAATGTTGCTGTTAATTGTCAAGGAATGTGCTTTATCTATTTGTACACTGCATGTACAATGATAACATTGCACTAAGAATCTAATTAGAAACGGGATTGGGACGGAGTAAAGAGGAAATTGTGACATTTATAATTGGAGGGTGGGAGTAATTGAGAAGAACTCACATCAGATTCAAGTAGTGGCTTGAGTGGGCGATCCATATCAGGAATTTGATATATCTTTGCTGCGAACATCAACATTGATGCTGATAATATAAGAAGTGACCTCTGATTTGCTAAAGATAATATTCCTATCAAAATGGTTCAAATGTATTAATAGTACAATCTTTTTCTTCTTCATATACAAAACCTTATCTTATATGTTCAGTATTTTGTACCATCGTTATTGTCCAATGATTTCTTCCAAAGTGAAAGAGGAAGCTGAAAGAAGCTAAGCATACGGCTGTCTTTGGGGTTCTGCAAACATAAACACTTGAGCCAATCAGATGCTAGATTGCATTTGATACTAGAGAAGGTGATGTTCATCCAAGATCTTACCTGAAGACGCAAAGAAATAAGAGTTACACAGAAAGAATGAGCTATAGCTTCTATATTGGATGGGAAATTATCTGAACGATTGGCTTGTATCCACAACTCAGAAGTCAACTGGTCAATTTCATCCTCGCTAAATTTTATCATAGATGGTTTCTGTAGAAATCAATAAGAAAGTGTTCTGCATTAGATACTAAACCTACGAGTCTATCTGGAAATGATACAACAAGAAGAAAAAAAAAAAGACCAATAAAGAGATAAATTTATCTGAATACTAATACGGAGTAAAAGAAAACAAAACTTGCTTACAACCTCTGACGAGCTACTTGATCCAACTGACATGTCAATGATTGAACTTATGTTTTGAAAGTTAAGGGAAATCCTGTGTGGACATGTTTGGTTTCTTGCTTCCTCAACATTGTCCTTTTCCTCAAGTAGAGCTATGGTAGAGGCAGATGCGGATTCAGTGCTGGAAAGCCACCTCCTTATATGATTAGAAACATCAAATTTCGGACGGTTGGAGATTGGGATGAGAAGAGTAGAGAATATTTCATGTCCTTTGACACGTATTTCAACGTCTGGATGCAACATCACTTTCAAAAGTTGAACGAGGAGACTCTCTGGAAACACCTCTTCTTGCTCCTATAATATTGACTTTAAACAATTAGATAACATATAAATTAAAAATGCAAAAAGAAAAAACCACAAGAATTATCAAGGCGACGTAATCTACTTACTCCGTTCTAAAATGATCTTCCAAGTTTTTTTTATTGTCGATACGAAGGTACTTAGAGCAATAAATATAGGCTATTTTAATTATCCTAATGAACATCTAAAAAGTGTTATTGATGGTATATATAATGGTGTATCAATAACAAGTTTTAAATTTCATTAGAATAATTAAATTAACCTAAATTTCTTGCTCAAAGTACCTTCATATTAAACAAATAAATATATAAATGGGAAGGTCATTTTTGGACAGAGGGGTATAAGAAAGCATAGGGCATCTCACCTCTGAATTTGAAGGTGCAAGGGGTAAAGAAAACATATGTGCAAGAATAATCAGCGATCCTACTGTTGCTCTGGCAGCGATCCCTGAAGATGGAAGCTTTTCTAGTGTTCTCGCCATCATGTCACAAAGGGCACGTGCATCAATCTAAAAGAAGCAAACAAAAGTTTAAGTAAATTAAAATGCCTATTTTTTTCAATAATATTTTTTGCATATTTATAAACAATGTTTAGTTACCCCCTTGGCCGTTTCTAGTAAGCAGTCTTCAATTGATGTTTGAAGAGATATATTCAAGTTTAACTCGTGTTGTCTAACAGATTCAACTGTTGCCTGAAGGCTTTTCCTCAAAAGCCTGCACAGGTCGCTGACAAATCCAATATCGGTAAAAATGGCTCCAGACCTAATTTGATGAGCAAGAGCAGTGGCAGTACCAATGACATGCGATTTAAGTTGAGGATCATGTGAAACATTTTCTTTGTCCAAATGGCGAACAACAGCAGCTAAAATCCACTGTGGGTCTCCTGAGATACAGATACCAGTTTTATTTATGAATAAGCATTAGAAAATTATAGCAATTACTCAGAAAAAGATGCTATCAGCACATATGGGACACAAAAACATGAAATCAACCACTATTAAAAAGGTATATTTGATGATATCAATAGAGAAGGAAAAATGTTATCATCACATCTACAAAATAGGGCATTAATAAACTATACTACCTCTGTCTCAGAAAGATAGTCCCATTTGACTTTTTATGGCCCACACAACTTTGACCAAACATCAATGTCAATTTAATCATTCTAAAAGAAATCTAGAATTCTTATCGATAAATCACTTAATGATTTGTCAATTAGTACATTTTTAGAATTTCACTCGGATTATTAGATTGACAAAGATTTTGGCCAAATTCACTTGTGTCGACCATAAAAAAGTCAAATGAGACCATCTTTTCCGGATGGATGGTGGGAGTATAAAAAAAGAGTGAACACAGAGAGTACTTGGACTCTCCACAAAGTAGGCCATATCAGATAGAACAATGAAGGCCAACCCACTGGGGACCCACTGCTGCCTAGTATCAAAGTAAACAAACATCGGATGTAACACTCGGCGCATTGTTGTGCTTTCCGTTGCCATTCGAACCATTCTCTGGATACATATTTGAGCCCATACTTTCGGCATGTCAACCTCCTCTCTGTAGTGGATATAGAGCGTATTTATAATAATCATAATACGGTAGACAAGACTTAATCCAAATCTTCACATAATTTGAAAAGTTCTAAAACTTGAGATGAATGATTATAACCTTGTTAAAAGAGAAGGATCTTTAGGTTCTGGGCGTGGTCTGAAAATCAATAGGTTAGAACTATTTTCAGTACCAACTTTCTTGCCTTCATATCTGACAACTTCAATATGATGTGCTTCCCCTACACAAGGTGTATCCCGCTCATAATTGTCTAATGTTGCATTCACAATCTGTCATTCGGTAAAGTTTAAGCAGATGATTAAGCAGGATGTTACCCCTATGTATATGATAAAGAGATGACAATGGTGAATGGACTATAGATAAACAATAAACTCAGAATCCCTGAAATTTCCAAAAACAAATAAAATAAATGTGACTATATACCAGCTGAGAAGCCCCTCAAGCGAATCCTATTCTTTTCAAACCACTATCTTATCAGAAAAGTAAAAACGTCCGCGTCATAAGTCATAGCTCACCATAATCGAATATGCCCATCAAACTTAGAAAATATCAAACTAACAATCTTCGCTAACTGAAAACTGTCAGAGAACTCATCTTCGTGATATTTGTGTCGATGGTTGAACGCAACTTAAATTAAAATGCATGTTGTATTAGAAGAATATAAAGTGGGGATGCCTTAGCAGTCCCACTGTTTATTAATATTAGTAAAATGTCACTGAACTAGCAAATGAACTAAAAAAACTTTTGTTGGAAATGTATGATACTGAAACCAAAAAGATTTATTTTACTATCAAAGATATTCATAATCCATAATATACAGTTAATTAATTGTTTAGTGTTTAGCTACCAAGAAAACTAATTCTCATGTGACAATATTTCAGAGGACAGACAAAATCTGTGAAAAAAAAGACACCCTAAGAAACCTGAACAAGGACTGAAATACCAAGAAGAATAGAAGATGAAAGCCAACCTCATCAAAACCAATGAAGATACGTGGAAATTCAGTCATGAACCACACCTGTAGATTGTGAGTAAGTAAATAAAGTTACATATGAAAAACAAAAGCAATAAAATGTTCAACGCAGGCTAAAGAAACTCTTAGCACTATAACAGAAGTACTAATAAAGCAATCAAACTATTAAGTACCATGGCTGACAGGCACTGCAGAGCCGAAGCCCTTAAACAGCTCAATTCATGTCCTTCCTCCACACCACTGGCTAGCTTACATACTTTTTCAACCATATTTTCAATGTTATAAGTGTACGTTCCATCCACCTGTCAGTCATCATGTCAAATGAGACTCTAAAAACCACTGGAAACATTTATTAAACATCCTTAGTGCAAAAGTGCAACGGAAAGCTCAAAAATATAGAACAGAAAACTATTATCTTTTCTTTTATATCATCGGGAAATTTGGTTTTCCAGCACAAATCAGAATATAATTTGTTTTCCCATATACTCTCCGTCCCACTCGAATTACGATATTTTGCCATTTTGAGTGTCCCACTCGTAAAAGGACAACCCCAAAATGGAAATGTTTTATCCAATGGGACCCACTTGACACTCACAACATATTTCCACTTATTATTCCCTACCCCACTTTCTCTCTCCTACATCACTTTTCATACAACACCCACTCCACTAAAACTTTTTCCTTAATCCCTATGCCAGTTCCAACAATTTTATTCGAGTGAAACAGAGGGAGTATCTATTAGAGCCTATTCGACCAGTTCTTCACAATCACTTTCCTTATCCCGATTGATGACTTTCACTTGTCACTAAGAATAAATCTCTCATGGAGTTCAGATATACATTCAGGAATTTATTTTAAATGAAACAAAACATTTTGGAGACTTGCGAAATAAAAACATAGATATTTCAGCATGACTCGTCATACACCTGAATTGTTAGCAAAAATAAGAACAATGGCGAAAAGCGAAATAATCACACACACACACAAACACAAGAATTTTACGTGGTTCACCAACTTGGCGTCATCCAATCAGTCAATAAGTTTTACTGACTTTAATCTAAAGAATAAGTCTACATAAATCACCTGGCTATGGATGAATTTAGTGAGGGTTTGGCATCCAATTATATGGATGGAATCTCGTTTAGAGTCATCCAGAAGTGCAATAGCTACATTCAGTAGATTTTCAGCAAAATATGCCCTGCATGGAGATACAGAACCTGTTATATTCAGAAAGACGCTAATGATTAACTTTTCTTTCACTAAAATACAAAAAAGGAAAAAGATAATGATAACCCCAATTAAGACCATTACACTTCTTCATCTTCAATTAAAAAAAGGGGGGAGGAATAGGATAAGATAAATGTAAGTACATAAATATGGCCTAAAAGAATATCACCTCTTTTGTTTAAGCTAGAGATTGCTTACACAAAAGGTTGCAAGTAGAATTAGGTGAAGTAAAAGGAATGGTGGCCATCGCTTACATTTGGTCTTTGCACATGCAAAGCAGCTTATGGTACACCTCTGTAACAACAGTGACCATTTTGAAATTCCCGGACCGCAGCTCTTTGTAACACCTTTCTTCAAGACATTTTGCAATCTATAGAAAATATAATACAGCTTTTACAATTACCATAAAGGCCTTCCGGTCCACTTATGAGGCAAAATATTGCCTGCTAACTGAAATGACAGTCGAGTGACCTTGTCATTACCTTTGGGATACGAAATGGGTTCTTAGCAGCATATTCACATAATTTTGCAATAATTCGTTCATTTGAAGAGCCATCCTGCACGATAAATGCAAAATTGAACCTCACCGTTTTGGCACTTGATCAAGATGGCATAATTAGACATTAAACAGCACATTTAAGAAATTTCCCCAACTTTTGCATCTGTTTTAAAGTGAAACAGTTGAGGACCATGCTAAGCTAGTGGGCCGCTAAACTCAAATCATGCAGCATTGGTCTCTAAAGATTGGTGACACGATCATTTGAAGAATCATTTAGGTCAATAGATGAATTATCTAACATAACTGGTCAAAAGAAATTCATGTTCTTTCTCCTTTGCATAAAGCAAGAGAACAAGCGCATATTAGACAAGAGACTCCTAGTTTACAACCATACAGTTTTCTCCCAACAAGCTAACTTGGCCTCAAAAAAACAGACTGGCATTTCATGACAAAACACTAAGGAGGTCATATGTTTTGAGGCTAGCAAATGATAATATAGCCAAATATGAGTAAAATTCAACACAAATGACTAAATATACTAACAGGTGATCTAAGGAATATCTCAGCAAGCATCTTCTTGTAACGCTCGACGGGTTTTCGAGATCTAGACCTAAGAGCAGGGCAGCATACACACATGTTCGCACATGCCGGTATTATCTTCCAGGAAATCACACCCATTTTCCTGCAAATGTTGAAATTAAGAACAAAATGTCAACAAAAATTTAAAGCAATTCATCCTAAACCACTAACCCTGACCTCGATGGAGATATCCAAAATGACCACACAACACAAATTAAACACACAATTTTTAAAGACACCCCACAATGCATGTGTACACACACTCACGGTCCTCACTGAGAGCAAGAGCGAAGAAAAACAAGGAGGCGAAATGAAAAGGAAAATACAGAAAACTGAAATAGCAAATGGGACAATTATTAAAACGGAAAGACCTAATAAACAGAACTACCCAATAAAATTTATCAAAGAATGAGTTGAACTCAAGTGAAGAAACAAGAAATTAGAGAAGGAGGTAGAGATTATAAAAACAACAAATGAGCTCACAAGAAAAAGAATGCCAGTGGCGGACCCACCCAGCCACTAGCATATCTATGCAACTTATACAAACATAATTACATGCGCAACAAGAGTCTTATCGGCACCCTTGTTCCCGCGCCAATAAAAAGAAGTGCAAATGTTATGTTCTGGAGTCGTGTTAGCCGTTAGATCAAAGGGACATAAAGAATGATGTTGTTCTGAGTACTAGATATTGCTCCATTTGTCCCGGAATAAATGTCACCCTTTTTGTACGTTAGTACGAATGTACTTTGAGCTATAATTTTAGATTAATTTAATTTTCCTAATGAAAATTTAAAAATTGTTATTAATAGTATTTATAATGATGTATCTATAACATGTTTTATAATTTTACTAAGATAATTAAGTCAACCTAAATTTATTGCTTAAAGTTCTTTCGTACTTAATAAAAAAATAGTCACATTTATCCTTGGTTAATGAAGTAGTTAATTCCGTTAGAGCATCCACAATGGTAGAGCTCTTTCGAATTGTTTTTTTATGATTTTCACATGCCAAGTAGATAATAAAATTGTCAAAGCTTTTTCTACAATGGTAGAGCTCTTAACATTTAATGGCTACCATGGGGAATTCGTAAAAAGTTAATGAAAGAGCTCATAGAAAGACCTCTTTGGGGAAAGAGTGCTCTTTAGGTAAAGAGCTCTTTCAAAAACTCTACAATGGTAAAAAAAAAAAAAAGCTCTTTCATGAAAATAAAAACCTCTTAAAAAGCTTCCATTGTGGATGCTCTTAGACTAAGTTTCGTTTGGTTAAAGAATGTCGGTTATCTGTCAAATTAACGACATCTTAATGTTGGTTATCTCTATATATACTCCATCCGTTCCAAAATCCGTTCCAAAATGATCTTCACTTTGACTATTCAAACCTTTTAAGGATGTGAACACTTGCTTCACTAGTCATGTTGTGATATTGTGTTTATGTACATTTAAGCCTAAATTCTTAAAATGAGAAGAACTTTCTGGGACAACAAAAAATGGCAAATGAGAAATCATTTTGGGACAGAGGGAGTACTTCTTAAAGTCTCTTTTGGTGGTCTGGGCCCGGTTGTGGAAAAGCTAGACGGACCGGACTAAAGCCCCTGGACTTCCATGTCCGTTTGGCTTTGTCCATTTGGCTTTGTCCATTTGGCCCGTGACTCAGTTATGGACTATGGCCTCTGACCTTCGCCTGGCTCCTCACTTTAGTCTAAATGAGTGAACTTTAAGACAATGTTTTAGACTTTTTAAATGATTTGAAGACAATATTAATGAGTTTGAGCAATTTAAATACTCTGTTCATTTATCTACTTTTTTTTCTTTCTAAATGAACAACTAAATCTATATGCCTTAAAATTTTATATAAAAAATATGACTTAGAATTTTATTACCAAATTATTAAAATATAAAAGATAAATAAAGTACATATTAAAATACTTTTTTATATGTATTTTAACAAATGTGCTTATTAATTTTAAGTCATTTATATTATTATTTTTTTAAAAAATTCAAGTTTTTTTTTTATTTTTTTTTTTAAAGGACAAAATCCGTTTGGCCCGGACCAAACGGATGGGCCGGAGCCAGCTGAAGACGACGGGCTGGGCAGTGGGCTGGACATTTATCCATCCGTGAGAAGGGCCAGACCGGTCTAGCCTAGGGATGGCCAAACCGAACCGAAACCGTCGAACCGGCCCGGAACCGGAACCGAAAAAACCGTAACCGCCATGAACCGCCACGAAAACCGGAACCGTTTTGGATAAGGGCCGGTTAAGGTTTAACCCCCCAAAAAACCGTGAACCGGCGGTTTCGAACCGCCCAACCAAACCGTGAACCAGAACCGTCTGAACCGTCAGTAAAACCGTTAAAAAACAATCAAAATCATTAGATTTCTAACAGTTTCATCAGAATTAACCAAGAAAAGTTGTGTTTTGACTGATTTTTTTGCCAAATTCAGTGAATGGAAATAATAAAAATTTGGTTGTCCCCCTCATTGTAAATTTGCCTTTAATTAATAAAATTTAAAGCATACCGTCCATTTTTTCTTTTATATACTATCATTTATTTTATTATTTTCTATGTTTGTTTTTCAATATAATGTTATTTAGCTTTTTTTAAAAAAAAATCACTTATGAAATAATTTTTAAGTTGTTTATTCATTATTGTATGATATAATTAAAAAAAAAAAAAAAAAAAAAAAAGGTGCCGCGGAACCGGTGTAACCAAGGACCGGTTAAGGTTCACATAAAAGCCGAACCGGAACCGGCGTTGGCCATCCTTAGTCTAGCCCGTCAAGCCCGCGGGCATCAGCTTGGACGAGCCACGCTGGGCCGGATAACCCTTATGAACATCACCAGTCTCTTTCTATCTTCAGAAATCCCTCTTCTGCATCTTATTCTTATCTTATTAATTAAGATAATTAAATCAACCTCAATTTATTGCTCAAAGTTCTGTTGTACTAACGTGAAAAAAAAAAGTCACATTTATTCTTGGTACAGGATATAGTTAATTCCGTTAGACTAAGTGTCGTTTGGTTATAAAATGTCGGTTATCTTTCAAGTTTACATCTTAATGTCGGTTCTCTCTCTATATAGGGGAAATGACAATTTAGGGTCCAAAGTTGAGGGGTGCCAATAGGGGTTTGATGTATCAATTTTGTCAATTTAGGGTCCAAAGTTGCAAAAGTTGTGCAGGTTAGGGTTTTTTAACGATTCTGTTAACAGAATCCAGTTAAGTCAAACGTGTTTTGCACCTGGACTTAACTGGAGTTTGTTTTGAATATTTGAATGGTTATATCGTCATTTCAGACAAAGAAAATTAATAATAATTTTTTTGAAATATTAAATTTTATTTTCTTATATTAAATTAACTAATAATTAAAAAGTTATTAAAATACTTTTTCAAGAATTTTTTTTTTTCATTTAGAATCACTATAAAATAAAATGTATAATTTTTAAAAAGAAAAAAGTGTAAAAAAATTATATTAAAAAAACACTTAACTTTTTTTAAAAAAAGAAGAAAGTGGGGATCAGATTTTTTTTTTTTTTTTTTGTGGTGGTGGTTAGTATTGTTCATTATTAATATTAGTATTCTAATTATTTCATTTTTTCATAAAATTATTTTTAAATTTATTAATAATTTTCCTTGTTTATAACTTCATTTTTTGTGTTTCCATTATAAAAAAAAAAAAAAAAACTTTAATTTTTATTTGCTTTTTTTGATTTATTGATATTTTTTAAATTAATTAAAATTATTCACAAAAATAATAATAAGAGTAAATGACAATTTAGGTTCTACTGTATAAGGGATGTGTGAAATGACACAAAGCCTAGACGAACATCCAAAACAAACTTCAGTTAAGTGCTTATGTTACTTAACTGGATTTTCTTTACAATTTAGTCCAAAAACTCTTAATTGACTAATGTTGTCAACTTTGGACCCTAAATTGACAAAATTTATACATAAGACCCCTATTGGCACACACCCCTAAACTTTGGACCCTAAATTTTCATTACCCCTCTATATAATTCTAAAATTCTCTCTCTATCTTCAGAAATCTCTCTTCTGCATCCTATTCTTATCATATTCTCTCTTTAACTCGTTGATTCTCTTACGATTTATTAACTGTAGAGAATTCCCCAAATTAATTGTGGAAACATTAAGGTTGATCATAACAGCAAACTTTAAAATTCGAAACACCAAATCTGAAATTGAATTCTTAACGTGTAATCCTAAATCAAACACAATCGAAAATTAACATTAAAACCCCTAAATATGAAATTAAAATCTCGGTTTTAACTTTGAAACCCTAACCCTAAATCTGAAATAAAACGCCAGTTTCAAACAACAATATTATTATTTTTTGATCGAGTTTCAAACAACAATATGAGGTCTTGAATACAGTATGAGTGAAAAAAACCGGGAACTTACCAGCGGAAATCGGAGCGAGTGACGACGAGAGACACCGTAATTTTATGCGTTCGGTAACTTTTAATTTTCACCGAGGGCGTGTGCCATGTGTACTAGTTTAGCGAGCGTGAGACGGCGAGGCTGAGTGGGTGTGTTAGTTGAGAGTGGGAGTAAGAGGGTTCACTTAGTAAAAAGGGTTAAAAAGTCAGTCTTTCAAAAAATAATGAAAAATAAAAATTAACTGAATCTAGGGAGTATGGGGTGCACCGCCACCCCAATAAGAGTGCGCCACACATCAAACAATAGGTACAGAAGAGGAAGAGGAAGGTAGCTAATCTGTATAAACTTCAATATATATCTAATTTACAAGAGTCCTATCTAAGGTAATTAGCTATACTAGGTATGAAATAAATACAAATTAGAAACAATATTGTAACCTATCTATTCATGGAGATCTTTTCCTTAAACTCAGGCTATGATTTACGGAAAATAAGTCTGGGAGATATACTTGAGTAGTCAGCAAGTCAAGGTGCGTCAACAATTCAGTGGCGGGCCTATAATTTTTTATAAAGGGGGGCGAAATTGCATAAGGGGGCAAAAAAAAATGTTAGTGTATTTTTATTTTACATCTAAGGGAGGCAAAGTTTACTAAATTACACTAACACCCCAAATTTTTACAAAAAATTGCACTTGTAAAAAAAAAAAAAAAAAAAACTTTTTGAAACCGGGCCGCTGCCCTCCAATGGGACTACCTAGGTCCGCCCCTGAGTTAATTATATGTCACGTGCATAAAGGAGAAAGTAAATACTTCCTCCGTCTCGTATCACTTGACACCTAAACCTAAGAGGTTAATTATATGTCACGTGCATAAAGGAGAAAGTAAATACTTCCTCCGTCTCGTATCACTTGACACCTAAACCTAAGAGGTGTGCACAATAACTAAGGAAAAAGAATAAAATAAAGAAAATATGTGATAAAAAATGAAGAGATAGAATGAATGGAGTAAATAGTAGTATTGGTTAAATAAATTAAGTGGTGTAAAATGAAGAGGGAGAATGATACCCAATTCCTCATTCACAACTACATTCCATTCAATATTTCATACCCTAATTTAGTTCTCATAACTTACTTTTTATACCCATAACACCTACTCCACTACTCTGTCCGTCCTAATATATTTATACTTTTTGACTTATGCACATGCATTGAAGAGGTGTAATTAGTAAAAGTTAGAAAACTAATTAAAAATTATGCTTTTATATATTTATTATTATATAAAACTTGTTATATAAAAACTGAGGTTCAATTAAAAAAATCCCCCTCCCCTCTTCTCTTCCCTTCCCCCTCTCCTCCCCCCCCCCTTTCTCCCACCCATCCACAACCCCACCAGTCAAAATTCCGGCAGAACCAACTCCCTTGGCCATTGAGCTACACAGCTTAATCATTCCCGTAATATATTCACTGTCGTCGTCGAATCTGTGGCTGGCATTTCTTCAATGAACGGAGAGAAGAAAACGCAGAACGAGGCTGCAAATCCAGAAACCGGAAGAGCTATCAGACAAATTTGAGGCCGGAATTGCTGAAATTGCTAACGGAAAGGGGAGGTTTTTCGCCGGAGAAGATGGTGGGATGTGGGAGAGGGCGCGACGATTGATCGGAGAAGGCGCCGGCAAACTGAGATGGGGGACGGCTGGAGAGGAGTAGTAGAGGTCAGTGATTCGCCTGTGATGGTAATCTCGGACAATGATGATGCATTTACGATGGTATTCACCGTCGGAGTTGCAGACGGAGGTCGGTGGAAGGGATTGTGACAGTGACTGCTGATTACGATGGCTTCGAGGTGTACTGGACGTCGCTGAGAGAGCCGGAGTGGGGGAGATGAGAGAGACTCGCCGATGGTGGTGACTGGAGTGGTCGGCAGTGGTGACTAGGGTGGTCGGCGATGGTGACTTGTGGGGTGTAGATTTGGCCGGTGGGCGGCACTTGGGTGGTGAGGGGATTTGAAGAAGAAAGGGAGGAAGAAGATGATGGCAAGGGGGGTTATTTTAAAATTTATGGTCAATTTTAAAAATTTAAATTTAACTTTTTGTTAAGCTATTAACAGCCCTGTTAACTTTTTAACTGGCGTTACAAATCTCAGGGAAATTGATAATAAAACTTAAGTATGCATGGTACATTTACTGAGTTGATAGTACGCATGTCAAAGTGATGTTGGGGCCATAGTACGCGGTTGGTTTTGTGGTTTACTCAATAGTAAAACAACAAGTATTTTGAGACAAACTTGAACCCTTAAACTGAAAGTATTTTGGGACGGAGGTAGTAACATTTTTCAATAGTTCCCCTGCCCAAGCAAACAATGTGTAGTTTCAATTGAGTAAAAGGAAAGTTACAAAATAGTGTTATAAAATTTTGCTTTAACAATGTTGTCAAAAAATGATTAGATGTTGTGTTTGTAAGAGTCACCAGTGGCGAAGCCTAAAATTTTAGAAATAAATGTTGAAATTGCTTTATGAATAGACATATAAGGTATCCAAATTTAGCATAGAAGTGGATCAAAATGATAATTTAGTGTAAATTTTACCTAACATTAAGAAAGAAGTCAAAATGTATAAATTCATCATTTTTAGTAGTAAAAAGTCATTTTCTTAAAACACGAAGGTACTATTTTTGACACTTTTCAAAACTTAAGAGGGTCAAATGATCCCACACCCTAAGCCTAACTTCGCCAGTGAGACCCACCACTCATTAATTCAATATTTAATTATTGTTGCAAATGTATTTGTTCCTCAAATTTTATAAATTTTTTGTAACCATAGCAATGCTCGTTTCAATTGAGATAGGAGGGAATACATGTTTGAATTTATGAATAACTTTTAATAGTTGGCTAAGTCAATTGAGAAGCTGGGACTATTTTTAGGCACTTTTGCTATCATACACACTCAATCACCTTTAATACTATCGAACATGAGGGTGAATATGTTTGTTTGATTGGTAAATGGGAAATTTTCAACACTGTAACCACCTGAATGCTGGAGTCGGTCATAGCCAAGTACAATGGAATTGGAATTGAAATTGAAATTGGAGTATATAACTATATATGGCAGTTTAATGTTGAAGGTTGATGCCAAGGATAGTACTAGTATTATGTCTCCATGTTAAAGAGGAATTTAAGGACCGAAATAGAAGGTCAATTTAATTCATTTTATTTATGCCCATAGTCTCTCCCATAACCAACTACTCTCACTCTAATGAATCGCTACACAAGATGTGGAACTCTGTGTGCCACCCTGCACCATAACCTTCCTAGAAATCATATATGATATTTCCTCCGTCTAAATATCACACTTTTTAGTTTAATACGTCTCAAAATATATATAGCATTTTAAAAAAATGATGATAAGCTTGCTCACCCCCGCCCCGAGAGTGCCCTTTTATGCGCTTAAAACACGCTCAAGTCTTCTAGTGATGGGCACGGTCAACCAACGTACTCGGAGTACTTGTATAAACTGTAACCTTAGTCGTGCTTTTTAAGTTGCTATAGATGCATGAAATATAAACAGACTGAGTGCAATTTAAGGAAAATATATATATATATATATATATATATATATATATATATATATATATATATATATAGCTTAGTACCGTTGACTCATCAGTCAGTTATAATATTTATTTTGGGACGTAAAACATATTTATCGATCCGTCCAAAAAGATATACCCTGTGCGCGTAGTCTCACTTTGTTGATACTCAAATGTTTTGGTTATAAAGTAATGCAAAAAAAAATAGAGCCATTCATGTACACACATAAATTCAGATCAATTTTATATTGTGATCTTAAAATTTGAACATTTATTTATACAATATAATCTTTATATTGAAAGATTCAACCAAGCTAATTTCGTTTATGGAGGGATGGTTAGCCAGAACTAGTGAATTTCGGTCTCAGATAGGTATTATCCCGTCTATCAAGAGATAAATTAAAATTCCTTTTTGTTTCTCGCATTCTTTTTTCGCTTATTGCTTTCACTTTTGCAACCGAATGTGAACTTTTTTCATATCAATGTACTTATTAAAATAAAATGATATAGGGCATGTGCAGTCGAACATCAATCTGACGTAGTTTGACACGCGCTCAGTCTTATTCTTCTATTTCGATTTCGACGGTTCAGATGATTTTAAACATTTTGCTTGACTCGTTTGGTAATTCAGCTTGCTCGGCCTCCCCACCGTCCACCGCTCCACACTATCCTTAATAAAGCCCTTCATTTATGCTACGGTAGTTGGTGACCGAGAGCACTATTCTACAAGTTCATAAGTTCTCATGCATGATCTTGCCTTCTTGGTGATTTACGTTCAAAATATATTAGAGACAAAACCAGCCTGGCTATTAATGCATCAGACCATTAAATGAGATTTAATCTTTTTTCTTTTACTAAAAAAATACTATCAGTCTTCACCAACAAATCCACACAATTAAAAGAGTGTTTGACTAATGTACACAAATTATGTTTAAACTTGTTCATGACCTAATTAAACAGAATGGACACAAATTTGACTCTACTTTACACATCCAGCTGACTATTTGTCTCCCAACTTTTTTGTCACCCCCTCAAAAAAGGCAAACAACTCTACAAAGCAAGTAATTAGAGCATCCACAAATAGTTGAGTTCTTTTTTCTTTTTCTTTTTTTTTTAAAAAAAATAAAATGAATATGCCACATTTTTTTCAAGTCATAAATAAAAACTCAAACTTTTTCTACAATAGTAAAGCTTTTTCACTCTTTTTTTGTGGCCCCCACAATCAACATTAAAGTTTTAAAGGGAGTATTTTTCTATAAATTAATTTCACTTTAATATATATATATATATATATATATATATATATATATATGTGTGTGTGTGTGTGTGTGTGTGTGTGTATATGTATAAATATTATTTATATTCAATGACCAGCATGAAAAAATGGTGAAAACTAATGTAAAGAGCCCTCTTCAAGAGCTCTTTGTATAAAGAGTTTCTCTTTAAAAATGAGCTTTTCAGCTTTCTCCACAATGTGAAAAAAAATCTCTCAAAAACTTCTCATTGTGATTGCTCTTAATGTACTCTTCCGATGAATTCAAACAAATTAATATCCAACTGCATAATAGTTGAAACATTGATCACTAAATTTAGTTTTGAAGCAAAATCATCTTTAATTATTACTCCCTCTGTTCTAAAAAGATAGTCTCATTTTGACTTTTTATGGCCAACAAAAATGGACTTTGCCCAAACACTAGTGTCAATCTAATCATTCTAGTGAAATTCTAAAAGTTGTAATTGATTAATCATTAAGTGATTTATCAATAACACGTTTTAGAATTTTGTTGTGATGATTAGATTGACACCAATGTTTGGTCAAAGTTCAATTTTGTGGACCATTAAAATCCAAAATAAGACTATCTTTCTGGGACAGGGGAGTATATCTTTGCAATAACACCAACATTTTTTATTTTTATTTTTTTAGCAAACAACAAAATCACTTTCATTTATAACAAGAAAAGAGATGGCATTCCACAAAAGCCGAATGCTCATCCCAAATATCGTTAGAAATTTCATTCCTTACACTACAACAATGATCTTTTCGATCTAAATTTGGAGACAATCGGATCTCCCTCCAAGCAAACTGCCCCCATTTGGCATTTAAGAAAACCCCCATCGGATAAAATTTAGCACTGAGAACTCGGTATGTTAGGAAATCCAGGTTAACGAGAAGACGCTCACCATTCATCTCAAAATCCACGAAACATCTCTTTGTAGCAAGAACAGTAACATCCACTTCATTGTGAATGAATGTGATATTCGCCGCAATTGCAAAACGATAAAAACAACAAACAAACGAACAAATAAACATGGGCTCTCAACAGTAGAGAGAAAAATAATGGCTCTCAACAATGGAGAGAAAACAACGCTCTCAACAAACGAGAGAAATTTATTTCATGACAAAAAACAAAAAAAACAAAAATAAAAGTATTGTTAGGATTTAGGTCTCAAACACAATTGCTTAATTGATAAAGATGAAAGCACAAAATAACAAAATAGCAAGAATTGAACAAAATTGAAAAATAGATGAACACAAGAGATTTTACGTGGTTCACCAACTTGGCTACATCCACAGGCGACGGGGAATCAATTCACTATAATCAAGAAGAGTACAAGGAGAACAAGGTGAAAACCTTTCACACAATCTCACAATCTCTCGCAATAGTGAATAACCTAGCTTTTCTATCAACCTCTCTCAAGGATCTATACAAAGTCACTCTAAATAGGTCTGGAGGCTTGCCTATATTTATATACGAAATATAGACCCAACCTTAGAAGAAATAGGAGTCCAAATCCCGTCCAAAATCAGTTTCCTTTTTGAATCAGGAAACCCAGTCCCGACACCATGTGCGGCCGCCCAAACCAGGGTGTGCGGTCGCCCAAACCATCAGGAAAGATTCTGGTACATTTTGGCACAAACTGTGCGATCGCCCAACACCATTAGGGCGGTCGCCCATTGCTACAGTTCCTCCGTTTTCTTCTTTGTTGCAAGACCAATTCATCTTAGTTCAAATTGAGAGTCACCCTCAACAATTCTCCACCTTGACGATCAATTCCCGAAAAGCTAGTACATCAAGAGAACATCTCTATCTCCGCCGCCCCGCCCCTTCGAGCATCAATGACTACTAACACCAACTAAGTCCAAGAAATTCTTGAACTTAGTAATCAACGTTGTCAACATGACAACCTTCGTTACAGCCATATTTTCAGTCTCGGTAGTAGACAACTCCGTGACATCCAGCAATCCAGATTTTCAAATAACCGCGGAACCAACAAGACAAAATACATACACCAATGTAGATTTTCTGTCAACAAGATTACCGCCCCAATCTGAATCACCATTCCCAACAGAACCATCACTGTTCTTTCCATACACAATGCACACACAAGCATTTGAATATAGAACAAGTGACATATCATCTTTAGACTTGGGACTATCTAAAGAAGACAACCATTTCACCTGGTAAGCATCATTGATATCTATTGCAGCCACAAGAATGCCATCGACATAAATAAGATAACTCAATGTGCCATCACTACAAACCATCAAGTAAACACAACAATCATATCCACTCCTAGCATAACCATAGGTAACAATAAAAGCGTCGAACCTTTTATAACACTGTCGAGTTGACTGCTCCAAATCATCCAAGGACCTCTCTAACAGGCAAACATGATCCTTACCTTCGACAACAAAACCTTCAGGCCGGCGCATGTAGATCTCCACCTCAAACTCTAGGTCTCTCATCGCCTCAATGCTCAACAAGTTGTGAATAGATAAGTGTTTAACAGCCGGTGAAATAATATCATTGTAGTCTACCCCAAACCTTGGAGTACCATCTTTGAACTTGTAGATCCACTTGTGACTGGCTAACACCTTCTTTGGTGGTGATCTAACAAATTCCCATGTCTGACTTTCAATAAGAGATACCATCTCTTCTTTAACAATGACCGACCATATAACAGATTTATTACACGATATATTTTCATTGAAAGAAATTAATTTATGCATACTTACTGTTTTCGCAGCGGACAATGCATAAGTCACCATCTCCTCCAAACCATATCGAACTCTACCAAAAACAATGGTAGTCTCCACCTGCTTGTTGGTCTCCTCCTCTTGAACTGGAGCTTCAATTGGAGTCACTTCATCAGACACATCATTGACATCTAAGTCAAGTTCCACCAACTCTTTACCATCTCCGAATAACACCACCTGTTTATATATCCGTCCTGCAGGACTACCTTTTCCATGGAAAAGTAGAGCAACATCTCTACATGTCAGGAACTTAGATGCTACCGGATCCCATGACCGGAATCCTTTCACTCCAGTAGTTTCACACACAAAGGAACATTCTTTGGCCCTTGGTTCCAATTTGTTGTTCACACAAGCATACACGGGACACCCACAAATATACAATCTTGAGTATTCTCCTAGAGAGCCTGACCACATCTCCAACAGAGACTTCATCCCAATGCCATAATTTAGAGTACGATTAGCCAAGTGAGCAGTCATCCTAATCGCCTCCACACAAAATTTTGTACCTAACAATGCTTGTGACAACAAATACCAAGACTTTTCTGTCATTCCATTCAAGCCAATGTGACCCAATGTCATGTCCAATGATTGAGTAACCTCCGCCTCAACCATTGACTCCGTTGTAATATACACATCACCAACAACCGTAGACCCAAGAAGCTTGTACAATGTTCCCACATTCTTTCCCTTCAATGCCACCAAGTCACCTTTAATAGCCGATAATTCGCCATTCGCAATGGAAAAACTATACCCAAGGCTATCCAAAGTGCCTAGAGAAATCAGGTTCTTCAGTTCAGGAACATACCTGACATTCTGCAATTTCCGCACTACTCCATCAAACATCTTAACCTTAATAGCCCCAATACCAACAACCTTGCATGCAGTATTATTCCCCAAAAAAACTACTCCACCAGCAACCTTATATTAACAAAACCATGCCCGGTTGAGACTAATATTATAAGAACAACCCGAATCCAAAATCCAACTATCACGAATTTCGGTACCCGAATCACAAGCAGTAAGTGCATCACAGTCACTGTCATCACTAGTGTCTTCAAACACCACTCCAGCTTCACCCTTTGTCTTCATGATTGTATCCCCTTAGTTTGAACAAAACCTTCTAATGTTCCAATTTTCCTTGCAACCATGACATATCACATTCTTTTGCCATTCACTTGAACAGGATTGACCCTTCCTTGACCTTCTGCCGCTTCTAGCTACTAACCCATCACCTTGAGATTCAGCACTTGTTGAGGTCAAGTGTGTCTCAATGACTTCCCGTTGTAGTAGAGCATTCTTGATCTCTTCCATAGAGATCTCATCCTTGCCATACAACGCTGTCTCTCTAAAGTGCATGTACTCCGGAGGTAGAGAACAAAGCAATTTTACCGCCAATTGCTCATCATCAATCACGACATCGACATTCTTCAAGTCCATAACCAAACCATCAAACTCATCAAGATGATTTTTCAAGGACTCACCTGTTTTGAGTTTGCACTCCTCGAGTTTCTTCATTAGTAGCAACCTGTTACTAATGCTCTTGGTCATGTACAATTGCTCAAGCCTAAGCCAAAGCTCTGCCGCTGTCTTCTCACTCACAACCTCCCTCAATACCTCATCTTTGAGACTCAAGTGTAAGAGAGATAAAGCTTTCTCGTCCATATCATCAAATTGTTCATCCGTCAAGCTTGTCGGTTTCCTTGCCTTCCCAAGCAAAGCCTTGACACAATTTTTACCCACCAAGATTGCTCGCATCTTCACTTGCCACAAACCAAAATTGACATTGCGATCGAATTTCTCAATTTCGTACTTCCCTGCCATCGTTACCAATAAGCAATACAAGATCCACAAACCGGAGCTCTGATACCAATTGTTAGGATTTAGGTCTCAAACACAATTGCTTAATTGATAAAGATGAAAGCACAAAATAGCAAGAACGGAACAAAATTGAAAAATAGATGAACACAAGAGATTTTACGTGGTTCACCAACTTGGCTACATCCACATGCGACGGAGAATCAATTCATTATAATCAAGAAGAGTACAAGGAGAACAAAGTGAAAACCTTTCACACAATCTCACAACCTCTCACAATAGTGAATAACCTAGCTTTTCTATCAATCTCTCTCAATGATCTATACAAAGTCACTCTAAATAGGTCTGGAGGCTTGCCTATATTTATATACGAAATATAGACCCAACCCTAGAAGAAATAGGAGTCCAAATCCCGTCCAAAATCTGTTTCCTTTTTGAATCAGGAAACCCAGTCCCGACACCATGTGCGGCCGCCCAAACCAGGGTGTGCGGTCGCCCAAACCATCAGGAACGATTCCGGTACATTTTGGCACAAACTGTGCGATCGTCCAACACCATTAGGGCGGTCGCCCACAGCTACATTTCCTCCGTTTTCTTCTTTGTTGCAAGACCAATTCATCCTAGTTCAAATTGAGAGTCACCCTCAACAAGTATCAACAACACAATTATTGTGATCTCATCAAAGTGAAATCACAATAATAGTATTGTTGATTAACAATAATTATTGTAGGAAACAAGGAAGAAATTAGTAACAAATTTGGTGAATGGAGAAGGAGGGATGGAGTAAAACCAAACCTAATTAAAATGTTAAGTTTTTGCAATAACACCAACATGAGTCATGCAATTTGTAGAGTTTTAATCTTGAACTTTGATACACATTATAGACTACACATGCCCATATCGCTCTTTGTATAGAGAACTTCTAGTTCTTTTTGACATGCTATATGTTTTTATAGCGACGAGTGTTAGAATTGGGCTGTTAAATTCTTAAAAAAACTTGGTAAATAGTAAGATTATCCAATCTATATACATGAACAATTATTTTCTCTTAAATAATGTGGAACAAATAGGATTCAAACGCCCCCTCACGTATAAGTCGACATGACCACCAACTCTATACGTGGACCACTATCTTCTTAAAAGGTTGGTAATGAGTAAAGACCACTGATCACTATCTCTCAAATTCGATCAAAATCGCAGGTTATATGAAAGATAATATGGGCATGTTAATTTTGTGAGGACCATGGATCACTATCTCAAGCAAGAGTACGTTTTGGAGGAAACTAGTTCCTCCATAAGTTATAAAAAATCATGTTTTTAACGATTAAACTCTAAACCTTAAACCTTATAAAACAACATTAAACCATAAACCATAAACCCTATAAAACAATCTTAAACCTTAAACCCTATAAAATAACCTTAAACCCTAAACCTTAAACCCGATAAAACAACCTTAAACCATAAACCTTAAACCCCATAAAAAACAAGACTTTTTATAACTTATGGAGGAACTAGTTTCCCCCAAAATTTTCTCCTCAAGCAAATCAATCTCATTCACACGATCTGCTAAGCTCGACCGTCCAAAATATACGAACATACTCTCTCAGTCTCAAAATAGATGTCGTTTTGGAGTGTTTCACACATATTAAGAAATGCCATTAATGCATGTAAAGAAGTCCCAAATACCCCTATAATAATTCAATTATATGGGTAATTAAATGGTTAGGTAAAAGATAGTCCACTATCATTATTAAGGGTATAATTGGTATAGAAAAATAAAAAAATGATTGAAAATAGTGAAACGACGAGTATTTTGAGACAAAAAATTAACTCCCAAAACGATATCTATTTTGCTATTTTGAGACGGAGGATTTAACACTTTGTCAGCCTAACCACAAAAAGGTTACAGTCCCTCCCCCAACCACCTCGCATCACTTTTTACTACTAATGCATAAACATAATTAATTACCTTCATTAATCACTATCCATCCACAGTTTTTTCTAGACCACATTTATGAAAAGCTCAAACAACAAAGATGATCATTCTCTATAAAACCCTCTTTTCCATCCCCATTTCTTTCACTCAATACTCCATCTAAACCCTCCTCCCAACAACACAAACATACATTTAATGATGTCTAACCTTTTGTCCGTTACGTTTTTCTCTTGCAAACTAGTAGCTCTAGTTGCATTACTACTGGTCGAACTTTCCCCGGAGGAAGCAGAGGCGGCGCGTGCATTCTTCGTCTTCGGCGACTCCCTTGTCGACAATGGCAACAACAACTACTTGGTCACCTCCGCTCGAGCCGACTCACCACCGTACGGCATTGACTTTCCGACTCACCGTGCCACCGGCAGGTTTTCAAATGGCTTAAACATCCCCGATATTATCAGTAAGTAAATACTACTACCTCTGTCACTAAATAAATGAGTATCTAAATTTTATTTTAAAGGACATAACTTTTTGTATAATTTGAGGTCAAAATTCATATATAATATATAATCTTGTAATCCATTTTACAAATATTTAGCTTTTGGGTCTAACGTTTTGGTATTTTAGGTGAAAAGCTGGGAGCCGAGCCGACACTACCATTCTTAAGCCCGGAGCTGAACGGAGACAAACTGCTTGTTGGGGCAAACTTTGCTTCCGCCGGAATTGGTATTCTTAATGACACTGGTCTTCAGTTTGTAAGTCATGCATAGTTGTTTGTACCTTGTCTTGTTTATGCATGTTCTGTCTCTTTAGACATTCCATTTTTTTCAGGGACATTAAATCTTTCTTGTTTATTGTGTTTACGTTTTGGTACACCACAATTTGTCTACTTTTATTAAATAAAAGAATTTTCATTTATTTTGAAATACTACTAACTAATAAATTGAAGAAAAAAAACTCGTGTGAGATTGATCTTGTTGAGAGAGTAAATGGTTTGCCCCCTATGAATGAGGCGGAGCAAGCTCATTTCCTCTCTCATCAAGATCCGTCTCATATGTGACAAGACTTCCTCTAATAATTTTTTATACCCGGCCTAAAAAAGGAACTTTGTTAGTTAGGGTGCATGTGATAATCAATAAACGTCCTTTAATTTTATTTGTATGCCAATGTATTTCCTTATTTGGGCCTAATCTATTTAATGTAATAAAAGTGACCTTGGTAATTTTGTGCATGGTTATACATAGGCCAATATAATCAGGATGACCCAGCAATTTGAGTTTTTTCAAATGTACAAAGCCCGACTCGCTGCCTTAATCGGTCCAGAACAAGCGACTCAGCGAGTCAACCAAGCTCTAGTCCTCATCACACTCGGTGGCAATGACTACGTCAACAACTACTTCTTGGCACCCGTTACCGCAAGAAGGCTACAACTCTCTCTCCCTGAATTCACCCGTTATCTCATTGATGAATACCGCAAAATCCTAACGGTCTCCGTTAACTCAGCATTTTCATTCGTTTATTTTTTTCATATAAATATGTAAAATTCATATTTTCTGGACTAACTTAATTAAAATGATGTAGAAGCTGTATGATTTGGGAGCCAGGAGGGTGTTGGTGACTGGATCTGGACCATTGGGTTGCGTGCCATCACAGTTAGCCACGAGGAGCGCTAACGGGCAGTGTGCCGAGGAGCCACAACGGGCTGCAGCCATATACAACCCACAACTAGTTCAAATGATCAAAGGCCTGAACAAAGAGGTCGGCTCTGACGTTTTTGTTGCTGTCAATGCACAAAACCTGCAGAATGACTTCATTAGCAATCCTCAAGCCTTTGGTAATTTAATCGCTTGTCATTTCATACGACTCTCTTGATAATTTATCGTTATGGTAATTAATTAAATTACTAACATTTTGGTTCATGTAATTGAATAAAAACAGGATTTGTGACGTCAAAAGTTGCGTGTTGTGGACAAGGGCCTTACAATGGGGTTGGAATATGTAACCCGGCTTCAAATCTCTGTCCGAATAGAGATCTCTACGCGTTTTGGGACCCGTTTCACCCAACTGAGCGTGCAAATAGAATTATTGTCGAGACCATCTTCACGGGTTCTGAGGAGTACATGCACCCAATGAATCTAAGCACTATAATGGCCATGGACAATGTGAGCTAAAAAAAAAAAGATGTACTACTATTAGTATAAATTAAATATATATAAGAGAGGTGATGTATAAGAGTTAATATAACCAGTAATTTCCTTTTGGTAAGAGTTGAATTAGAACTGCCCAAAAAGGATTGTAATAGGTGTCTAGGTGATGTTTTGATGTTATGTTGTGTCGTTTATCTATGCAGTAGTAAGTGTGTCTTTTTAGTTATGAATGATTTTTTTTTTTATTTGAGATTGTTGTAACAGAGGGTTGACTGCTCAATCTGCTCCAGTCTAATCAATTAGTAAAACTACCTAATGGCATATCGAGCATTTTAAAACATATCTTTACGTATTAGTGCTACATAATCGGTGTTAATATGAAATGAAAGTTTAATTATCACATGAATGATTAATGTAAAAAAAGGATGGCCTTTTATCATTCATTAAGTAGTTAATTAGCAAATTTGCATATTTGCAATGCGGATATGCTATATTTTTCCTAGCTACCTTCTTTTTTGGTGATCATTATACATGAAATTGCAGATCTCACTAAATTTTATGATCAAATTGCTTAATGTTATGATCAAATTATTTTGCTTAATGTTATGATCAAATTATTTTCGACTGTGCTATTCTTATAGCATTATAGCAGTAAATCAAATTTCAACCAAAACTCTAAAAAATATAATAAAAAATCCATTGTAGAAATAAAAAAAAAAAAAAAAAAACAGATTTTGGATTGTTGCGGATTTGGGATGCTAGTAAGATCTCCGTTCGTTCTTGGTTGACAGCCAAGTAGTTGGATCAAGGGCTAAGATGAGCAGTATCCCTAACTACATGGGGTTAATGGGAAAATTCAGTAGATCATGGGGTCTTCAGACACATCTATATGAACGCGCGGGGTTTATTGTCACAATCCAGTTTTTTCAACACCCTCTAGAGTCGCCACTCTCCACGGCGTCTGCTTCCCAAATGTGATATTTGGCGGGATGCAATTTGATATACTAGCGGGTAACCCGTGCTCTGCACGGAAACCAATACTATGTCTTTTAACTATAGTTAACTAATATAGTAATCATCATTTTAACTAATACTATTAATAATAAAAATTAATCTATATGATTACTATTATTATAATAACTATTATAATTAATTAATACCATTGATAGTAATAGTTAATATATATATTAATAGCAATGATTAGTCTATATAATAATAATTATTAATATAATTATTATAATAAAATAATATTATTAATAGTAATAGTTAATTGATATAGTAACTATTATGATTAATTAATATTAAAAATTAATAATCTAACTTATATAATAACTATTATAATCAACTAATACTAATAATAGTAATAGTTAATGTATGTAGCCTATTATAGTTAACCAGTATTATTAATAGTAAAAAATAACTTATAAAGTAACTATTATGGTTAACTAATACTATTAATAGTAATAATTAGCTATATAGTAACTATTATAGTTAACTAATACTATTAATAGTAATAGTTAACTAATATAGTAGTAACTAATACTATTAATAGTAATATTTAACTTGTATTGTAACTAATATTGTTAACTAATACTATTAACAGTAATAGTTAACTAATATAGTTAACTATAATAGTAACTATTACTAATAAGAGTAATAGTTAACTATAATGGTTAACTATTATAGTTAACTATTACTAATAATAGTAATAGTTACTATAATAGTTAACTATTATAGTCACCCTTTTTAGTAACTATTATTATTAGCTAATAGTATTAGCTAATGAAAAGAAAATAAAAAGTCACTTATTTATTAGTATGTTGTTGATGTGGCTTTTCCAAATGCAAGCTTTCTCCATTGTTTGTTCACATGTCAATACCATAGCTCTTTTGGCCAACTTTAATATATATATATATATAGATAGATTTTCCCTCAAATTCTTTGTTGATGAGTGCTACGATTGTATTTGACGAAACTTAAACTTAGGCTCCGTTTGTTTCGCGTAAACAATTTCCGGAAAATGATTTCGTGTAAAATGTTTTTCGGAAAATGAAAATATTTTTCGGAAAATGACATAAACATGTTTTGTTTGTTTGGTAAATCTAAGGAAAATGTTTTCCGAAAAATATTTTCATATGAAAAAAATAATAATTTAATATGAAAAATTATTATGAGAAAAAATTGGAATGTGGGTGGGGGTTTGGGGTTGAGGTTGGATGGGATGGGTGGTTGTGGGATGGGTGGGTGGGGGAGTGTTCAAAAATAATTTTAATATGAGTGATTTTTTATTTATTTTTTTGGGTTGGGTTGGGGGTAGGTGGTGGGGTGGTGGTCGGGGGTAGTGGGGGTAGGGAGCGCGAATGTGAGAGTTGTTAGAAAATAATTTTAATAAGAGCAATTTTTTTTTAATTTTTTTTTTGGTGGGGTAGGGTGGGAGGGGGTAAAGGGGGAGGGGGCAAGGATTGTTGAAAGATAATTTTAATATGAGTGAAAAAAGTTATTATTTATTTATTTATTTATTTTTGGGTGGGTGGGTGGAGTGGGGGTAGGTGGTGTGGTGGTGGGGTAGTGGGGGTAGGGAGCACGACGGTGGGAGTTGTTAGAAAATATATTTAATAAGATTACAAAAAATTGGGGGGGGGGGGTGGGGTGGGTGGGGGTAGTGGGGTGAGTGGTGGGGTAGTTAGGGGCGGGGGGAGGTGTTTAAAAATAATTTTAATATGAGTGAAAAGGTTTTTTTTTTTTTGGTGGGGGTGGGGGGCGGAGGCAAGGGGTGTTGAAAGATAATTTTAATATGATTGAAAAAAAAAGTTGTTTTTTTTTTTAGGGGGTTGGGGTGGGGGTGGATGGGGGAGGGAAGGTAAGGTAAGGTTGGAGGGTGGGGATGGGTTTGGGGTTGGAGGTGGAGTGGGTAGGGTGGGGTTGTAGGGGGAGTTGGGTGTGTGAGTGAGAGAAAATGACTTACAGAAGAGAAATCCATAAGTTGTTTTAAGAAAAACCTAGCTTATTTCCATTAATGTAATTTACATTTTTTTTTTTCAATTTGGTTACCAAACACCTTAAAACAACATTTTCCGTAAAATATTAAGGTGAAACAAACGGAGCCTTAGTTACTAAGACACTTCTTTAATCATTCAACCGATTTCTGTTTCCAGATTAATCTTGTGAGTACTTTCTAGGGTTTCCGTTCCCCCTTTCATCTCCCCGACTCATACGCAGTATCAAATATCAATTGTAGTTGTATATATCGATTATGAATTTTGAGTTGCGGACTTAGGCTGGATTAATCTAGATGAGTTTATTATGATCACATTTTTATTTTGTTCTTTTGCATTTCAGATTTTACACAGAGCTCAAAATTTAAACTGATTATTGCACAAGGGCGCAGGCTCACTGTTTTTTGATTCGCCAGAAATGTCTGAAGTTCCATCTTTATTCTCTTTATCCATGGAAGCAATCAAGGATGAAATTGTTGCTGGTAATATTTCACTAGTGGTTATTGACTGTGTTATTACTCCCGAGATTTTATAAAATGAGCTTGTAGCTTGATTTATAAAAGTTAATTTGTCCCTCCCAATCCGAAATTTGCTTATTGAAAATATGATTGAAACTTGAAAGGTCAAGCTAGGTTACCTTTATGGATATAAAGAGTACGAGATCATTTAGGAATGAATTAGCGGTTGAATTTCTTGACAATGCAAAATATTATGTTTATGTGCAGGTGATGATATTATACCTTATGTTTATAAACTTCCGATGGAGTTGTTGGATTGTTTGTTGCCACACTTACCTCCATTGGCCTTGCAGAAGCTACAAGAACAACTGTTGGTTATCCCTTTCTTATCGTTTGCTTATTGAGAAAATTTTGGGGGAAACTAGTTCCTCCATAAGTTATAAAAAGTCATGTTTTTATAGGGGTTAAGGTTTAGGGTTTAGGGTTTAATGTTTTAGGTTTAGGGTTTAAGGGTTAAAAACAAGACTTTTTATAACTTATGGAGGAACTAGTTTCCCCCAAAACCTACTCTTGCTTATTTAGTTGTTTTTAGCTTTTGTGTGGATTGATTTTTATTGATGATAACCAAATTGTACCTGTACTTAGTGTTGCACAAATGATAGTCGTATTCATTTCCAGTGTCAGTAATATGACATCAGTAAAATATGTTTTTACCGTTGCTTCAAAAGTCCATATTTGTTTTAAGCAAGAGAAGCTTCTTTCATTTGGTGCATACTCATTCTGCTGTGCTTGAACTGTTTTTGAATAAACAAAGCCAGGAACTCAGGTTAGATGTAAAAACGAGCTTTTTTTGAAGTTACGTCGTACTACATCTAGTTTTATTCTGTCAGGATATTCATGAGAATGGTTAGGCGACATGAACTATGTTAGTTGGTTGGCCATTGACTTGAAATTACTTAATGTCCGGTAAAGCTAGAAGGCAAAAGCTTCCGACGTTCATTAGCACCAGATCTTTTTTTACGATTAAAACCATCATATCTCGAATGTGGAAAATAATTGAGAAAAGAGTATCATTAGAGCATAATTTTGAAAGTGGAATTTATTATGGAAATTCATAAAAAGGAATACTGGACTATTAACGTGGAATGGAGGGCGTACTTTGTAACAGCCTGGGGTATGCATTCAACCTACTGCTTATAATTTTGAGTGTTGAGGAAAAAAATGTCTTGGTATTTATGGAATTCTATTATCATATTTGTAGGCCATGCAAAAGCTGTGATGATCATGAATGTGATATATCTGGGAATCGAAAAAAGCGAAAAAGGTTTGAAAGAGTATGATTCAATGCAAAGTTGAAATAGTCTTGATGTTCTAGTTAGATTATTCAGTTGAGTCTTGTAGTGAAACTAAGTATTTTGCAGGTTTGAAAACTTTGAAACAGTATGGAAGTCACTGTACGGGTCAAGATGGCCAAGAGAAGATGTCGACAACGATGATTTGATAAATGAGTGGCAGCAAATGTATTGGGAAGCACATCTCCAGAAGTATGCTGTTTGATTAGATTGACATATCTGTGAGTCTATTATATGTGTCATCATATTTTTCCTTAGCTTTTTAATTATTTTGATTTAAAACAGTTGCCTAAGTGCTGGAGCCGAGATACTTTCAGTTCCATCTTTTGATGGCTATCTTGGTGATGTTCAAATTCCAGGTTAGTCTGTACTCATTGGAATATCCTTCTGGTAAAAGTATTTCTATGGTTACAATGTCCAATTGCTTAAAAGTGCATTTTACTTGTCTGATACTTCTACCCAGTGTCGTTGTCATGATTGAGAGCCCTTTCTGCACAATTTTTTGGTCATTCATCATACGGCATGTTTGCTATATCATACTTTCTCCATCCAACAATAAGTGTCTGCTGATGACTTTACAAGGATTTAAACAAAGCATTTGAATTCAATATGCTTGGATTATCGTTTAAAGTCTAAAGTCAATGGTTGCCATTGATTTCTATCCCCCAATTGAAAAGGGTATCAATGACATGTGGTTTGGAAACACAGTCCAACCGAGGTCCTTGCTTTGGGATATAGTTGTTTGCTTATCATCTTTATGGTCTTAAGCTGAGGGAGCTTTCTGGGAGATTTCACGTGACCTTAAGAGGGATCAGATTGCTGTTATTGCTTATTCAAGGCATTTGTAGATATATATACGCTCCGTCCATCCCATAATAAGGGGCACAAAATAGGAAGTGCACAGGAGTTATGGAGAGATTATATATATATTGAAAAACATTGGTAATAGAGCAGGTGTTGTGAGTGTTAAAAATGAGGTAGGAGAGAAAAAGTGGGGTAGAGAATAGTAAGTGGATAGTTGTTGTGAGTATGACAAGTGGGTCCCATTGAAAAAAAGAAGTATAATAAGCTTTCCATTTTGGGTAATGTGATTTATCAATGGGACGCTCAAAAAGGATATATGTGTCCCTTATTATGGGACAGAGGGAGTATATTTTTTATTTTCTCTTTTACTTGATGGATTTCTTATCCGTCAGTTTGTACGTTCTTTTCATTTTCTAGTAATATTTCTTTCTTATTTGTGTTGGGGGTTGGGGTGGGGGGGGGGGGGGCACCCGAAAATGGGATATGGGACTCTTAGTTTGGGTAAGTGGGAGTGCTATCTTTTTTATCACCTGTTAACTGTATAAGGCAAATGTTAGCCGGACCCTCTTTTGCAACTAAATGTGATCTTATATCTTGTTTATGGCTATCCTGCCTCTGTGTTACTGTGAAGCGTATAATTGCAAGTATAAAATGAATAGAAAGAGAACAACAGATGTGAAAAAGAAAACAATATTATCCTTATCTGGGGAGTTTATGTGACACGTATAGATGTCATGTTTATCAGAACCCAGTTACCCACTTATCTTTGTTGCTGGTACAAGTCTAATCTAATTTGTTACTTACGCGCCGGATAATATAATAGAGAGGAATCTGCCAGCAGCAAATTATTATACTGAACCGTTAGTAATGATAGAAGTACAAATTGTTATCCGATACTTAAGAATTGGATGAATAAACTATTATTTTCTTCCATAAGGAATCTACTTTTTACAAGCCCTGGGGGTCTCAGTAAAGATCCTGACCTTTATTGCAATTTTTTGCGCATGTAGAGAAACTGACAATGCATGCGTATTGGAGTTTAATGTTGCATCCGCATTTCTATATTACCGTGATTCTTCTATTTCTTCTGTTTATATGCAGACGGCAGTTTGTAAAGCCAAATATTTTTTTTCGGATTGTGCAGATGCATTGGTAAAGTATATAGGTCTCAACGGACATCAGAGTAGTACAATGGGACATTACTCGAAGTTATCATATCATTGCCAACAATTTGGTCGATATGCCAGGTAAGGTATATATCAGTGTTCTTAATACTCCGAAGATGTTTGAATTATCCCTGTCTGAAAGTTACTAATCCACTTTGTTTAAAGGTAGATTGTTGCTTTATCTACAGTACTACTTTTAACAGTGTAATACCTGCATACTGCTTTTTTCTGGATGTATGCATTACTGCTGTTAGAAAGTACAGTTATTACTTGCTGCAGGTATACACTGTAAATGTCCATATTTACTATTAATTAAAGGGAAGATAATGATGAATGTTAGTCAGAAGAAGTATTTCTTAATGCATATTTTTCTTCTGCAGATATCTGAAGCTTCAAAATGTGCTCTGTATTGCGGAGATTAGTGTAAGCCCCTCTTCCATATGTAGAACCAAAGTTTGGTCAATTTATACTTGCAACAGTGTTAGTTTTACATGTTTATATCTTAAAACATTCTTCTTCTTCTTCTTCTTCTCATCTGCATTGCTATTGCAAAGGAACATCTCTTATGGTGACTGAGCATTTCTGCTTAGGGACTCCCTACCAAATCGTTGCAGGGCATATCCTGCATACAATGTTCTGATTCTTCGTTTTCCATTGAAGAGGCCAATCTATGGCCATGTTTAAACAAGGTGTCAATTTTGTGTATAAGAAGGTTGCTATGAGGTATTGATTGTGTGATCATTAGACAACACAAAATCTTTGCAGACGTTGTCTCTTATAGTTAACTGAGTTATTATTATTATATTAACCACACAGTTTTGCATTATCTTTGACTTTCAAGCAAAAAGATAAAGAGTCAAGGAAGTGAAGCAACACTGTCCATTTGAATACTGTCCTCTAGCGCTACACAGAATGTAGAAATACTTAGAGACAGTAGGTGATTGCAACTTGAATACAATTTTCAAATTTGGACTGCATTTATTTGTGTGTGTTTATCTTCGAGTTTATCAGTGATGCTTCTTTTGTGAATGCTTGAGACACCTTATTTCACCAATAACCCAGTGGGCATGCTAAGTGATTAATTTTTCCTTCCATTTCTCTGTTGTTAGCCTTTCCTTTTCTGATAAATTGGATCGAAAAATCCAGTCTTAATATAATACCACTTGGATTATGGAGTTTGAGCAGAGAGAGTAGATGTTTTTAGCCTTGCACATCGTTTCTGACTCAAAACCGAACAAAATGAAAAAAATTCTATCAGCTCGTCACTTTTTTTCGGTTCTTACTCTATGTTCAGACTGAACAAAGATCAAAGATTTAAATGGACAAGTACTGAATTAGAAAAACAGGATAGAACTCCAGAAGCATTTTTTCAAATGTTTTTATGTGTACTACTTGTGTGCTTACTACTTCTCATTTGCAGCATTTATTAAGGAACTGTAGACTGCAAAGTTTGGAACTGCATTGGATCAAGTCTAAGGAGCACGTAAGCTTGGTCTTCCCTATATCTCAGTTATCTACTTGCTTGATGATACTATGAGGTTACATTTTCTTGCAGAAGACTTACTCAAAGAAACATTTGATCTGGACGGATAAACCTCTTATTGTTATGTTTCATCTACTAGTACCTAGCAAGTTAATTGAACAAGAGGACTCAGTGTTACTGGGAAAAATAGTTGCTTGGATACGAGCTCATTTAAAAGCCTAAATTGTGATTCTGGCCCGACAGGAGGAAACAGCTGATATACATATACGTTTGTATATGCATACATGCATACATACATACTTACATATACATAAGCGGAAAGGGGATACCTTGTGTTTCTCAGAAGCGTTGATAAATTTGTTTAAGTCTGTATAGATAATACCAAAAGAATATAATTTTTTATATAAAAAATGGAAATGGGAGATTGAATTCAAGAAAATTAATCATTTTAGTTGATGAAACAAAATATGCCATACGTTGTGATATTTCTATCTCAATACAACAGGATTAGTATTAAAAAGTAAAATAATTTACTAGTAATAATTACTCAGGAACTCGACATGTCTGAATTCCCATCAGACTTGATCCAAATTCATCCCAAGTTTTAGTAGGTCACAAAATTAAATATTTACCTTAGCTATCTGGCATAAGGATTTTGCGACCTTGCTAAAATAATTTTAAGCTTGAATTGAATATAACAAGAGTAGTTGTCAAATCGTGTATCGTATCGCGTATCGTATTGTGTATCGTATCGGAGATACGGAACACAATGACAAAAAAATTCAAAAACTCTAAAAGAATATCAAAAGACAAAAAAATTCAAAAACTCTAAAAGAATATCAAAATTAAAGTAAACAATGGAAATAATTACTTGAAAAACCAAAGAAGTAGTTATCTTAACATTACCAACGTACCAAAAGGTCATAACTGTTTTACTAATTACTAAGTCACCAATTAAAAACTAAACATTCCAATTTCTAATAATGTATTCAAGACTCATTCATCTTCCAAATTCATACATAAATTAGGGTTTAAAGAGGGAAAAATAAAAAAACTGACACAGGGGTTGCCGTCGCTGGTCGCCGCCGTCGCCGTCGCAGGGGTTGCCGCTGGTTGCGATCGCAGGTAAGGTCGCAGTCTCGTCGAATTCTCCTCTCTGTCAGTCGATCGAATTCTTTTCTCCCAAGTCGTCGAATTCTCTTCTCCCAGCCAATTATTTTTTGCTTTTAAATGTAATTTAAATTAATTACCCGACCCAAGCCGTATTTCAAGCGTATCGTATGTATCGGCGATATGCACGATACGCGATACGTACGATATTTAGGTACAAATCGATATAGGCATGCGATACGTATCAAAACTATGCGTATCGCGTATCGTATCGCCGATACGTATCGCGTATCGCGATATTTAACAACTATTACAAGACCAACTTCGCTTCTCTAACATTCTTCCCAGAGGTAATGACTTCTAACCTTATCATTTGTGGATTGAGAATTTCTTGGGTTTTCACCCAATAGTAACTGTAAGACAGAATTCTCCGAGTGAATGTGCTTTCTTTTGTAATTGTGTGGTTCATATTTTGCCCTTGGATGCAAGCGTGATCTTCATTGATTAATAGAGGTTCTTCCTCTTTTTTTCTATCTTCTCTGCACTTTTATCCGGTCGCGCCCCAGACCCGTGGTCCTACTTGGCCCCACGCTCGGGACACGAGTGGAAGACGTTATAAAACTCTTTAGAAAATTTTTCGAAATGTACTTTTATAAAGTTTAGCAAAAACACACTTGAAGTTCAAAGACTTCACTTAACTTTAAACAAACTTTACAACCAACTTTCACAACGAAAGTACTTAGCCCGAAGGCTTACAAACTTTTAAACAAATGTACATACACCAACATGATCCAAAATAGGTGTGAGACAACAGAAAGTACGGGTACTCTACCCAAAAGGTTTCACATTTACATAATGCAACCTTAACAAAACAAGTCCCAACTCTTACCACTCCAACGTCCTCCCGTGCCAAGTGTCCTATCCCCTGGACCCGCCTTATCTAAAACAGTAAACAAATAAAGGGTGAGAATAAATCTCAGTAAGCTACTAAAATGCAACTACGTTACATGCTGATATGATAATCATAAAGAAACAATATCAACAAGTAATCACATAGCATATAATACATAACATGAGAGATAACATCAACTCATATATCACAATTACCACATAGCCCACACTCCGGTGGATACCAAGCCAAGGTTTACCGAAGTAACATAACCATCTGAGAATACCATCTGAGAAAACCAGTTGAGAAAACCATCTGAGCAGCATAGATAGCTGAAGCCGGGATCCCGAAAACCAAACCATAACCAATAGAACCAAAGTAACCAGAGAGGGAAATATGACACAAAGTCATAACCCAAGTGCTCACCAAAGGAAGCAATTCATCCCATCCAAGGCCAATCTGGACTTGGGAAACAAAGAAGGCGCAGTGAACACCTTATAGTGAACTTGGCTTGTGTGCCACTATAATTCTCCCACCGCCTGACTCAGAAGCTACAATGGAAAACCTTATAGTGGACTTACCTGTACCACTATAATTCTTCCATTGGCTGACTCAGAAGCTACAATGGAAAACCTTATAGTGAACTTACCTGTACCACTATAATTCTTCCATTGGCTGACTCTACAACAAGACCAGCTGGACTTTTCACAAGAAGCACAGTAATGAATACTTGCTAAACAAAACCCGGGGCATTTAATCCAAGAAGGAACTAAGACAAATGCATCACAAGATGCACACAAAAGATTTCTCATAAAGAGTCCATAATAAGGACATTTAGTCACAACCCAATCTTTTTCATCAACGACATAAAAGTCATACACATTCACGTTTGGGTCCTAAACAACCCCAAGGACTACACAAACAATTGTCCTCTTGTACCCCACTTGAACAAACTATCAAACCTGGAAAACAGGGGGGGTGCGCACGCCCCACCCAAAAGGGTGCGCGCGCTCCCTTTCATTTTGGGCCAAATCCCAGATTTCTTCCTTAGTTCATTTTTACTCCTTCCGTCCCAAAAGTATAACACATATACTACATAAATTTGGTAACTTTCATTAAGGTTACAACTTGGTTTCTAAACCATTCCAACACCCAGCTAGAACCAATTCTATATATTCCCTTTGTCCCAAAATTACAAGTATAACAAATATTACCCAAGTCACAAAATTAACAAGTAGAAGTATCAAATATAAATATAATTTTTCTAATATACCAATATACTCATTTAGGGATACTTTCATACATTTCCCTGTCCCAAGAATAATAGTATAATTTTATAATATGCTTATTTAGCATTTAATTCAAGTTAATATTTTACCGTCCTACAAATAGGAGTATACTTTCACACACTTATACTAACATTTTCACAATATAAACATACTCCATATACTCCCTTGCATACAAACCAAGTCACCTACCCAGTATAATTATACTCCCTTTGTCCCAAATAAACAAGTATCACAAATAAATTCATTTCACAATAATTTCACCACATATCACACATATAGCAAATATATGACCATTTTACTATTTAAGGGGAATTAGTAACTTACCTATTTCCGGAAAAAGTATCGCAGAAATATATTTTGTTCGGGTAGAAATGACCTACTCAACGCCCTGATCATTTTTATATAATTAGATTTTAAAATGGAGTAGTAATTAAAAAGATATAAAATTAAAATGAAATGAACTTACCTTTTTTTCGCAGAACAGAGAGAGAATTAGGAAAGTAAGAATGTTTGCTTTCTTACATGCGCATACCCAGAGAGAGATGAGATAAGTATATAAAGATTTTTATGAAATTTCCACTTTGGTCCTTCTACTTTCCTTTTGAGCAAATAAGCCCCTGAACTTTAAAGTTACACTTTGGACCCTAAAGTTTCAACTAACTCATTTATTCCTTTTAACAAAATTTCTATTAACACTTTAACTACCACATATGCTCAAATAATATATGCAAGTCATAAAAATATTTTCTAACACATCAAATGCACACATAAGTTCAAATTAAAATTGCCAAAAATATAAAATAAATAGGGACGGGTTTTGGGGTCGTTACATATCCTGTGATTGAATCTGAATTGCACTCTTTCTAAGTCCCAGATTCAAAATTTGGAATGCCCACAGACGTTCTTCATTAAATCATATCTTTGTAGATAGAGCTCACTGGCCAAGTAATTATTGTTCCATATCTAGCTCTAATACGTATATTTTTGCCTTAACCCCCTGAATGAACCCTAAATATAATTGATACCTTTTTCTTGAAGCACCTGATCATAATGAGCCACCTACTATTCTTGTAGTCAAGGTAGCTCACTGCTTCTCCACATCACAAGGTTTTCTGTTTATAGAAATAGATCCCAAGACAAAAGATCATGAGCTAATAAGAATGTAATGACATTTTTTCTTCATTGACCATCCAAATCGCCAAAACTAATGAATATGAGTTGAGACCTATAGTAACTGAAACTTTTCATGTATATTAACTTTGTTGGTCATGTAGTCTATGTTTTAACCTTCTCCTAATAATAGCATCATAACATAAGGGTCCTTAAGGCCACTCAGGATATTTTAGTGGGGTTACTTCATCAACTTATTAGGAGTTTAATCTATAAGTAAGATCATTATAATGTCCTCCCCCCCCCCCCCCCAAACAAATGGAGGCAGGTTGCCAGGTAATAACCAGATGTCCTGCTGCATAATCATTGCACATGTTATGAAACCTCATTCGAGATGGATGAAGAAGTGGAATGCTTGATATCAATATGGTTTATGGAATAAGGTTTACACACTGCCGTAGGACTTATGAAGCATTTTCTTTGTGTTTATCAGGTTGAGGGTTTGTGCAAACTACTACGCCAGAACAGTGCAACATTAGAATCACTTGAATTTGTCCATTGCAAGCTTTCTGTAGCCTTTGTAAATGAAATATGTCGCTCGCTAAACATCATGGATCAAACCCAAGGGATAAAGAACTTCTCAATAAAGACATCAAGCTTTCTTGATGGCAGTTCATCCTTGCCTGATGGAGTGGCATCGTTCTTATTTTCAGCAAGGTATTATTATTTTTAATCTTAGGAATCATTTTGTTACAATTCTTGTTTTTGTTATTGCCCATTTTGCGCATGCTATTGAAACCTGTTACAGAAGATCCCTACAGTGTCCTTTGGGATTAGAATAACTGAATGAGAAGTGGTTGATTGGAATATGTGATGGTTGCTGACTGAACTGTTTCATCATTCATGTACTCTTTCCCATTACACAGACGAGCAAATGACATTTTCCTGAGTGAATAATTAATTATTTGCCCCTAAACAAAATTACTTTCACAAGCAAGATTAATGTAGCGATTCCATTGGGATTGAAGTTGGGGTTTATCATTTCTCTCTGGGCACCTGGAAGGGTACTTAGGCAATAAGATTGGAGTGCTTTAGTTTCTTTATTTTTCTTTTTTAATTCCTTTTCTTTTTATTTTTGGCTTTTTTTTTACCGTCTTTCTTAAATCTTCTCTTCTCATTTATACAAGTTTCTTTCCTTTTAAAGAAAAATGTTTTAATTCCATTAGGGTTTTCCCTGTTAATAATAGCTTCTAAACCTCATGAAACCTGATGCATTTATTTATAAAGTAAGACTGGCAGGACTTGATCCAATACTACTAGGAAAAAGAAGGCGGCTTGACTACCCCCATCGCTTAGATGAGGTGTGTGTGGTGCCGAACAGATCTTGAGCTTGTTGTATGCCTAATCGTTTTATAGGATTTGTCAGCACTAGTAACAGTTTTTATGAACTACCCAAGCAAACTGCATTTGATTAAATTATCACTAAAAGATGACTAGGTTTATTTACTTCATTTGTTCTGCTCAAAGAGTCCACACTTCAGAGGCTGACATATTATGGGATAAAATAGTTTCCCATAACTACCATTATTTTAAGGATGAAAGGGGCTTTAGTAATTTTATCTAAAGAAAGAAAGACAACTTTTGAGATGTGGCTCATAGGATTAAAGCAGGTTGGTTGAAGCACAACTGAATATATGGAGTGTAAATTTAGCAAAGTTGGAAGCAGAGAGGCAGGAGTGATCACATTCGATGGAAAGATTGTCCAAGCTTCCGAGTTCTTTCGCTATCTTGGATCTATTATCCAAAAAGATGGAGAATTGGATGGAGATGTGGCTCATAGGATTAAAGCAGGTTGGTTGAAGTGGAAGAGTGCCACAGGGTTTCTTTGTGATCGTGGCATGCCAAATAGCTTAAAGGGAAAATTCTATCGTACGGCAATTAGGCCTGCACTGCTTTATGGCACTGAATGTTGGGCCGTAAAACAGTGTCATATTCATAAGATGAACGTAGCGGAGATGAGAATGCTACGATGGATGTGTGGGCATACAAGAAAAGATCGATTGAGAAATGAGGTGATCAGGGGTAAAGTAGGAGTTGCGCCCATTGAGGATAAAATGAGGGAGCATCGTCTAAGGTGGTCTGGTCATGTGAGACGGAGACCGAGTGATGCACCGGTTAGGAGGCCTGAAGAGTGGAGAAGTGATAAAATGGCGAGGGGTAGGGGAAGACCCAAGCAAACTTGGATTAAGGTGATTGAAAATGATCTGAGTTTACTCGGAGTGGATGAAGATGTGGCGTTGAAGAGGCCGGAGTGGAGGGCGAAAATTCATGTGAATGATGGGGGTTGATCGTACTTTTTATTATTATTATTTATTTTATTTTATTTTATTTTCTCCATCTTTTTCCTCTCTCTCTCTCTCTCTCTCTCTCTCTCTCTCTCTCCTTTTATCACGATGACATATGAGGATTCATGTTAGCCGACCCCAAATTATTTTGGGACTAAGGCTTTGTTGTTGTTGTTGTTGAAAGAAAGACAACTTTTGAAGCTATAAATTTTGTAACCTCATTTTCAAGCAAGGCTTTTTAACTAGAACATCGCTGGAATAAAAATAGAACTCTTCGAGCAGAAATCTTTTTTTTTTCTTTTTTTTTTCAAGTCAGCTCTGACTTGTAAAATCTTTATTGTGGAATCAGGTCCTTAGCTTCATTGAACTTCTCTGACAACCACCTTCGACGAAATTTTGCAAAGATGGTTTTTGACTCCCTCCTTGACGCTTCATCTAATATAGCCATCCTGGACCTTTCAGAAAACAATGTGGGTGCTGTTTGTATGATTGCTTGATTTTATATTTGCTCTTTCATTATATGATAAAGTTACGCTCTTGTATTATATGACAAAATTACGCTGACAACATTGCAGATTACTGGCTGTTTCTCTCATTTTAAATGGACTTCATCAAACTCTTCCCAGTTGTCTTTAGGGGTAGGCAAGTCCTTGCAATCTTTACGAGTGCTCAATCTAAGGTATCTTATCATTCTTCACAAGGTCATGTATTTCTTGTACACAATGAACCGACTAGACTTTGATTAAGACGCCTAGGGCGTTACTTGAGCGTTGTATGTTAGACATTGGTAGATACCCTTGATATTACTCTGAAGGAACCCAGTAGGGTTTTTTTTTTGTTTTTTTTTGTTTTTAGCCATGATTATTGCTTTCGTGAAATTGCAGGAGCAATAATCTATGCAAAGATGACGTAGATTGTCTTAGACATGCTCTGGTTCGTATGCCAAATTTGGAAGTTCTTGATCTAAGTGACAATCCAATTGAGGAGGGAGTCAGGTGAGATGGGTTTTGCATACTCCGATACATACAGGCCTCTTGCCCCCTCCCCCCCTAAAAATTAAATACATAAATAATAGTAATGAAAAAAAGTAAAAGGAAAGAAAGAAAGAATTGAAAAAAAAAAAAGAAAAAAGAAGACTTACAGGCCAAAACTCATGATCTGTTTCTTGCTTAACAGGAGTTTAATCCCATATCTCGTCGAGAATTCTGAAAGCCTCTCCCCTTTGGCTGAGCTGAATTTGGAGAAATGTGAGCTTTCTTGTCAGGGAGTGACAGAGCTTTTAGAAGTCCTTTCTACTTTAAAGAAGCCACTAAATTCTCTGTCATTGGCAGATAATTACATTGGCAGGTTTGTTCGGGTGCTAGAATTCTATTACTCCCTCCGTCCCATTTGAAGCTTCACTATTTTGGTGATGGCACACAAATTTAGAAAGGGATAAGTGTAAGAAGGGTTGTGAGAGGAAAGAAGTTAGTGGGTATGACAAGTGGGGCCTACAATTTAAATATGTGAGGGGAAAGTTAGTGGGTATGACAAGTGGGCCCCATAATTTAAATGTGTGAGAGGAAGAAGTGAGTGGGTATGACAAGTGGGGCCTACATTTTTTACCATTTTAGGAAATGATGAAGCTTCTAACGGGACACCCATTTGGGTAAAAGGTGAAGCTTCAAATGGGACGGAGGGAGTATATGAAACTTCCTTTTGATATTTGAATTTTAATAACACTTTTCTTCAGCGAGGTGGGGAAAGCCTTGGGAAGATTCTTGTGCACGGGGATCCAGAACCTAGATATTGAAGGAATTGGTCTTGGTTCACCTGGATTTGTTAAAGCACAAGATGAGATTGTTAAAGATTTGAAGCTTGTTCGTATCAATATGAGGTTCAAATGAATACTTGGACTTTCCTAGTTTTCTTTTATTGCTTTTGCTGAAATTTTAACAAGCTGATGTTTCTTTCATAGCAAGAACCGTGGGATGATGGAAATTGCAAACTTTCTGTCAAAGCTTATTTCACAGTCTCCAGAACTAGTTGATATTGATGCAGGATACAATTTTATGCCTGCTGAATCTCTCACAGTTATTAGCTCTTGCTTGAGAGCTGCGAAAGGTACGAATTCCTGTACTTACTTCCATCTTTACATAAATTGCTACTCATGTTTTGTACATAAGTTGTTCTTGAGTGTTTTAATTTGATATTATTTCATCTGTTTGATCTCTCATCTGCTTTCTCATGTGTCTGTATTTTGACTCTTGAGTGTCACCGAAATAAATGTCGCACTTTTCAATTTGGTTTGTCCCAAAAATGAAAGTCACATTTCTAAAAATAGGATATTGCATGAATCAAAGTGAATTGGCAGCACATTTATCTCCTATGAAATGAGGGGCACTTAAGGAATCATAAAAAAAAAACTTTAAAATGGTGACTTGTTAACTGTGACATTTATTCCGAGACAGAGGGAGTACATGAAATGTGAGTTAAAAGCTGCTGACTTAACCGCCTTTTATTTTCATTAATTTAGGAAAACTCGAGCGTCTAGACTTAACGGGAAATTATTCTTGCCGTCAACCTACAAAGGCTTATTTGCTGGATGAATTTCAGATCAATGGAAAACCTATTGTTATACTTCAAGCGGCATCCTCATCGTATGCATTGTATGACAGCGATCCTTAGCTCCTGCATCTTCCCTACATATACCGGACCAAGTACAGGGAGCAACTGCAAGTTATTAGCCTTTGATGTTGCCGAAGTACATTAGCTTTCCAGCACTCATCATGTGATTAACTTATCAACCCTTCATATTTTTTCTTGCAGACTCCTTTTTTTGTACCTTTATATTTGGTTTATTTTCATTTTCAACCACTGTACCTTGGTTAGGCTTCCATTTTAACCATTATACTTAATTATTTTACACAGAAAACACAATACTCTAGGAAATGTCCGCCCCCCAAAAGTTAACCCAACCCCGTTTGATTATAAGGGATGTAAACTTTTAGCTATTCACACTTCCACCCCTGCATGTGAAAGTTTATGGGGTTGGAACTTGGAAGTGTGAATAAATAAACATTTCCATCAATCCTAATTTAACGGGGTTAACTTTTTTGGGCTCTGTGGTGAACATTTCTCAGAGTATTGTGTTTTTTGTGTAAAAGATAAGTATGGTGGTTGAAATGGAAGTCAGACCAAAGTGCTGCGGTCAAAAACGAAATTGAACATTTTTTATGCACTGCTTGTTATTACTAGGTTAATCTGGATAGTTAAACCGAGATTATTTTAAATTCAACGTGAGTACTGTAAGCTTTTTACAAAGATTACTCGTATCAGCAACGTGAGTCCTGAAATCTTTTTAAGAATTATCCTTATTTATATGTTCATCAATTATAATACAACTCTGGGCACTTTCTTTTTTTGCTACTTTGCCTTTTACTAACCTGTTTGATCTGGAGGTTACTGATGCTTAAACCTTCCTACAGCTCTATGCAAGCAAGAGCCAACCTGTAAAGGTGAAACCCTCAGTTAATATACTATTGTACGGTACAACTTTGGCTTAAAAATTGTAGACCCAACAATGGTGAGAAGCCAAAGTCAAAGTTTGCCATCTTATCTTCACAAAGGGTGGTTGTTGGCTTGGCTTTGTCATGAAGTTAACCCCCTGTTTATCTATGTTTCCTGAGCTTGTCTCTTACCTACAACTTATTAAACAAACATAATATGATGCTTTGAAAGACATTGCAACAAACTCTTATGTGCATTTTTCGTCGAAATTCATTATTGTTGATGAAACTAGACCCTGTATGCGGCCGCGCGTGAATGCTTTGCACTCATTTGTTTCATCAAATGATACTCCCACCGCAATAGTTGTTGTTGTTGACTTGTCAATTTCCTAAAATATACTCCCTCCGACTTAAAATGATCTTCACATTTGACTATTCAAACTTTTTAAGGATATGAGCACTTGCTTCACTAGTCATGTTTTGTTTATACATTTTAAAGCCTAATCTGTAGAAATGAAAACAACTTTTTGGGACAATGAAAATGACTAATGATAAGATCATTTTGGGACGGAGGGGACGGAGGGAGTACTTTGTATTTTATTTGTTCTACATTTGTTGCACTGAAACTACTTAGTTATAAACGGGATGGACCAAAAAAAAAAAAAAAAAAAAAAAGGTCAATACATGTAGTAATTCTTTCGACTTATTTCACTTGCACCAGATACTTCATACCAGTGTTCTAAAAGACGCTCGCCTAGGCGCTAGGCGTTCATGAACCGCCTAGGTCTCGCCTAGAATATTATAACTGTGTCTAAATTCTCGGCCCCGCCTAGGCACTAGGCCCAGCTCTGGGCTCTGGCGCCTAGCGACCGCCTAGCGCTTTTTAGAACCTTGCTTCATACACTGAGAAAGTGAGGCTCATACAGTAAAAAGGAATATTTTCTTAATAAATCAGAGAATACAACCTTTCCTACCTAAATTAGTTGTAAGATATATTCACTCCGTTTAGAAAGATAGTCTCATTTGATTTTTTAAGGCTAACACGAGTGAACTTTAATCAAATATTAATGTCAATCTAATTATTATAGTTTTTTTTTTAATAATTGATAAATCATTAAGTGGTATATCAATAATATTTTAATTTTATTGAGATGATTTGATTAATATTGTTTGGTTAAAGTTACGTGTGTTAGACCAAATAAAGGCGCAAATGGGACCACTTTATGCTTCGTTTCGTTAACTGAATTTAAGAGTGGATAGTTATAGATTAACGAACACTGATTGATTAGAGTTTTTTTTTTTTTTTTTTTTTTTTTTTTTTTAAGTTTGTATCATATCATTTAAGGCAATTGCCATCGTGTTACAAGCTCCTATGAGTCTATTACAGATCTATTGCCCTATCTATTACAAATTCCTATATTGGAATCTATTACAGTGATACTTGCCTCCTAGAAATCTCTCATAGACGTCTCCGCGCCATCTGGTAGTCTGCTTGTCATAGACGTCCTGCGCCATCTGGTAGCCTCCTTGCCAGATATGTCCCTGCACCATCTGAACGATCACCCGTTGGCACAAACTCCCCTGCATAAGGGGTACCCTCTCTGGGTTGAGCTGATAACACAAGTTCTCCACAAACTCCCCGTAGGGAGGCGAACCTGGACCTCCAAGAGTGGAGGCCTCTTAATTATTGGGGAATGGGGGGAATGGGAATAGATTGGTTGTATATAGTAAAGTAAAAAAGTTGGTTGTTAAGGTATTGTCATTGTTGTTGTTTTTATTATACTCCCTCACTCTGTTCATAACAAATACTTTGTTCATAGACAAAGTCTTATATGCGGCGGATGTACACCCGCGCGACGGGTCGACCCGACCCGACATGTAACGCCCATCCTTAATCTCGTTAAATATTTGACTTACTTGTTAAATACTTGAACTTGCATATTATGTGTTAGTTTTACTTGGGTTAGTTTCTTAACTGCTTTAGAATATTAAGGTGATTAAATATTTAGTTTTGACTTTTGGGTCATTTGTGAAAATATGACTTTAGGGGCCTTTTTGTTAAAAGTGAAACTTGAGGGGCCTAGGTGTCATTCTTGGAAAGTTGAATGTATATTATGTGTTGCTTCTTCTATGAGAAAGCAAATTCTCATTTCCTTCTCGTTCTTTCTCTGTTTCAAAGTTAGGGTTAAGTTTTTACCCTATTCTCGACTCCTCGAGTTTAATTATCCCTCTGTTCTTGATTCCGATCCCGGGTAAATATTCGTGGCGTTGAATAGAGCGTTCCAGGCCGAACAGAAATTTATTTGGGTAACTTTGATTTCGGACTAGGTAAGTTATTAGCTCCCCCTTGCTTGTAATAACATTCATATATGTTATTTTTTATACTTGTGCTTGTCAATTTTGTGTTTGGGGAGATTTTTTTGATACTTGTAAATTTGGCACAAAGGGAGTATAACCCTCTGTGTAAAAATAATGAAAGAACTTGAAATAGGTGAACTGAGAATGTTATGCACTTGTGGGTTTGTTAAAATGTTAGTAAAAAGCTACTCCTACGCTTGGGACGGAGAATTTTAGGCTTGGAAAGAAATTTAGTGTTTGCTGAAAATTGTACCAGGCGCCCGCCCACATAGTCACCAAGCGCCCGCCCATTTCATCAGAAGTTTTGGTTTCAAAAGTGCTTTAATGAGCGGCCGCCCGGTCCATTGTAGGCGCCCGCCCGGTCCCCTGTTTCAACAAAAGTGTTTTAAATCTAAATGAAGATGAAAGTTTATCCCTCCGAAAGCATAGAGCCTTAGTATAAGATGTCCTAGCAAGTGTATATGTACCTTAGGGGCATCAGAAGTGAGTCTTGAACATGAATACTTATAGAACTCAAATGAGAACTTAAGTATAAGAGTAGTAACTCTTTTATATGTCTTGTAAGTGCTAGGAATAAGCACTAATGTGTTATGCTTGTCTTGAAACTAATGATTGTGCACCTTAGGGGCATTAGAACAAAGTTTTAGACTTGAACATCCTAAGAATATGATTAGGATTTTGTAAGAGTAAATGTATAACTCTTTATACATGCTTGAATGTCCAAATATTGTAGTTATAACTTGAAGTATAAGACAATAAAATCTTGTACATGACTTGAACATCCAAATAATTGGATTAAAACTTGAATATAAGATAATAAAATCTTGTACATGACTTGAACATCCAAAGAATTGGATTAAAACTTGAATATAAGATAATAAAATCTTGTACATGACTTGATGCCAATACATATGTATGGTAATGAACTAGAAAGTGCTATGAACAAGCACTAACTTGTATGAGACATGTTCTTGATGTGTATGTGCAAACATTGCATATAGTTGCTTGATAACAAGGTGACTTCTTGATTACTTGAAACATGTTCCTTGTTGAGCTAGTCCACTACTTTTGGATTAGTTCTCCTCCCGTAGTTCAAGTAAATACCTACTTGTACATTCTTGTGTGAGTCCAGATGGTTCTCCTTGCTTGTTCGGAAATATATAGGTTCACGCTTATCGCGAGAGCTGGGGCTTAAGTGATAATCGGGTCCCTATGTATTTGCGCTTGACCCCTTACTACCGGCCATAGTAAGGGCATAGCTTCCTTGGTTGAAGCAGTACGCCTGACTTAAGTGAATGCTAAACTCTTGAACACCTCGTGAGTCTTGATCTTGGGAATGACACTGGTTATCGGGTCTTCTGATATATACTGAATAAGCAGTTTCTTGATATTGATCGTGATTGCCAAAGTAATACAAGCTACGACAACAATGGTATTCTTGGGAGGGATAAGGAAGGAAGCGATATCCTTTATAACTTGCTTGTTTAGCCTTATGTGCTACTTGATGAGTTGACTTAGCCTCTCATATACTTGTTACTTGATGATACTTGATACATGGTTACTTGAGTATCTACTTGAATTGCATGATAACATGTAATGTAGTTGCATCTAATAGCTTACTGAGATTTATCTCACCCCGTTCCTTGTTTATTTGTTTTCCTTAGATCAAAGGAAGGCTAGTGATAGTGCGCAGTGAGGCTCGACATAGCAGGGAGCTTACTACGCGAGTGGTTATTCTTTTGGGGATTGTGGTCCTTTTACACTTTGGTGAGGACGATGTATTATGGGTTTTGTAACTCAGTATTTTTGGGTAAACTTGTTGTCTCTTGTGTTTCTCTAGACATCTTGTAATGCCAGCTTATGTGCTAGGCATGTTTCCGCTGTGTATAATCATGTTTGGTTTAAATTTTCTTGTCTAGAACTCGTGGTGTGAGGTATCTTAGCTCCTTACTTTAGAGTATATATATCATGTCAGTTTGTTAATCAGCTGTCATCCAGTTTGTTGTTAGTTTCTTGATTCTCGTTAGTCACGCGCATCCAGGTTCGAGGTTCTATTAGGGGATCCCGAGACCTGGGGGCGTGTCACGACCCGACAGACCCGTCTCTCTTCCATCCACAGAGCGACACGTGGCGCGCTGTGAGCCACTCGCTGGTTCACCCAGTCGCGCGCTGCCACGTGTTCTAAAAAAAAAAACCAAAACTTTAAAATGCTATATCTTGAGATTTATAACTCAGAAAAATAAAATAAAAATACCGTTGTGTTCGTCTCGACGAGACGAAGAAAACTACATAGGTCATGATATGTTTTTTTTTTTGTTTTTTTTTAAATATACTTTTTAAGACGCAAAAAAATTTGATCTGCTTGTCAGCTGAAATGTAACACTCTGTTCTGATAAAAGTAACAATTTCATCTTCAAAAAGTAACACTTTCTACTGTTAAAGGTAACAACAGTTTTTTCAAAAAAAAAAATTGGGTTCTGCATTTCAATTGTTACTTTCTCAATAAAAATTGTTACATTTAAGATATATTGTTACATTTAAGAATATAAACTGTTACAATTGACGAAAAAAAAATGTTACATTCATTTTTTATAAAATGTAACATTAGTTTAGTTTGTCAATCTTATGTTATTTTTGAAAGAAAAAAAGTGTTACATTTGAAAAAAAAGTGTTACATTCTTTTATAAAAAGTGTGACATTTGTTTAGTTGTCAATTTTTATGGTCTCTTTAATCTATTGCAGCAAAATTGTGGTACATTTTTTAAAAAAAGTGTTACATTTGAAAAAAAAAAGTGTTACATTCCTTTATAAAAAGTGTTACATTAATTTAGTTGTCAATCTTTTATGTTATCTTTAATCTATTGCAGCAAAATTGTGGTACATTTTTTTTTAAAAAAAGTGTTACATTTGAAAGAGAAAAGTGTTACATTTCGTTATAACAAGTGTTACTTTTGTTGGCAGGAAAAAAAGTTGGGGGTGACAAAAAATAATAATAAAAAAAAAAATCGAAAAAAAAAAAGGTTGACCTGGCCCGTCGCACGCTGTGCGGCGGGTGTACAGGAGACTCCCTCTTGTTCATAATCGATACTGTTGTATTTGACTGGTTAATATATTTAAAAAATACTTGCGTTTTTCTTATTTATGTATTGCGTACAATGATATAATTGAATTAATAATATTTTCTTATTCATTTTGCGATACACAAAAGTAAAATACTCCCTCCGACCCATAAAGATGGTCTTTTTTTTGTTGTTGTTAATATGAGGGAACTTTGAGCAATTATAAATGCTACTTATAATTATGTTAATGTGAATCTAAAAATTGGTATTAATAGAATTTATAATGGTGTATCAAGAACAATACTAAAATTTTCATTAAAATAATTAAAAGTAACCTTAATTATTGCTCAAAGTTCCTTCGTAATAACCACGAAAATAGGGGACTATCATTCTGAAACAAAGAGGGAGTATAATTTATTGTATATTTATTTTAGGACAGTAGAGTATCTGTATTCGATAAATGCAAGGTGACAAAGAGTGCTAATCTAAGTCTCTTCATTTAAGTAGGATGACAACTGATTGGTATTTATAAACTAAATTGGTATTTATAAACTAAAGAAGGAAGAATAATAGACAACACCAAACAAAATCCGCCGACAGTTTTCTATGTAGTAATAAGAGTTTAGGGCCATACAAATCATCAAGGCACATTCTATTAAGAGTTTAGGGGCCATACAAATTTACAAATCATTAAGGCATATTCTACTACGCAAGACAATTTACAAACATGTACTTGTTCTTCTCATTCTATTATACTCAATCCATTTTCAAATAAATATTCTCATATTAAGTACTACTCCTATCATTTAAAAGAAAAACTATTCTTTTAAAAGGATCAAATAACTGGAATAATTCATTAATGTGGTTAAAATGGTGTTATATATCTTATCATTATTATGTGAGAAGAATGTAATTATATAGCGAGATCACACTCTTTCGCACGAGCATAACAAATGAATAACAAAAGAGGAAATATCGTTTGATAAGTCAACTGAAATAGGGCAATTGTTTTTGTTTTCACATTAAGACTATTGAGTGATTTGGTGCGATTTTCACGTCTCTAAATAGATGCACATGGTAAATTTTGGCTATGCAAACATTATTCTTTTATCTTAATTACGAGTTATCATTTTGCGTAAAAAGAAAAGTGAATTACGAGTTGGTCCATCTACTCAAAACAATATCCTAGCTAGCAGTTCTAATTCCAATATCATTCAACTTTAACACTACACGTTTTACATGATACATGATATTTCACGCACGATATTGTAAGTACGTCTGTAATAATGCGACCCTACAATTTTTGTTGATATCCTAACTATTGGGACTTATATTTTTATGTGTCAAATAATTGGAGAATGTAATCACGAAAACGAGTTTCATGGTTGTTTTTTTTTACACTGCTCTCACATTTGAAAATCCTTGACACTTATCCTTAGTGATACTCACGGTGTCATTGAATGATGTTGAGAAAATTCATGATCGTAACCAAGTCTACTTAATTTATTATCATTCATTAATTGAAATTTCGCATACTACATTGTTTGACGATATATAATAGCAAAATTATTAAGTTATTTAATAATGGTAGAATTGTGATAGTACTACTTAATATACTTGTAAAATAAAACTAATCCGGTCTCTAAAACATTGTTTATTTTACTATTTAAAACTTCAAGCATATTTACGAGTGTATTCATCAATTTTACGGATGTGTATAACAACACACATTCATTTTAGGACAAATATAATATATGAAACTCGAACAATAATAATAGCTCAACTGAATAAAGAAAGGATCATGTAGTATATGACAACAAACAAACGGGTGCGATCATGCCAGCACTAATGCACCGGATCCCATCAGAACTCCGCAGTTAAGCGTGTTTGGGTGAGAGTAGTACTAGGATGAGTGCCCCCTAGGAAGTCCTCGTGTTGCACCCCCACCCCACACATTTAAAATAATTCCGTTTTGTACCAAAAAAATACAAAGATTCACTAATCAAACATTACTAATGTTAGAAGTAGAGGGATAGACTATGACAAAGCACTAAAGTCGAAGGACGAGCATGTACATTAGGCTGGAAAGCTACTCTTCCAGAGTCACTTGGATAGTCAAGAACTGTAAATCGAATTTTCATTTTTTTCAAATATCGTCAACCCAAACTCATACTTCATCTCGTCCGTCAATCTAGCAACTCTCTCTCTCTCTCTCTCTCACACACACACACACACACACTTTCTCTCTCTCTCTCTCTCTCTCACAGACACAGTTTTCAGTGTCTCTGTCAATGCTCCACCAACGCCTCCGTCAAATTTAACACGCTTCCTTGAACCTCCCAAAATTAACAACCACCCGCAAACAGATCTAACTCTCGCTTCACCAGATCTAACGCCATCCGTCATCCACCCCCGTCCACCGCCATCCATGGAGGAGGCGCTGGAAATGGCGCGTTCCAAGGACACTAAGGAACGAATGGCTGGCGTCGAGCGCCTCCATCAACTTCTAGAAGCTTCCAGGAAGAGCTTATCGTCTTCCGAAGTCACTTCACTCGTCGATTGTTGCTTGGATCTCTTGAAGGACAATAATTTTAGGGTTTCTCAAGGCGGTTTACAAGCGCTTGACTCCGCCGCGGTTCTGTCCGGTGAGAACTTGAAGCTTCATTTCAATGCGCTTGTTCCGGCCACTGTGGAGCGGCTTGGCGATGGGAAGCAGCCTGTACGTGATGCTGCTAGACGGCTCTTGATCACCCTCATGCAGGTTTAACTTCGTACACCCTGTGTGAATGTACAATTACTTTTTAGTGAACTAAATCTGATCCGAATAAAAGTGGAAACTGCTGATGATAATTTGTTGGACTGGAGAGTGTGTATTTGTTCGGAGTTCTCTTTTAAGCTCCATTAGTTGGAAACATTTTACTTACTAGAAAGTGCCTGGAATCTGGTGGATTGCTATAAACCTTTTGGAAGTCTAAACATACTACTACCTCCTTCCCAGTTTAAGGTTCTTAGTTAGTTTGCTGTTTGTTTTGAAGGATCTTTGAGCAATAATTAAAGGTTAATCTAATTAATAATTAGATTAACATGTAATTATTGCTCAAAGTTCTTTCGGACAAAGAAAAAAAAAAAAAAAAAACTAAGAACCGTAAACTGTGACGGAGTTAGTATGAAGTTTAATTATTTTGTTAAAGAAGTTTCCTGGCCTATGTTTGAACTTAAATTATAAAATGATTCAAATCGCATAGGGAAGAAGTTGGTGGTAAATTATGCTCCCTACGTCTATGTCTTTGGATATCAGTTGTATTTGATCTGGCTTCCTGGTTCTTTTGTTGCATTTGTTTGTTTTGATATGTCATTACCAACTAGTACTTTCCTGTGGAACTTAATCAAAAGCCTGCCATGATTGAGGCATCCTTTAGTTAAAGGTTGAGATTTGAAGGGGAGGGAAGGGGTAGATCACAGGTCAGACCCCTAGCTAGGTAATATGAAAGAAGAGGAAGAGGAAGAAGAACACACTTCATCTCTTGTTTACATAATGAGTATTGATTTTGCATATTCAACTAGCATGAAGAACTATCATGTTACTGAACCATAGATTGCAATTTATTTATGTGAAAGTTATGCATTAGATCTGTTTTGTTCCTTCTTGTTCACCTTGCGTAGGGCATTCCAATGCTTGAATGAAGACAATTCGAGCATGATATTGTGCATAAGCGTATGCATTTATTGGGGGAAAGGATTTTTTTTAAGCATTCATAAAATGTGGTAACACAAAATTTTGTATTTTCAATTTTTTGATTATCTTGAACATCTCGATGTATGTCTAGGCTTCAAGGAAATTATTAGGAATGATCCTAGTTGTGAGATGACAATACAAGGTGGAATGGCAATATGCCATACACTAGTCTCATTAGCTAAATAGTTAGGATGCCTTTGATTGTATTATACTAGAACTAGTTGCACCTACCATTTGCGTTGTAGTACTGGATCAGGGTTTAAAGAAATTCACTTCGCTCCACTCTTAGCTGCATCACTTGCTTTTGCCATTATACCATTTAGAATTATCTTCAGCTATAATGGTAGGTGTTTTAGATACATTCCTCTCACGAGTAGAGACCGATTGATATTGGTAACCATAAAGAAAAGAGTTCTTTAGGCTTTATTCTTTGAATATATTCCTTACTGTTAATCAGTATTGCCATATTGAGAAATATATATCAAATCTAGTACTTGAGGAGCTATACTAGAGACACAAGAGAAGGCAACCACTTGTCCTTTTCTCTGTTGATAATTATTGGGGAAAAAGAGACAACAATTGTCAAAAAAAAAAAAAAAAAAAAAAAAGACAGAGGAATAAGAGAGAGACGACCAGCCCTTTGAGCAAAGCAAAATTCAAAGCAAAAGTCTAAAGCTAAGATATGCTCCCTCAGTCCCAAGGTGACGCTCACACTTCTTTTGTCATTACAACGAGTGAACATTGAGAAATTATTTTACGCTAATTTAATTACCCTATTGTAGATTTAAACTTGTTATTGAAATTCTTGATTCAAAGTCCCAATCCTTCACCTTTTCCCTTCTTTTCCTTTCTTTGGAAGTCAAAAACTCCTTTTAAGACCAAGGTCTGTATGTGGACTGTCGTGCTTAATAAGGTCAATACTAATGATAAGTTGCACAGTTGACGACCTCTTAAGTTTCTCTCGCCTAATGGGTGTGTAAACTGCAAGCCTTCTAACGAGTCGCATGATCATTTATTTCTTCATCGTGATGTAGCTCATTACCTTTGGAATCGGCTATTTGAGGTCTTTGGAGAAAAGTGGATTTGTCCTAGCTCGTTGAACACCTTTTACATATCCGTTTAAGACGATTTGGGAGGGATAAGAATGTCAAATCGTTATGGGATTGTGGAGTTTCAACTATCTTTTGGTGTTTATGGATCGAAGGAATCAGAATTTTCCGTAATCAATATCTTTCGAAGATTTTGTTGTGGGAGCGAGTAGTTTCTACCCCATCTCAATGGGGATCCGCTAACGGTTCTTTCAAGGGACGGTATATTTCGGATTTGAAGCGGGATTGTGTTGTTGCTGTTGTTTAGCTCTTGTTTATTAATTTTTTTCTCATTTTCTTTCATTTTGTTTTTGATGGACTTCTTGTCCATCGCTTGTACATAGTCATTTGGATCAGATCGATTTCGGTAAAGCACTTCTATGATTCGGATTGGATTCGAATCAAGCATGATTCGATCCAAACTCGACCCGTTGCCATCCCTACTTTTTATCTGATATTTTTCTTTTCTTATAAAAAAGATATAAGTTAATTAGCCTAAAATTATTGCTCAAAAAGTTCACTCGTAATAATGACAGAAAAAGTGGGAACATCATTTTGGGACGTAGGGAGTATAAGCAACCAATCCCGTGGAATCTCTAAGATTCACGTTTCTCGAAAAGCTGGTATAGCCAAATCCTAGAGAGAAACCAAATTCATGACTTCGTTCGTTGATCCTTGAAACTTCAAGAGTTCTTCTCTGTCTTCACACTCTGCACGCACCAAAACATTCGTAAATATAATGCATTCCTTTAACAGCCTCATTTCACACACCAGCACCCTTAACTTGGTATGTAGAAAGGCCAAGCTAAAGCCAAGGTTAAGTGGTTAACACAAGCTTCCCCGACACCACGGACAGATGGCACCCGATGATGCACGGATAATTAATCAGGAGATTCACAGGATATCTTTCCATAGGATATACAATCTTGATAAACATCAAGAGTGATGAGATTATTAAAATGAAGGTTCAAATAAAGGCTTTAATTTGAATGGGGTTTTGCTTTCCAAATTACCGAGGAAGTCAAAAGATACTTAGGTTAGTGGATCAACTCAAATGAGATAAGGAAGATCAAAAGAAAGTAACTCTGGACCTCCAACATCCATGTTTTAGGATCAGAAGCGTTGGAGAGGCGTACATTAACTATTTGATCAAGCAGCAGATCCTCTTCTGTTTCCTGGTCATTTAAATTACTTGTGAAGTTTAATACCAACGAAGGAAATTTTCCTTCCAGATAGGAATGATGGTATAAGAGCCAGACTAGGAGGATAGTCAGAATAGGGCGAGGAGAAACAAGTATGCTGCATCCTCTCGCACTCAAACGTTCTTCCAAAATAAATTCTAATGCCATTACCGCATGAAAAGAAAAGACAAAGGGTAGACCACCCAATGAATAAACTTCCTACTGATATGATGGGCATTTGGCTGCCTGATGCTAGCATCCCACGCCCTCTAATGCAATTACTCTCGATCACTTTAATCCCAAATAGGATGATGTGGTTCGCGGGGAAAACACTAATGTGGATGTCCATGCAGACCTTTTCTTCTTTTTGTTCGATGAAAGAATAATTTGTCGTTTATCTTATGAGACCAAATGATGGCCATCCTTTTCCTTGCCATCTTCCCTAGTAAACAATGTATTAGGAACTAACAGTTGCCAACTCCTTGCTCCTTTGAATCTCTATCAGTTTTCATTTCCCAAAGTTTCATGCTTATTAACACGGGATGTAATAACAATATTTAAACACATGTAGTTGTCTGTTTTTTCTTTTCCTTGTAGATGGACTTCTTGTCCATTCCTTTTTATTGATCGTCTTCTAATGTAATTCTCTTTTCCTACAAAAAAATAAAATAAAAATTTAACCACCATTCTCGGGTTCAATTAGGGGTCCTATGACAACTTATGTGATTGTGATCATTCCTTGGTAGATTCTAATGCCACTTGTTCAAGACTTCTACTTCCTACTCAGAGAAGCACTACGGAAGCTGACGAGAGCCACTTATAAGCTAAAATTCTTGTTGTTGGACAATGATTGTTGTATTTGTAGTTTGTACTGTTCCTGCATGGGCTTGTTGCCACATAATTTTAACTCCTCGTCTCTATAGCAATTTTGTATTTCCTTAAGTTGATTGATGACACTCACATGCACCTGGAGAGGTGTCATGACCGTGCATTGAACTATCTACACATTTTTGACTGATTTGCTTGTACCATTATTTAAAGCAACCTTTTGAGCTATTCATCATGTACTTGCCTTACATAATGTTACCTGGATTCGGCTGCGAGGAACAGATACGGGTACGTATCCGGGTATTACATCCTCCAAAATTTAAGATTTTACGCCAAATCAAGTGTAGAATAAATTCTATGCAAACGGGTCACTATTTGAACTTGATATCTTACCAATATCGAGTCTTGGAGTGCCAATAATAGGGCAAGTGGTGGATCCATGGGAAAAACTAAGTGGGTGCACAGATTATAGTTCGATACTTCAAGTTAAATATTAGCATAAGTGCAGTTAAGGAGAGTTGAACTTGGACATTTTTCTTAAAAAATAAGGAACTTAACCATTGAACTACAAACACTGGATATTCAATTATGTTCACTTCTAATAATATACTCCCTCCGTCCCAGAGTAAGAGTCCTACTTTCCATTTTGGTACGTCCCAGAGTAAGAGTCCTATTCCTAAAATGGCAAAGAATCTTTACTATTCACCCCACTCATTCTCTCTCCTATTTTACTTTTATACTCACAGAACCAATCAATTAACTATTCTCTCCCACTCATTCTCTCTCCTACTTTACTTTTACACTCACAACATTTACATCACTTCCAATATTTATTAATAAGCGTGCAAATGAGGGGTAGGACTCTTACTCCGGGACGGAGGGAGTAATATAAACTGGAGGTAACTTTTTTGCATTTCATGGGTGCACATGCACCCAGGAGAATGGCCTTGTGCCCACCCATGAATAGGACTACTTATTGGTTTTCTTTTTGTTCATTTTGCTGGTTTTACATGTAAGCTTGTTTGTTTCTCTGTTTTGTACACTCATCTGAAAGACACTGTTTTCGCCCAACCTTTAAAAGAAACAGAAGATAACTATTGGGTGAACTAAGAAAACAACAAATAGAGACAGTTATGAATGCTTATTTCTTGTGCTGTTGCAGGTTTCATCACCGACTCTTATTGTTGAAAGAGCTGGGACATATGCTTGGACTCACAGAAGCTGGAGAGTCCGAGAAGAGTTTGCTCGGACTGTAACGTCAGCCATTGGACTGTTTGCATCCACAGAGCTACCGCTTCAGCGTGCAATTCTTCCTCCTGTAAGTTATTTATAAATATTCCTAATATTACCAGACTTTTCATCTTTTTGTCAGTTGAAGTTATTCCTCTATAAATACATATTCACTCCTCTCTCTTTCTCACACTTACTTTCATTTCTTTAAATTTTCAGATTTTGCAAATGTTGAATGACCCCAATCCCAGTGTTAGGGAAGCAGCTATTTCATGCATTGAGGTGAGTGAGACACTTAATACAGCTGTTCATCTTGTATTACACTTCAATCTTATTCATTGATTCTTAATTTATTTGAAGTTGACGCATTGTCTGTGTCCTGCTCGATGAACATTTTTTTATTCTATTTGTTTGTAAGATTCTTCATCTTGTCGAACCTGTTATCTCAATTTCCTCTTGGGCATTTATGTCCCACTGGATTTTGTGTACTCTGTTCTGTATTAAAGAATTTTATAACATGTCTAAGTTGGATATTTAATTCTGAGCGAAGTGAAGCCAGCACGGGTCTTTCCCCCGAATCTTGTATTGAGGCATCTCAAAAGAAGTCTTTAAGAGTAACCCCAGCTAGTGACTCGGATATTTAATTCTGAGCGAAGTGAAGCCAGCACAGGTCTTTCCCCCGAATCTTGCATTGAGGCATCTCAAAAGAAGTCTTTAAGAGTAACCCCAGCTAGTGACTCGCTGGGAGGTTGCACATTATCAATTATTGAATTTCTCTCTTAATAGTAGGCACTTCAGCTGGAACATTGTTCGTTGCTAGAAAATTTCACTCTGAGTAGGCATGTGGAATCATTCTTTTCCGAACACTTTAAAGCATTTGAAGTTTTTAGTCTGATAACTCCCATTTCCGTTCCATTATTTTCTCATGTTAATATGACCACTTTCAACTTGCAGGAGATGTACGCTCATATTGGGCCTCAGTTCCGAGAAGAACTTCAGCGCCATCATCTTCCTTCATCAATGGTGATTGTACTACTGATACAGTTGAATTTCATATTGTCATTTCCTCCTAAAATTTTGGCTTTACGTGTTCCAAACTATGAAAGAGACATTTATCATGAGGGGCCTTGCCTTCCTGTTATTGGACTTAATATTAACACACGTAAGATATGAATTGTACAACCACTACTTATCATAAATGCTCTACAGCAATCTAAGATGAATATTTGGCTAAACTATGTGTGTATGTATATCCAATGGTGTCAATGAAGAACTTTGCGCTGCTGCCCACCCATTTGATTTCATCCAGATTTTAGTGCCCTTGTCAGCTGCTTTCAATGTGCCCGCTGTCTTGGTTTTATAAACTTTCAGACGAAAAGGCTAGACAAGAAGATTATCTGATGTGATACTGAACTGTAGGTTAAAGATATTAATGCCAGACTGGAGCGGATTGAACCGAAAAATCGTTCAGATGGCCGTATCAATACTTATGCAGCTGGGGACATCAAGCCTGCCAACCATAATTCCAAACGAGGCAGTCCAAAGGCCAAGAATACTACCCGTGATGTCTCGGTTTTTGGAGGTTAGTGTGTTAGCATTATTAGGCAGTATCAATTTCTTTACATCATTTTTATATTAAAGGTCTCCAGCTAGTGATATTGCATCAAGACTAAGGAAATATTTCAATGAGTTAATGGGTTTCATGGGCCTTTTGTAGACTGAAATAAAGTCCTGCCATAAGTTCAATAACATGTGAATGAAAGTTAAAAGTGCACGAGTTTCAGGTTGCCAATTTGGAAATAACATTTTTGATTTATTCTGAATCATGTTGAGGCTGCTGAAACAGTTGGACTGTTATGGTTTTTCATGGGAAAACTGTGCACCAAGACTCTGTGGACATTGTGGACTACACAAGAACATGTAGGAGGATATGGCTTGGATAGGGAAAAGACAACTTGATGACCATGTTAGTCCAGAGAACTTACTGAAAGAGATTCGCAAATCAACCTAAACTTACATAGCTATACCTTAGTAGTAGTTTCAGTTCTATATCCTGTCAAGAACACACAAAATTGAGCCCGTGAAAAAGACACTTAGATGCACTTGATGAACAACTGTTGAAAAATAATCAGACTTGCTGAACAAGTGATAAAGTCATTGGGGAATAACTTTAGAGAATCTAATATAGTAGAATCTTCCAGGCTTAAACTGAATAGAACACGTTACATTTTCGTTTTCTCCAGACTTTTTCTGGACTCCTTTATTTACATCAGATACATTTTTCCTTAATTTTTTTCGTGGGTGACAGTGTTAAAGAACATTTGTCAGAATTCATTATTACCTTACATCCAAGGCCAAAATGTATGTAAATCTCTGTAATCAACATGACAGTATGTATGTAAATCTCTGTAATAAACATGAACAGTACTTTTTTGAGAATTCACAACCGACGGTAATCATTGTCTTCTATATTGATTGCGTTGCAGGAGAGAGTGATATCACTGAAAAACCTGTAGATCCAATTAAAGTGTACTCAGAGAAGGAACTGGCGCGGGAGTTCGAGAAGATTGCTTTGACTCTAGTACCAGAAAAGGATTGGTCCATCCGAATTGGAGCTATGCAAAGAGTTGAAGGCCTGGTTATTGGAGGTGTGTTCCTCCGCCATGAATTTCCTTCCTATGCTGAAAACGCGTTTGTTAGTTGACTATCTAGCTGTCTTATTACCAGATACTTTTTGGGCCTATTTGGTGTCAAGGATAAATTGGTTTTCTAATATGATGCTTTCAGAGAATCAAACTGTTATAATATAGATTGTTGCCTAATACACGTTTGTCGCGTAGAGGTGTTATTTTCTCGATTTGTCTGGCTAACTTGTCCTTGTTGGTCACTCAAAGGTACATAGTACAAGCTGCGTAGTATTATTGATATATACTAGTGTTTTTAGAAGAGAGCGTGGTTGAACTGAACCATTTGCATTTTGACCTCTATGTAACATTTTTTTATTTGTGCCGCCTGCCCCCTTGTATGTGTTTTCTAGGTAGCACAACTACCCATTATTTGTACAGATTTTGATAGTCAAACTTTCATGACATCCAAGTGAAACATTTAGGTACTTGATTTATCATTATGCAATTGCAAAGTTCACGGGTACTGATGATTCCTTAAGTCAATCAACTCAGGACATGATTCAAGTCACGTTCATTTAGGGACATATTATGGAATATTATTCTTCTTGATCAATGACACACACACACACATAAACCCCTCAGATATAGGTTTACATATTTGGACTGGTAGTTGAAATTCATATTGTCTAAGCATTGCCGGAGTTTTTACATCCATACCCTTCTGTTTCTTTCTTCTCCATTTTGTTTTTCAAGATGAAAAGTTTGCTTACACTAGACAGCCATGGGGCATGCAGACTCTGGCTACATGTTTCAGTGCAATTATGTTTAGTTTCTCTCACCTTCTATTTCATGTTATTAGGTGCTACTGATTATCCATCTTTCCGTGTCCTTCTGAAGCAACTTATTGGTCCCTGAGTACTCAATTAGCTGATAGAAGATCTAGCATAGTGAAGCAGGTATGATATAATTTTATGTATGTATTTTCTATCTTGTTTATATTGTAATATTATATGTTCACACTGGCTAGGAGGTGGGGACATGCTTCCCACATATAAATACATTAGCTTTTCTCTTGATGACATTTTCATAAATCTTTGGACCCTTCAAATGTATATTTTGATACATCCGTCTTTAGTACCACTTCCTCCAAGTATTTAGTTGCCTTGGTTAGAGATTCAATTTTTCAAGACTGTCCAGCAAGTTGTACGAATGAAAAGATTATCATGCATGCAAAAACTGCATTAAGCTGGTTCTTTGTGACGTCTTTCATTGATACTTTCAATCAGTCCAATCTTGATACTCCCTCGTTTCTAGCATGACACTGGTCTTGCTCTTGCAATATTGAGGGATCTTTGATTATCATACTAAAATATATGGAAGACCTTGTCATTGGCATGAAAGAGGTTGAGCTGCTAATGTTGGGGACCCGTTCTTTTCTTGATTTTATTTGTGATTATTCTTCTCCATGGAAGTGTTTAGTGAGAGAAGATAGTGATCTTTTGGAAGTGTCGACTTCAGAGAAAAGAGTCTGAACTACTTGCGTTTATGAGTAGCTTTATCTGTCAAATACAGGGATGTGTATTCAAATGTTCCATTTGATGATTTCACCTTTTGTTTTTCATCTGGATTATTCTTGTACATCTGCAAGAGATTGTCCCATCATTTGTTGCCTTTTGGTGAATATTTGATAAAATCTGTACGGAAATTAGGTACCCTAAGAACTTGTCTTGTATGATGTATGTTATGTCAAATTACTCAAGTAGAGATATGGACCGCGAAGTACAAATGTACACAGTATGCACAAACTGCAGGAAAATGGAAGAAATATGAGATGGGAGGGAAAACAATATAGGTAGATAGCAAGGAAGACAAATCAATTGATCTACAACCAGATAAGCGGATCTCTCTGGAGTCTGGAGTTTGAAGCAAAAAGATTAGGTGGGATACTTATTCTCCAAATAATGGTTCATGTTAGAAAAATGATAATGTAAATATACAGTTGCAAAAGAGAAGGTCAGGGAGATTCTAGGTTGAGAACGCATTAAGCATACAGATGTTGACTAGCTGTAGTAGATGGCCGCCATTGCTTCTTATGCTGGTAGCATACTTTGGACGGCATTAACTTAGTGATGCCTTTTCATGACTCATTGGCTGGCAGTGTGCTGGGTGCCTTGTATAGGCAAGCTGATGCCTTAGCTTGTGTCAAGGTAGCCCACAAACCACATGATGTATTGGTCGATTCTCTTTTACCATCTGCTAAAATGGGTGATTAGAAAGTTTCTGCTTGTTTCTTTCTCCCCTACTCCTTCCGTGATATGCAGAGGCAAATACCCAAAATCTGACAAAAGTGCGCGCCATGATCACACACTTGTACAGATGCTGTTGCATAATATAATCATTCAACACCAAGGTTGGATTTTCAAAATTGCCACTTAACTACTAAATGTATGACTGCTTTTGTTGTATTTACTCTAGTTGATGTTTTGACTAAAAATGAAAATGAAAGCATGAAGAATACGTAATGAAAAATTGAAATGGAATGTCATAGGTGAAGAAACTATGTCTATGTTTTATGTAGGTGACCATGTATATCTTATTAAGTGGCTCTATTCTTTTTCTTCACTTTGTTGCTAGGCTTGCCACTTATTATGCTTTCTATCTAAAGAGCTCTTGGGGGATTTTGAGGCTTGTGCAGAGAAGTTCATTCCTGTAAGTATTAGTACCTATTATATTATGGTCCCGATATGCAAAAATATTCTTCTGACACTATGATTTGACCTTCAGGACCTTTTCAAGCTTGTTGTGATTACTGTACTTGTAATTGCAGAGTCCGCTGATAACTGCATAAAAACGGTAATGCTGAATGCCCTTACATTTTTGAAGCGTTCTTTATTTGGTATCATATTTACTCTATGCTTATGTTTCGTTACACAGATGCTGCGTAACTGCAAGGTTGCTCGCATACTTCCTCGTATAGCTGATGCTGCGAAAAATGACCGTAGTGCTATACTTCGTGCAAGGTTTGACAATGCTGAATACAGTGAGCTTAGTGTGATATTTCGTTCGTTATGATAATAATACTTTTCAATTTCTCAGATGTTGTGAGTATGCTCTTTTGATACTTGAGTATTGGGCTGATGCACCTGAAATACAACGTTCAGCTGATATTTATGAAGACTTCATCAAATGTTGTGTAGGAGACGCAATGAGTGAGGTATTAAATCTATTGACATTTTTATTTTTATCCATTTCTTCTCCACTAAATCTTCCCTTTGTCAGACTAACATGTATTCGGCTGATGCACATATATAGAATGTATAACTATTTACTTTCATCTTATGTCTAAATATATAAACGGATGTATGAAACCTTCTTTAAGGAAGTAGTGCTCCATTTGAATAGTTCTCAACAATGACATATATCTATACCTACCGAAAACTCTCTCTTTTTGTTATCTATAATATATTTTTTCTTTTAGCATCCTTGAATGTGACTTCTCAAATGCTTGGGTTTTGTCTCAGAGATGATCATATATGACGAGCTAATGAAGAACCCTGATTTTCTTTTCCTTATAGATTCTCTATTGCACAAACGGACTATTATAAATCAAGGCTAATTACATTATTCACATAGTAAAAGCTAAGCTTAATTCCTTGAGCTTTTATTTTCTCGTGATTATTGTGATCGATTATCAGCTTTTGGTACATATCAAATGGCGACGACATGAATTCTCTTATTCTACTTAAGTATATGTTAACATTATCAATCTATTCACATTGTGATCTACACGAGACTTTGAGAAGATAATATTTTCGCAAACATTTCAAGTTTGAAAAAGTTACCATATAAACCATTATCAATTATTTCTGCCATTTATTTATCTCATTCTTCTTTGAACCCCACCCTAATTTTGGAATATGCTTACTTTTGAAGCCGTGGTATCACGTCGTACCTGTTTGGGGGGTAGAATACTGAAATGCATTAGTGAGGTTTGTATTCTATAGAATGAAGTGGTTTATCAGTTTATGATCAATTTAGTTTAGGCTGTGTGATTATGAATAATAATTTTATATTACTCCATCCTTTCCAAAACAATTGTCACATTCCCGAAAAGGAAATAGTTCAAGTGCAATTTTACAATGTAAAAACAAGGTACAATTAAGTAAACCATCATCCTAAAATGTTCGACAAATCGAACGAGCCATAACATGGGGCACAAGAATACTTTATGCCAAATGCTTAAATTTGGTGAAAATTATAATGCTAATATGATTGCAAAGAGGCCCTTTCTTTGTTGTTCTTATCACATGTACACCACAATAGTTCCTCATATCTCTCCATCTCTTGGAACAATTAACTCATCTCCTTTTTTCATCATAATGCGGAGGTGTCGTGCTATGAAAAAACTGAAACAAAATAGTTCATGCGGTAGATACCTCGGTTTTGTTGGAAAATGGGTGCAGTTATACCAAAAAGAATCCCTAGTAATGTTGCCTTGGATCAAATATCATTGTACTGTACTGATGTTCCAGGCATATGATACTATGTATTTCTTTTTATTTTCTCTTATTGCTCGCATAATCATGTTTTTCTTTTTACTCTTTATTATGCACTATAATGGGTTCGGCCTTTCTTTCCTTGGTTTCTTCACCTTTTTCTGTCTTTTGATAGCACTCCAGTTGATAAGCTAATGTGTATCAATACTTCATTGGTTGTTTTATATTGTTTTTTTCAAAGAATTCTTTAGTCTTGTTCTTTTGAAATGCCTCTATAGCTGATGCATGGATATTATTAATATTGTTACACAAAACAGGTACGATCAACTGCCAGATCTTGTTACAGAATGTTCTCGAAGACTTGGCCTGAGCGGTCTCGTCGCTTATTTTCATCATTTGATCCTGTTATTCAAAGGGTATGTAAATATCTTTGCTACTTCAATTTGTTTTGCATCCAATACTATATTCCAGGAGGAAAGTGAATATTCCGTCAGCCCAGAAAGACTGTCCCATTTTCCTTTTTGGTTTGTCCTAAATTTTAAGAGAAGGTACAAGTAAAGCACCAGCCATAAAAAGTTTGATTTGTCAAAAGGGACAAGTATAATTTTCGCAATCATTCTTGAGATAACAAGGTCTTGTCTGAACAGATAATTAATGATGAAGATGGGGGTATACATAGGCGGCATGCTTCTCCTTCAGTTCATGAGAGGACCTCTCAAATGCCACTTAACTCACAAACGTCTGTGCCTGCAAATCTACCTGGATATGGAACCTCAGCCATAGTTGCAATGGACAGAAATGCAAGTTTGGCCTCTGCAACCTCTCTCTCTTCTGGGCTTTATTCATCACAGGGAAAGTTGGTTGGTAAAGGTACAGAACGTAGCCTGGAAAGTGTGCTGCATGCAAGCAAGCAGAAAGTTACAGCCATTGAAAGCATGCTTAGAGGCTTGGATTCATCTGAGAGAGCGCGATCATCTAGTCTGGATCTAGGTACTATATACTTCGTTCTTTTTCTATTGGTGCTGAATTCTGGTATTGCTTACAATTCTGAAAAATTCCAATGTACAAGTATTTTGAATGGTTAAAAGTTTAATTTTATCATGCCTAGTGCAGGAGTGGATCCACCTTCATCTCGTGATCCACCATTCCCTCTTGCTGTTCCTGCTTCCAATAATATTGCAAGCTCGTTATTATTACATACAACTACCTCTGGTGCATCTAAAGGTAATAATCGGAATGGTGGCATGGTTTTATCAGACATTATCACCCAGATTCAGGCTTCAAGGGATTCTGGTAAGTTATCATATCGTGGAAATGTGGGAAGTGAGCCTTTGTCAGCCCTGTCATCCTACTCATCCAAGAAAGCTTCAGAAAAGCTACATGAAAGGAGCTCTTATGAAGATAATGCTGATACAAGGGAGGCTAGGCGGTCAGTTAACTTGCATATGGATAGACAATACTCTGACACCCCTCATAAAGATGCACACTTCAGGGATTCTCATCATAATTACATCCCAAATTTTCAGCGGCCTCTTTCAAGAAAGAATGTTTCTGGGAGAATGTCTACAAGCAGGAGAAGGAGTTTCGATGATAGCCAGCTCTCCTTAGGGGAGATGTCAAGCTATCCAGAGGGCCCATCTTCTCTAAATGATGCTTTGAGTGAGGGACTTAACCCTAGTTCGGACTGGAACGCGAGGGTTGCAGCATTTAATTATCTGCGGTCTTTGCTGCAGCAAGGTCCTAGAGGTATCCAGGAAGTCACTCAGAGTTTTGAGAAGGTAATGAAGTTATTCTTTCAGCACTTGGATGATCCTCACCATAAAGTCGCACAAGCAGCCCTTTCGACACTTGCGGATATTATTCCAGCTTGTCGTAAACCGTTTGAAAGTTACATGGAGAGAATGCTACCCCATGTGTTTTCGCGATTAATTGATCCAAAGGAACTAGTCCGACAACCTTGCTCAACAACATTAGAAATTGTTGGTAGAACTTATGGTGTAGATTCTCAATTACCAGCTTTACTCCGTTCCCTTGATGAACAGCGATCTCCCAAGGCAAAATTGGCTGTCATTGAGTTTGCTATTGGTTCTTTCAAGAAGCATGCGATGAATTCTGAAGGAGCTGCCAATATTGGCATTCTCAAGCTTTGGCTTGCTAAGTTAACACCTTTGGTTCATGATAAGAATACCAAACTGAAGGAAGCCGCTATAACATGCATTATATCAGTTTATTCCCATTTTGACTCGATAGCAGTTTTGAACTATATTCTTAGTCTATCAGTTGAAGAACAAAATTCCTTGAGGAGAGCCCTTAAGCAGCATACTCCTCGTATTGAAGTGGACTTGATGAACTTTCTACAGAACAAGAAAGAGAGACAACGCTCCAAGTCCTCTTATGATCCGTCTGATATTGTTGGAACATCTTCGGAAGAAGGATACATTAGTACATCCAAGAATAATAATCTGTATGGAAGGTACTCTGCTGGCTCCGTTGATAGTGATACTGGTAGGAAGTGGATTTCTGCAACAGAGTCAAACCAGATTAGAGCAGCAACTGATGAAACTGAGGAGCAATTGTATCAGGGTCTTGAGACTGGTTCCAATAATGAGATATTGCTTTCAAATGCCAAGGATACTAAGTATGCTGTTGATAACTACAGTGAAAGCGTCGGTTCTTGGAGTACCCGATTCGAATATATGGACAGCAATTCCAAAATAGAGGTTTCATCCACGCCTCGTCTAAATGGGCTCGCTGGTATTGATCACCAACGGATCAATGCTAGCTATAATAATGATAACGAAGCTGTTCCTGAATTGGAACTTACTCTCTCGAATCTGGCATCTCTGAAGATCAACTCTGCCTCAGATACAGGACCGAGCATTCCTCAAATTCTCCATCTGGTGAGTGTATAAAAAACACTTTATGGTTGCCCATATTACCAAAAGGAACTTGTCACAAATCTCTGGATATTGTTGGATATCAATGTGGTTTTCACACACACACATCAGTTCTTCTTTTCGTATTTTATGAAACCATAGGATAGCCATGCAAGTGTTGGAGTTGCTAACCTTTTATTCACTTTCTTGTAGATATGCAATGGGAATGATGAGTGTTCGACTGAAAGCAAGCGCGGTGCACTCCAGCAGTTAATCGATGCATCCGTGGCTAATGATTTATCCATATGGACCAAGGTACATCAGCATTGACCTTTATCACACGCTCTTTCCATGTGGGTTGGTTTCTGTTTGTGGTGGTAACATGTCATCAGACTCATCATTGTATAGAATGAGTTTCAGTTTCTCTTTTCCTTCTAATGTTGTCTCAGAATAGGAATGACAAGATTGAAGCTCAGTAGTGTCTGTGGTTCGTCAAACTCGGGCTACCTTTTGGGGTTATAAATTTTGAATATGTGATTTGTTTTTTTCTTGTTTGCTTTCTACGTTGTGTAACAATCAGTTGACATTCTTTTTCTTATTGCCATACACTTCCACTACTTGTGTACTCATGGTCCAGATACGTGGGCAAATCAAACTTGATTTGAAACTTAACTTCAATTGATTTATCATTTGCGCATTTAATTAAGTAGCAAAATACGATCCTTTTGGCCAAAAGCTGTTATGAATCATCTTTTATATAAGAACCTTTTATCTAAAACTTTTATTACTTATGTATTTGTAGTCCAGATACAAATGTAATCTGTAACTTGATCTAAATTGTTTTATCATTTGTGCATTGGATTAATTTGCAAAATAAGAACCTTTAGCTAAGCTTATTTCTGATGCAGTTTTCATATATGTTATATTTTCAGTACTTCAATCAGATTTTGACAGTTGTGCTTGAGGTGTTGGATGACTCTGATTCATCTATTCGAGAACTTGCCCTTTCTTTAATAGCTGAAATGCTCAAGAATCAGGTATGATTTACGTTTTTGTGTTTTTGGGCTGTGCTTCTTGCTTGTTCCTTGGTTTACCTGCTAGCTTTGCTTTCTTGGTATTTACTGCTTTTATGTTGTTTTCTCCAGAAGGATTCAATGGAGGATTCCATTGAGATTGTAGTTGAAAAACTTCTTCACGTTACGAAGGATTTGTCTTCAAAAGTAAGCTTTCCATAACTGACTGGTGAATTATTTGTTTCTGATGTCCCCTTTGGCTTATGGTATCGAATTTCACATATAGGTTGCGAATGAAGCTGAGCATTGTTTGACTGTAGTTTTGTCACAGTATGATCCTTTCAGATGTTTAAGTGTAAGTTTTTCTTAATTTTGATTTATTTTTTCTGTTTCTGGGAATATCGGAATGTGGTTAGCCTATGATCTTGCCTTTTACATATCTTGATTTCTTCATTTACTGGCTTTGCAGGTTATTGTTCCATTATTGGTTACTGAAGACGAGAAAACTCTTGTTACATGTATAAACTGTTTAACAAAGGTATTTTCTTGCTGAACCCACTTATTATGAAAATTTTGAGTTCCAACTCTGTTATTTCTCATAGCTGTTTCAAACACGGTTTTTGGTATACTATGTGCACATGCCGTTTTTATTATATACGAAAATGTCATATTATTCTATGCTATATATTACTTAATTCATTTATCATGTATTTTCTTCTCTCCTCTCATCGTGACTTTACCACCCCCACTATTTTTTTCTTTTTGCTTCTAATATTTTCAAAATGAAGAAAAAAGGTAAACTGTTGTACCATCATTCTCATTTTAGTGGAAATTGCCAAAAGGAAAAAAAATCATAATTAGCAGAATGAAAAAAATACTCCCTCTGTCCCCAAACGAATGTCTTTTTTGAGAAAAACTTTGTACCTAAATGTTTTTTTACCAAATCTTTTTCACTAGTCTCTATATACTTGCAAAACTAAATGTTTGGAAAGAGGATTATAATTGTATATAGACGAATCTTTGCCGCTAAATTATATGAAAAAGATTTTCAGAATGTGCTTTGAAATGAAATTTGGACATTCGTTTAGGAACCGAGGGAGTAGTTGGAATGAAAGCATTGTATCTCGATTTGAACAGTTTTTCTTGACTGATATACTTGAACCTGGAGTGCATATGGGTGAGAAGACTTTTTTCTTTATCCATTAAGAAACGAAAAAAAATATATTATTTAAGAATTATGTAGTCTTCAATTCCTAGCGGAGTTAGAGAATATCAGTGTCCGGTGCGGGGCTGCTAATGTGTGCATGAATCCTGGCCAATGTCATAAGTCATAACGACGAGTACACTAAGGCTAGAGTATTTCTGGAATGAAACAAAATGGGGGGATTCTTGCACAACTACTTGTTATTGTCGATACTTTACAACTGCATATGTTTTTTATATTTCTAAGTTTGCTCTAAATTTAGAGAGAGGGAGAGAATTCTTCCTTTTGGTGTAGTGTCCCAAAGGTTAGTGAATCCTGATGTAGTTAACATTATTTGCCACCTTTGTCCTGACTTGCAAGCTTTATAATATTGCTGTATTCAGTTCCTCTACCTTGATGTATTCTAATTTTAATATTTATGTTTTCTGGATACTTTGCTTTGACTACCTTTCACTGCTTTATAGACTTGCATACCCTTTTAATTTAATTTGATTATGATCCTGTTACTTTTCTTTCCAACTTTACTTGTGCTACGTTTCAAGTATTCTGTTAATTTTTAATATTGTTGAATGTGTATTGTCATTTGCTTTTTCAGCTTGTGGGTAGGCTCTCCCAAGAAGAACTAATGGCTCAATTACCGTCATTCTTACCTGCACTTTTTGATGCTTTCGGGAACCAGAGTGCTGATGTTCGAAAGGTACATTGCTATTCTTCATATTCTTATGCTAAAGTTTTCCCCACTGAACATATAACTGATCATTTTAAACAAAGATCAACTGTAAGTGACTCTAAATGTTTATTTAATAAAACAACCAAACAAGGATATGAACAATTGCTCTTCTAAAATTAATGGTGCAAAGAAAGAGAAGTGCTACAAACATTAGTTTGAACACTCAAATTGGGGAGGAATGTGATTGACCTTTTCCTGTTGTTTCTATTTAATTCGTGGACGGATGAAGAACATATACTTAGATTGGAGTCATTCCCTTTGAAGACTGCATTATGATGTTTACATGTGTTTATGAAATTACTTTTAATCTCATCGCTTCTTTGCATTTCCATCGTTTTGAAAGAATATTAATTTAGATTTGGAAATCATAAAAAATGGTTCCAGAATCTGACAACATATGTAAGAAGTTAGCAGTCTAGCAGCTTGAAACGAGTTATTCTTGAGCTTACTGCTTGTGGTTACCTCATTCTAAATTAGCTATGGGGTGTTCATTATTTTTCAGAAAGAAAATCTTTGTTTACGTAAGATTATGTCACTTTACATGCCATAAAAAAATTGACAGTGTTAGTGCGAATTACGTCAGGCAGGGGCATAAGTATTGACAATGTAGTTTTGGTAAAGATGGGAAATGCGTTACTCTAATTTCACGATTTATCTCATAAGATATTAAGATGTTATTTGTGGTTGGCAGACGGTTGTTTTTTGTCTGGTGGACATTTATATCATGCTCGGCAAAGCCTTTTTGCCACATTTGGAGGGTCTTAACAGCACACAGTTGCGGCTAGTGACTATTTATGCTAACCGAATATCCCAAGCAAGGACAGGTACACCAATAGAGGCTAACCATGACTAGCTTTTTGAGCTCAATTTCTTTGGGCCGATAAGTTGGGGATTTGGGAGTCTGTTGTGGTCAATCATTTGTTGTGAATCTTGTATATTGTGTGATTTGTTCATTAAAGAGGTGGGGGTTTCTTTGTAATTTTCTAATATATATAAGTTTCCCCACTTTTCACTTAATTTGATTTGAAGGTGAGGGTGAGTGTTCTTTTCTTTTGGTTTCTTTTTTGGGTTTAAAGAAAGTTTGGTGAAATTGTTTTTTTATTTTTTTATTTGTGGAAATAGTCAATTCTTCCTTTTCTGGAAAGCTTGTGCGGTTTATTTGTATGTAGTTGAGGAATTGGTTGTGGGATTGAATATTTTGGTCTGATTCATTTGTCCATGGGTTTTATGTATGTAATATTATGTTCCTACTGACAAATCTTGAAGAGTAGATAATACAGTATTCATTTATTTTCCTCTTAATTCCTACGTGAGAACTCGCTTTCTAGAGCTGACGCGATCATTTTCATACTGTTCATGTTCTACTTAGCTTTGGGAGATTATTCTAGAAAATAAATCTTCAGAAATAAAATAAAATGAATAGATAAAGGTGAAAAATCATTTTAAGATGGAGTGTTACAAGCAAATGTTGATTTTCACCATATTTGCTATAAGAGAAATCTCACCATATGGTGACAATTATAAAATCATACTCCCTGTTCCAAAATGATCTTTTCATTTGTCATTTTTCATTGTCCCAAAAAGTTGTTCTTATTTCAACAATTTAGTTAAAATGTGCATAAACACAACATAGCTAGTGAAGCAAGTGCTTATTCCTTAAAAAAATAGTCAAACGTGAAAATTTTGAATGGAGATAACATAGTTAAAAATCGATTTTAAAATGAATCTTTTAAAAACAATCAGTTAAGAAATTTACCTATATTTCTCAGAAATCTACCCATTGGTACGTCCCAGAGTAAAATCCTAACAAATATTTTACTATTCAACTCATTCTATTTTACTTTTATACTCACAACAAATCATTCACTATTCTCTCTCACTCATTACTTTACTTTTACAAAACATCATCACTTCCAATAATTAATAAGCGTGCAAATGAGGGGTATAACTCTTACTCCGGGACGGATGGAGTATCACTTTTATTGCCAACTGATCTTCAACACAAATGATATACTACTATCCCTTTCACATCATGATTAATTCGTGGTCAAACAAAATCCAATTGGATATGTAAAGTACTCTGTGGGAAGTAACGTTTATCTTCCTCATATTCATTTTACATCCGTTCCTTTAAAAAAAGAAAAAAAAAAGAAAACATTTCATGATACAAGAATCCATATCCTAAATATTCTGAATTAGAAACAACATGGATTCTGGATTCGCCCATAATGGTATTGTGGAAACACTTCATCAGATTTTTCCATTTTTTCTTACTTCCGCGTGATTAGTTTGATTGAAAGACATTTGTCATCCTCATAGCGGCACAAAAACAATAAATATTACCCCCTTTATGTAATCAAATCGAAATCTTATTATTTGTGAATTCGCAATCTCGATCTTGGCATTTTATTTACATATAATTGCATCTTGATGTATTTGCATTTTAAAAATATTCCTTAAATTCATCCAACTTTTGCTGTCATCCAGCCATTTCATGTGGTCTGTCAATATATATAGGCCAGGCGCATTTGAAATGATTAGATTGGCAGCAACTGCAACGATCAAATCGCTGTTAATTAGTAAGTTTTAGTAAGACTTGTCGAATTAAATTATTTCAACTTTCTATTATGATTTTGCATTTCTCCATAGCAGAATCTTACAATTAAATTTCAAATTTTACAGGGGCTAAAATAAGATGACAATCATAATGAACCCTCCAACAAAACGTGTGCTTCCTATATTCAGGCCTTGGAAGACACTCACTGCAGTTGTGGTTGATAATGACAGGATATGTCATGCGGTACAAGAGGCGTATTTACGATACTTTGGCATTCAGACTCGAGTTGTAACTGACGGAAGAGATGCTATCGACCTTTTAGCTACCGGTGCTCGTTTTGACCTGATTATTATAGACAAGATGGTGCCCTCCTTAAACGGAATCGAGGTAATTAGTTTTCTTTCTCCTTTTTTATAAAAAAAATAAAAATAAAAAAAACATCTTCTTGAGTCATGTATTTTCTTTTGCAATGTTGAATGCAAGAACTTATACTTGATTTTGTGTAGGTGGTGAGGCTTATTCGTGGTATGGGAGTTTCGTGCAAGATTGTTGGCTACTATGGGGTATGGGATGATCGCGTTAGAGATGAATTTATAGAGGCGGGTGCGGATGAGTTTTACGTGTGATGAGACCGAGCCTTCTGGGCCGGATGCTCGCCGGTCTGGAATCAATGCGATCTAACGCGCCCGAACCGGACCTGAACTCTGGAGGCCTAACCGACAAGGAACGCGGGCTAGTAAGCCCGAGAGGATTTATCTCCTGATGAATATGCCCGAGTTGACTCTGCCTCCCGTCATCCTGAGGAGCCCGTAGTGCCCAGCTGGCACAAACGTACGCGAGGCGTCACCTAACCGTACCTGACACACCATAACGGTTGGTGATGGAACCATGCTTCCCTGACAGACACGCCACCTTCCCAGCCACTCTCCTGACCGATCCACTGGGGACTCGCCACGTGTCCCCCCAGTACCAGGGTGGTTAGTACCTTGTGCAGGTTTCTTTCCCTTGGTCATATATATACCCCTTTTCGCCCCATGAGAGAGGTACGTGCTCTATCCTATTCACACACACAAGGTCTTCATTGAACCTTCTTCCTAGGTTTTCCTCAGAGATCTTACTCTCACACCCGAGGGCCTAAGCCGGATTCCAACCCGGCCTTGGTCTTAACGGTGTTCTTGTTTGTGTTGTGATCAGGATCAAGAGACAGCAAAGTTGGAGTTCTATCTCCGTGACCCCAGAAAAAAAGGGCGTCATCAGTGGTTCCATTGCCGGGAAACGAAAATCTTCCTAGTGCAATCTTCTGAGTTCTTTCGAATTCCCAGTCTAGTCTGACTCGACAAAACCATTCTTTTGTTTCTACGGTTCTAAAATACACTCGACATTCCAAATATTTACAATGACTGGGAAAGAAATCTTGAACCCAAATGCTAGCCCATCGAAACAAGCGCCTCAAGGATCCATCTTTGCCAGATTGGGAGACAAGGCGCCTAGTGGCTGCTCGGGAACTCCCTCTCAGAAAGCAAGAAGAGAGGCGGATCAGAGAGATCGTATCGAAACATCAAAAGCACGCAAGGTACAGAAAATCCCCGTCACTCCCCTCACCCCTGAGCAGATTCAAAAGAAAATCCAGCTCCTGAAAGACAGGCAGGATCTAGTAGCGGAAGGGCTTCAGTTAAACCTGGCCCTGGAAGAGCTATTTAATGCCGAGGCTGACACGGCAATCCCTCTTGAAAGATCAAAAACTCATGGTTCTAAAAGCATAGCCAGCAGGGTGGAGGGAAAGAAGAAAAGAACGATCGTTGTGGAAGACGACGATGAAGAAGGAGAAGAAGGGAGAAGGAGTGAAGAAGGAGAGTCTCAACCTCGAAGGTCCAAAGGCCACTACAAGGGAAAAGCAACTGTTAGAACCGGAGAGCAATTTGCGGGAACGGCAAAAAGGGTGAAAACCGGGGAAGAGATTGATTACAAGGTCCAGGGGATGATCAGGGACCTATGGGAGTCTAAGCAAAGTGTGGCAAAATGCATTGGACCCATAGATGCTTTTGCCTCCTGGATAGCTGATTCCCCGATCCAGCGGGGAAAGGTCCCCACGCTAGACGCTTATGACGGCTCGTCTAACTCCAAAAGCCATGTTGGGCGGTTTGAAGGGCAGATGGCTCTATTTTCAACGGATGAGGCCGTAAAGTGCAAGGCTCTAGCATCCACCTTCAAGGGGAAGGCGCTGGGATGGTTGTTGGCCCATAAGCCCCGCTCCATTTGCAGCTACGAGCAGTTACGGACGTCGTTCCTGAATTCGTTCGCGGGCGCTGGGGAGGTCGCAAGACCGAAATCGGATCTATGCGGTGTGAAGCAATATCCCGGAGAAAGTACAAAAGCATACATTACTCGGTTTAGAAAAATGACCGAACAAATCGTGGACCTAACGAGAAATGACATCGAGCTGTGCTTCTTGGGAGGATTGACATCCTATACCTTGAGGCAAGAGTTCGCTTGTCGAAAGCCCGAGGGAACGGAGGAAATGTACAATCGAGCCATTGCCATGGCCGGAGTTGAGCCCTCGTTCATGGAAGATGCCCGCAGGAGTATTAGGGATAGGCTCGAGCCCGCTCATGACTCAAGGTACCACGCTGGCTATTCGGGGGGCAGTGGCGGCCGAAATAGAGGAAGACCGAGGGGCACGACCAATTTCAAAAGAAATGACAGCACCTTCACTCCTTTGATAGCCCCAAGGACGGAGATTCTGCGGGCAGAAGCCCTGCCTCCTCCCCCACCCCTAGAAAGAAAGCCTTATGAGGCGAACAAGAAGAAGTGGTGCGGCTACCACGAGAGCCATGGGCATAACACGGATGAGTGTTTTCAGATGAAGAAGATAATACAACAGAAAGTCGAGGCCGGAGAATTGAAAAAGTGGATCGAGGGACCCAGCAATAAAGGAGGGGCCCCACGGGGACATGTCCAGTATGTTAGGGATAACGATGCCGACGGGGAAAAACGCTATGACATCCTGTATATCGGGGAAGAAGCCCCGAGCAACACCCAGCTTTCCATTCAGATCAAGAAATTGGAAAAGGTGTTCCTGATACCAGCCTACCCACCCGAGCAAGAGGAAATGATCGGGTTCAGGAGGAGCGAGCTGGCCTCCACACTCTTCCATTCAACACAGCCATTGACAATCAAGATGGCTATTGGTAGAGCGGATATTGGGAGGGTCCTCATTGATACCGGGGCTTCACGGGACATACTCTACTTCCATTGTTTAGAAGAAATGGGGATGTCCGAGGCGCACTTAACCCCATATGCGGGCTTGTTGGAAGGGTTCACGAATCATACGGTCTACGCAAAAGGGACCATTGACTTCGAAGTGACCATTGGAGAGAGGCCGTTCGAAAAAACAGCCCGTGTCACGTTCATGGTGATCGATCTGAAGTCCCAGTACAACGCAATCTTGGGAGTGACCGCTCAGGCTGCCTTAGGAATCGTTGCGTCAATCCCTCACCAGAAGATCAAGTTCAGCACCCCCGCAGGGATAGCGTGCATCGAGAACAAGCCCGAGCTTTTTCTCAAAATAATAGAGAAGAAAAGAAGGGAGAGCGCGATGGAGGCAAGATTGGTAAGCCCGAGGGAGGCAAAGAAGGTCAAAACCAACAGCGACAGGACCGAGGAGGCGGCCATGATTGGAACTTTGTCGTTCCATTCAACACGGGCTGAATTTAAACGGAGTAGGAGAGCCCGTCGTATTGCCGCAAAGACCGAGCAGATAGACATCGTGATCGATTCGCTGCACGACAGGGAAATAAGGGACATCCGCCCCAACGATGCTCTGGAGGATGTAGTCATAAACCCCGCTTACCCCGAACAAACGGTCAAGGTAGGGCTGGAAATCCCCGCAGAAGAAAGGAAGATTCTGATCGAGCTGCTGCGAAAAAGCGCGGACATATTTGCCTGGACTGTCGAAGATATGAAGGGGTTAAGTAGAGAGGTCATCGAGCATGAACTGAACGTCGATCCCACATTTACCCGGGTCCTCCAGAAAGAAAGATACTTTTCGCCGGAGAAGAAAGCGGCGATCAAAATCGAGGTGGATAAGCTACTGAAGGCAGGAATCATAAGCCCGATCAAATATCCGAGATGGTTGGCCAACGTCGTCATGGTAACCAAAGCAAATGGAAAGTGGAGGATGTGCGTGGATTTCACCGATTTGAACAAGGCCTGCCCTAAGGATTGTTACCCTCTTCCCCGGATCGATCAATTAGTAGACTCTATCGCCGGGCATAGGGTGTTAAGCTTCATAGATGCGTACTCGGGCTACCATCAGATCAAAATGAAGGAGGATGACGTCCCTTCGTGCGCTTTCTATGCCGCGGGCAAAACCTACACATTTAACAACATGCCGTTCGGCCTCAAGAACGCAGGCGGCACGTATCAAAGGATGGTAGGAATCGTCTTTGATGATCAATTAGGCCGGAACCTGGAGGCTTACATCGACGATATGGTTATCAAGACCAAGGAGACCTCTCACGACATTGATATGGCAGAAACCTTCACCAACCTCCGGGAAAATAACATGAAGCTCAATCCCTCCAAGTGCGCTTTCGGAGTAAAGGCAGGAAAATTTTTGGGGTTCATGGTAAACCAAAGAGGGATCGAAGCAAACCCCGAGAAAATCACGGCGTTGATAAACATGCAGCCCCCCAGATGCGTTAAGGAGGTGCAGAAGCTTAATGGCCGCATTACGGCTTTGGGAAGATTCATTGCTAAGTCAGCCGAAAAGTGCCTGCCTTTCTTCAAAACCTTAAAAGGAGGAGGAGAGAAGGGCTTCGAGTGGAACGAGGACTGCCAGATCGCTTTCGAGCAAATAAAAGCTTACCTGGGAAAGCCGCCGCTATTGAGCAGCCCGGTGTTTGGGGAGGAACTCTACGTCTTCTTGGCCGCAACAGATCATGCCGTGGCCGCTGTTTTGGTAAGGGAAGAGGGCAAACTTCAGAAACCCGTGTATTATGTCTCCAAGGCACTTTCTGCTGTGGAAGGCCGCTATCTAAACATTGAAAAGCTAGCTTTCGCCTTGCTGGTGGCCGCTCGGAAGCTGCGGGCATACTTCATCGCCCACCCAATCACGGTTTATTCAGACACCCCGCTGAAGAAGATACTCCATAAGCCCGAATCCTCGGGGAGAATGCTATCGTGGTCCATAGAACTGACTGAATTCCAGATTACCTACTCCCCACGGAAGACCATCAAGGCACAGGCACTGGCAGACTTTGTGGCAGAGACCACATTTGAATCAAAGGAGATCGAGCCGGACGGAACCCAACCTGCAAAGACAAAGAAAAAGAGAGGCGAGAAGGCAATAGTTGCAGGGGAGAGACCGGAAAATTGCTGGTCGTTAAGTGTGGATGGATCCGCGGGAAAGACAGTCAGCGGCGCCGGAATTCTCTTGACCGCCCCGGAGGGTCAAAGGTTCAAGCGAGCCTTGAGATTTAAGTTCGCGGTCTCAAACAACCAGGCCGAGTACGAGGCATTGATAGCGGGTTTGGAATTAGCCCGGGACATGAAAGTATCAAAACTGGTCGTGAAGAGTGACTCACAACTAGTAATAAACCAGGTGAAAGGGGAATACGAAACAAATCACCCGGTTTTGGTCAAATACAAGGAGCTCGCGACAGACTTGTTAAAGGAATTCGAATACCATGAGCTGAACCAAGTTAACCGGGCCGAAAATTCCGAGGCGGACTTGCTCTCCAGGATCACAAATGAGGACATTGCCAAGCTTAGTGTGGACTGCTGGATAGAGTTCACCGAGCGCCCAGCCATCGACAGAATAGAGATCCACCAAATCGGAGATTCGGAAAAAGATTGGGTTGACGAGATCAGGGAATATATCGAGCGGCAAACCCTCCCCAACAACCCTGACCGGGCAAGAGTCTTGATGAAACAGGCTGCTCGATACACAATTATTGATGGCGTGCTTTATCGGAGATCCTTTACCAAACCACTGCTGAGGTGTGTCAGGTCCGAGACAGTCACCAACCTGTTATATGAAGTTCACGAAGGCGTGTGCGGAGGGCATCCCGGAGCCCGGACTCTATCCGACAAAATCAGATTCCTCGGGTATTATTGGCCCACAATGAAAAGAGATGCAGAGGACTACGTCCGCAAATGCGACCAATGCCAGAGGTTCGCCAACATACCAAGGCAGCCGTCCACCGAGCAGAGTTTGATAGTCCCAACTTGGCCTTTTGATATGTGGGGGATTGATTTGATTGGGCCTTATCCCAAAGCGCCCGGGGGAGCGCAAATGGTAGTGGTTGCTGTGGACTACTTCACAAAATGGGTTGAGGCAAAAGCACTGGCTAGTACTACGGAAGCAAGCATCATCAAGTTCGTACATGATCACATCTTCTGCCGGTTTGGTCTACCGCGGGCTATTGTCTCCGATCACGGGCCCCAATTCCAAAGCAAGTTCACGGCGGAGTGCAAGAGACTCAACGTGGAACATCGACAATCCTCAGTCGCAAGACCACAGGGAAATGGACAGGCCGAGGCCGCGAACAAGTTGCTCATGACCGCTTTGCACAAAAGTTTGAAGGGAAAGAGTGGTCGCTGGATGGAAGAGCTCAGTACTGCTCTATGGGTTGTCCGAACCACGACAAGGAACTCAACGGGAGAAACCCCTTTTTCCCTGACATATGGATCAGAGGCGGTCGCACCTGTGGAAGTAGCCTTACCCACGTATAGGGTCGCCCAATTTAATGAAGCAGAGAATGAGGAAGCCCGCAGAAAAGACTTAGACTCTACCGAAGAAAAACGGTTGGAAGCGCGGGCAAAGATGGTCAATTATAAACAGAAGGCAAAAGTCCATCATGACAAAAGGGTGAACAAGAGATCGTTTGCCGTGGGAGACTGGGTTCTGAGGAAAGTTGAAGTCACAGGGAGGCAGCCCGGATACAACAAGCTTTCGCCCAACTGGGAAGGCCCTTATCAGATTGCCCGCATAATCAAAGAGGGAACCTACAGGCTTCTAACGGCAGAAGGAAAAGACTTGAAAAACGCCTGGCATAGCGATCATCTGAAAAAATACTACCTTTAGAAGACAGAATGGTAGATCTTGAAATCTTTTTGCAAATCAGTAGCAGTTAGAAATTATGGAAATACTCATGTATTGTAACAAAGTGGCAATGTAATCTGTTCGAGTAAAGTAAATAAAACTGCTATCGTTCTATGAAATTACTCAAGTATGTTCGTTCTCAAAGCGCGGTCATGTGCTCACGAGCCAGACCGCATGCCCGCGATACGGATGCCGTTCGCAAGCCTGCGAACGATGCGCGGTCATACGCCCTCGAGCTAGACCGCAGGGCCCACGTCTTACGCCCTTGAGCTAGACTAAAGTGGGAGAATGAATTCCTTGGTGGGATCATTTCCTTGTGAAATTCCTAAGACCCAAGATGCGCGGTCATACGCCCTCGAGCTAGACCGCAGGGCCCACGTCTTACGCCCTTGAGCTAGACTAAAGTGGGAGAATGAATTCCTTGGTGGGATCATTTCCTTGTGAAATTCCTAAGACCCAAGATGCGCGGTCATACGCCCTCGAGCTAGACCGCAGGGCCCACGTCTTACGCCCTTGAGCTAGACTAAAGTGGAGAATGAATTCCTTGGTGGGATCATTTCCTTGTGAAATTCCTAAGACCCAAGATGCGCGGTCATACGCCCTCGAGCTAGACCGCAGGGCCCACGTCTTACGCCCTTGAGCTAGACTAAGGTGGGAGAATGAATTCCTTGGTGGGATCATTTCCTTGTGAAATTCCTAAGACCCAAGATGCGCGGTCATACGCCCTCGAGCTAGACCGCAGGGCCCACGTCTTACGCCCTTGAGCTAGACTAAAGTGGGAGAATGAATTCCTTGGTGGGATCATTTCCTTGTGAAATTCCTAAGACCCAAGATGCGCGGTCATACGCCCTCGAGCTAGACCGCAGGGCCCACGTCTTACGCCCTTGAGCTAGACTAAGGTGGGAGAATGAATTCCTTGGTGGGATCATTTCCTTGTGAAATTCCTAAGACCCAAGATGCGCGGTCATACGCCCTCGAGCTAGACCGCAGGGCCCACGCCTTACGCCCTTGAGCTAGACTAAAGTGGGAGAATGAATTCCTTGGTGGGATCATTTCCTTGTGAAATTCCTAAGACCCAAGATGCGCGGTCATACGCCCTCGAGCTAGACCGCAGGGCCCACGTCTTACGCCCTTGAGCTAGACTAAGGGGGGAGAATGAATTCCTTGGTGGGATCATTTCCTTGTGAAATTCCTAAGACCCAAGATGCGCGGTCATACGCTCTCGAGCTATACTGCAGGGCCCATATCCTACGCCTTTGAGCTAGACTAAAGTGGGAGAAGGCGCGGCCATACGCTCCCGAGCTAAACCACGCGCGTGGAAACAAAGACAGTTCGTGCGAGAACAACCCTTTAAGCTATGTAATCAAAAGAGTGATAACAGAAGAGCACGCAAGAAAAGAAGTCAATAGCAAAGCTGGAAACAATTATTCACATACAAACCAAAAATCACTTGTTCGAGAATGTCCGGACCTACACTATTACAAAATTTCCCGGGATGCAACCCGGTCTGATCTTCAAAAGGCCGGGGGAGGAGCATTCTCCATCTCTGGAACAGAGGCAGAGGCATCAGTGTCAGGCACAGACCCAGACTGATCCTGAGAAGCATCAGCAAGAGCGGAGGCATAAGGAGAGTAAGGAAGAACCATACCATCAATGTACGGGCCGCCGGGGCCAAAAGTCCTCTCCAAAGCTGCGACCAGAGGCAAGGTACCCGCGGCAGAATATCTGAACCCGTCGATAGCAGAAAGAAGATCTTGGACGGTGACCGGAGCGACGGGAGGGAGAGTTGATCTGACAGACTCGGGTAACTCGGAGAGTTGGTCCGCGGTAAAGGGCACCAGAGCGTGGCCGGTAAAACATTGAGGGTCTGAGGCCGTAACGGAGCAAAGGATCGCAATCTCTTGCGCACTGTATTTGCCCGTAGCTGCCAGGTTACGACCTACTGTATGGAGAGCTGAGTTATATTGCTCTATGCTTGCCTCCTCCACCTTTTCTCTGTAAGCATCAGACGCCTCAAACTCGGCCACGGCTTTCCCTCGCTCTTCATTCAAAACAAGTTCCCGGTCTTTCTCAAACCGCATGGCATCTAAAACCTTGCCGTCCAGTTCATCAACCTTCTCAGATAAGCTCCTGTTCTTCTCCCTCTCCTCCTCCAACCGCTTCTCAGCCCCGGCCAGGCGAGCTTCGAGTCGTTGCTTTTCAGACTCAACGGTTGCTTTTTCAGCCTCAGCCCGGTCTTTGGCCTCGCGAGCTGCGTCGAGATCGTTGCTCAGTTTGGAGTTCTCCTTGACAGCAGTCATCAACTCGGCATCTTTATTCTTAAGCTCCTCTCCCGAGCCCTCCAGGACCTTGGACAGGCGGGCAATCTCATCCTTCGCCTCCGCCAGTTTCTTCCCCCTCGCCGCGGCCAAGGCAACTTCGGCTTCGTACTGAGACCGCATATATAGCAGGTCATTGCTAACCTGATTAATAAAGGAGCATGTGGAGATTATATTAAAAAACGGGACGGGGAATTAGAGGGTCAAAGGATCGATGTATAAAAAGAAAGAGCACGTCGGTTTAGACATGGAAAGTGAGACACTAACCTCAGTCATAGCCAAGCCCGCGTGACCCAGGGCGGTCAGGAAGTTGGTCTTGGACAGCACCTTCTGTTGATAGTCCGGGAAATTCATCCGGTGCAGAAGCCCATCGCCGACATAAGAATTGAAGCCGCGGCGGCTATGGAGATCAACCCCATATACCTCAGGGGCCTCAGCTACTTTCTTCCCAAACTCCTTAGCTCGGTCCTTGTCTTCAATTAGTTCGACGGGGAAGCGCTCCGAGCATAAGGTCCCTTTGGCGGGGGAGGATACGGTAAAACCGCGAGAAGGAGACTCCAGGCGGGGCTGTTTATTTTTTGGAGGCAAGGGGTCAGCGACCGGACTCGGTCCCCTTTTCTTCGTAGCCTCGGGCACTGTTCTGCCTGCATCATGCGAGGGAGTGGGAGACCCCGAGCCTGTCAAATCCTTTCCACGTCCGCTCCCGCGGGGCCGTAGAGGAAGCTCGCCAGTCGTCGGGACAACTGCAACAACCTTCTTTGCCTTGTCCAGAAGATCCGTAACCGGCAGTTTTCTCCCTGGGGCCTCGGCCTTGCGCATTTCGGCCTGCCTCTGCTGCTTCGCCTCAGCCTCCCGCTGCTTCGCAGCCAATCTCAAGGCATTAATATTCTTGGGAGGCATGGTATCAGTGGGATCTGCAGGCAAAAGTAACAGTCAGTCAGATATGATCGGATAAACTAACAGGTATGGAATTCCAGTTGATTAAGTATGAAAAAGACCAGTCAAGCCCGGATCCGGGCATTGTTCCCCCAATCGGCAAGCAGAGCACTCATGGGCAAAGGCAAAATCCTGGTGAACCCTCCAGCAAGGATCCCGCCACATAGGAGTCATGCTAACCCTGCTCTCAAAATCAGGATTTCGGCATGGGGCCACCCCGGCGTAAGCCAAAAGACTCTCGTTGTTGATGATGGCTTGAACGTCGAAAACTTGTTCAACCACGACCACGGTCTGGTCCTCTAAAGTCACTGATTTCGTATGCCGGGCGAGGTAATCCTGCATGGCGGACGCAAGCTCAATACCCCCATCTGAGCTAGGATAATCCTTGGAAGATATGGACAGCGGGGAAGTATTATCAGGCTTAGAAAAGGGCCACCCGAGTCGATTCTGAATCACCAGAGGATATCTCTGCCACTGATCGAATTTATTAGAAGCCGCAGAAAAGATCTTTTTCGACCTAGGCTTCGTTTTCAAGCTCAAACTGCTCGCGGTGACCTGATGAGTGAAGAAAACGTACAAGGCGGACAAAGAGGGTTCATATCCCAATACCCTGCTCACAACAATAAAAGACACCAGGTAACGAATCGCGTTGGGAGTCAAGTCCATGGGAAGGCACTTGGAAAACTCCAGGAACTCGCAAATGAACGGGTCCAAGGGAAGCCGGAGGCCATTCTCAAACTGAACGGGATAAAACACGCAGGCGATATTATCTGCCCGGACGCGGGCAGGACCAGCCAAATTGCTCCCTGACGGAGAGGAATAATCATCGAGACCGCCGACAAGGTAGACTTTGCGATCGATGTGGTACACGGTTAAAAACTCATCATCGGAGTCCTGCTCCTCCACCATGCCCGCTCCTGAGCTGGAAGCTCCGGCCTGGCTCTTGACCCTATCGTCGGGCCCCTCGGGGAAGGAAGCCAATATTTGAACCGGGGAGCGAATGCGCTTGACCATACGCGCTGTACCTGGGGCCATTCTCTCTAAATCCCCCCGGGGGTCAGAAGGTGTCTCAGATGACTCAGACTCATCTACTAGCCCGTGAGCCACGATCGCCCCAACCTCATCCTCAAGAGCGGTTTCACCATCAACCCCCACTTCTTGATCGGAAGCCTCCGCACTGCTCGTGACTTCAATAACACCAGGGGCCAAGCCCGGAGATCGTGCCTGCTCGTCCTCGTTAAAAGGAGCGTCCATCCAACTGAGAGAATCAGGGCCACTCGAGGCTACACGCTCCCCGCACGACCTTACCAACCTTCTAGCATTTCCAGCCATATCTACATTATCGGGGAATCGAGTTAAAACAGCCGTGACAAAAATGCCCAAGTGTTCCTCTCCCCCCAACACCCTCATCCTTGTGGAGTCATAATGGACGGAGGGACCTGTTTCCCACAACAGGGGCAAGACCCAGGGTTCCCAGCTATACGCTAAACCTATGGCAATGAACTCATTCAAGGACAGCCGTTTCCAGGCGTTTAACAGGAGCCTGTATACCCCACCGGTCCTCCGGCAGCAACCAAACAGGTCGGGACGGAGTTTACGCCCTAAATCCAGCCCTTCCATGGCTACAACAATATTTCAGCAAGTTTTCAGAAATTAGGGGCCAGAATTTGGACTCGAAGACGCGAGGCTACGAGAAGTCACACAACTCTCGTACAAATCCGAAAGCTCGACGGGAGCAAAATTTTTAGGGTTCGCGCTCGAAAAACGGCAACGAAAAGAATGGCAGAAATTAAAACGACGAATCGAAACAAAGAAGAAAAAAGCGAGGTGCGGAACAATACCTGCGAATTTGAAGTGAGGAACGAGAACGAGATCTTCGGAGTCAGGAATCCAGAGAAGCAAAGTATTCGTTGGAACTGGAAGGTAGAGAGACGGAAGTTACGAAAGTTTGGAATGATTCAGCATCCGTGGTATTTATAGCGCCAAAAATGGGTCGGACCGACCCGAAATATCTGGTAACCCGATCGAAACCCGAAAAGTGAAGAGGCGGGAATTGCTTTTTCGAATACCGATGACGGTTCGCATTTAATGGACGTGCTCCTGGTCATGTCAAAAGACAGATGGCTACGCTACTAGCCTGACACAAGGGGCCCCACCTGTCCTTTCGTCAACCACTATTCTAAGACTCCCGTCCCATTGCAATCCGTGCCCGCATTAATTGCAATTTGCCCGAATCGAGCCTAGGAAGTATAACTCCTCGCGCCGCACATGAATGAGCTAACCCTCGGAGTTAGGGGCCACTGATGAGACCGAGCCTTCTGGGCCGGATGCTCGCCGGTCTGGAATCAATGCGATCTAACGCGCCCGAACCGGACCTGAACTCTGGAGGCCTAACCGACAAGGAACGCGGGCTAGTAAGCCCGAGAGGATTTATCTCCTGATGAATATGCCCGAGTTGACTCTGCCTCCCGTCATCCTGAGGAGCCCGTAGTGCCCAGCTGGCACAAACGTACGCGAGGCGTCACCTAACCGTACCTGACACACCATAACGGTTGGTGATGGAACCATGCTTCCCTGACAGACACGCCACCTTCCCAGCCACTCTCCTGACCGATCCACTGGGGACTCGCCACGTGTCCCCCCAGTACCAGGGTGGTTAGTACCTTGTGCAGGTTTCTTTCCCTTGGTCATATATATACCCCTTTTCGCCCCATGAGAGAGGTACGTGCTCTATCCTATTCACACACACAAGGTCTTCATTGAACCTTCTTCCTAGGTTTTCCTCAGAGATCTTACTCTCACACCCGAGGGCCTAAGCCGGATTCCAACCCGGCCTTGGTCTTAACGGTGTTCTTGTTTGTGTTGTGATCAGGATCAAGAGACAGCAAAGTTGGAGTTCTATCTCCGTGACCCCAGAAAAAAAGGGCGTCATCAACGTGAAGCCTTTGCGTGCGGGTGAACCACTAACTGGCATCATCCGAGAGCTTTATCAGCAAGGCTAAATATACAGAGCTAAAAATGTTAAAGACATTATGTGATGTTTGTTTGAGCCTTATTTTTGTTCTAGGTTTTCTTTGAGTATATTTTGTTATGCAATCTCACAATATTTCTTTGACCAATCTATTATAGCGCCAAAAATTGATTTAAATTTGGCATTTTATGTTTTTATCTTTTGTCAGCTTTGGTGAGTGATGAATGAGATGTTTTTATGCGGTAATGTTATTTTTGTTAGTTGTTTGTTGCATCGAATTTCATGAAACTCATTTTTCATTGATTTATTTTGATTAAAAAATACTCGCTGCATCTACTATTAATAAAATATATCATAGTTAATCTGCCAAACATTTATTTTTGGAATGTGCTTAATTATTGGTTAAAAATTACTATATGGTACCCAACTCAACTTGATTATTGGTACCGACTCAGTTTTGTCTTTAAATACTCAACATTTCAATTGCCTTATCGTTTTTTTAGATTGTCCTTTACGTATTTAAATATTACTTAAATTATAGCTCCTATGTTCTAAGAAAAATTTCCACTTACCACTTTTGTTTGTCCCATAAATATATTTGCATTTTCACAATTGAGGGTAAAATTCGTGGAACTTTTCATAGTTGCTCTTGTGATAGTTAAGGATAGTGTGAGTGAGTGAGTGAGAAGAGAGGGGGTGAGGTACTTATTTATTTGGAAGGGAAAAAGATGGTGATGTGTAACCCGAAAAAGAAAGACCCGTTGTAACCCGGTTCATGTTTTTGTGGTGGGAGTAAAAAAAGGCGACTTAACCGAAAAACCCTAAACCCTAACACAGTTTCTTCTAGACCCTTCTCTTTCCCCATTTTCATTTTCTCTCTACTCCTTTACTTGGAGAACAACCCTCTGCAAGTCCTAAGCTCATCACGAAACTTAACTTTCTCTCTCTAGATTTTCCTGTTTCTCTCTCTAAGAATGTATCGATTCGCTGCCAGTCTCGCATCCAAAGCCCGGTAAGCTAATTATCATTTCTAGATTTGTTGAAATGAAGCTGAAAGTCATGAATTTGACTAATTTGATTTTGTATTTGAATTGATTCTAGGATCGCTAGGAACAATACTCAGCAGGTGTGTACGGATTTGACGATGTTGTTTTGGTTCATTTTGTTTCTTTAGGAAGATTTGATCCGTTTATTATTGGAATTGATTTTTCTCATTTTGTTGTGGATCAGGTTGGAAGTAGGTTGTCTTGGAGTAGGAATTATGCAGCAAAAGACATTAAGTTTGGTGTGGAAGCCAGAGCTTTGATGCTTAGGGGTGTCGAAGAGCTTGCTGATGCCGTTAAAGTCACTATGGGGCCAAAGGTGAGTTGATTATTCGTTTCAATTATGGTTATTGTTGCTTGATGATAAGATAAGACACTGTATAAGCGCTTTGATTATTGTGTAATTCTTTTTACTTATGTTAAGGTATCTGAAATCAGCTTTAATGATGGATTTTTGAGTAAGCTCTAATGTCATTTCTTTATGAGTATGTGATTTGATAGATCATTTAAAATGATTGTGAAGGAGTATACAACACTTGATCTGACATTTGCTGAACACCAGTCTGCAAAATCTCTGGGTTTGTGTTTTTTGCTACATGATCCGAGCTTCAAAATTTTCAGACTATAACATGATTTAAATGACAGTCTTTGGAGTAGTTCTTTTTACTGTATGTATCCCAATGCGTCTCTCATCAACTACCCATGGGCTATAAGGTTTGGAGTCATTATGTGTTGCTATATTATCTCAAATATTGATTTTGGACGAGTAGGAGTAGCCAAAATGAAAAGACATTCATTTTTGGCGCTCATACCCAAAATGAACGTCTTCTCATTGGACGAGTAGTGGTAGCCCTCTATTAATGTTTTGGGGTACGATTTATTTGAGAATCAATCATGCTGAGACTTGTCATCACTAAACTTGGGTTTCTGGAATAACTGATTTCTTATGCTTTACAGCCTAGAGTTCAGGTTTTGTTGGGTTTTTTTTTGTCCTGTGAATGACATGGATGGCTTCATGACTTCTGTAATATTTTGTATACTTGTTTTACATCCTTATGAACTGTAAGTCTGTAATCAATCTTTTAACTATATGGGATGGAGTTTATTGTGCTATGTCCTTAGTGATCGTTTTTCGCAGTTGGATAATTGGTTCACTAGTGTTGCTAATTTTGGTGTTGACCTTTTCATAGGGACGAAATGTTGTTTTGGAACAAAGTTATGGTGCTCCTAAGGTGACAAAGGATGGCGTCACAGTTGCAAAGAGCATTGAATTTAAAGATAGAGTCAAGAATCTTGGTGCTAGCCTTGTAAAGCAAGTTGCCAATGCTACAAATGATGTTGCTGGTGATGGTGAGTACTTAGTTTGTGTTTTATAAATTATCCATTGATATGTTTCTTTTGAATAATAATTTAGTGCAAGGGATGCTGATGTGAAGCTTTGGTGATGATTTTCAGGTACCACATGTGCAACAGTGCTCACACATGCAATATATTCTGAAGGGTGCAAGTCAGTCGCTGCTGGAATGAATGCTATGGATTTGAGACGTGGGATCACTATGGCGGTTGATGCCGTGGTCACAAACTTGAAGAGTAGAGCTCGTATGATTAGCACATCTGAAGAAATAGCTCAGGTTTGTATTGTAAGTTACATTTGGTTTGTTTTTTGTCATTGATTTGAGAGCGCTAACATGGTTCTCATTCATATTCTGTTTAAATAGGTTGGAACTATATCAGCAAATGGAGAAAGAGAAATTGGTGAGCTTATTGCCCAGGCAATGGAGAAAGTAGGCAAAGAGGGTGTCATCACCATTGCTGTAAGTTGCTTTTCAATTTTATCGTCTTGATTGCTATCCAATGCTTGCATTCCTAAGCTTCATTCAATACACAATAGCTAAAGGGTGTAGTGGTATATTGACTCACCTATCAAGAGTTTTCTTTTTTTCTTTTGTCTTCTATTCCTCGTTCTCAATTCTTCCGCTTTACTTTCAAGATAGTTATACCCCCATGTATAGCATATAACTGCTGAATAAACTGTTTGAATGCTTTCTTATATTTAATTTAATTATCTAGTTAATTGTAGATATGTGAACCTCTCTCTTAATTTCTATGGATCTGCATTTCTATGTGACTGCTTTTCATTCTCTTTTCTTTGTTTGTCTTCTTATTGTTGCAGGATGGAAAAACGTTAGAGAATGAACTTGAAGTAGTGGAGGGAATGAAGCTGGACAGAGGCTATATATCACCTTACTTTATCACTAATACAAAGACTCAGAAATGTGTAAGAAGTTGTGCTCTCTTCCGCTATTGACTTTAGTTGAAAATCTCCTTACACCCCAATGATTTTTTGTTTATCTGTTTCATACTATGAGTTTCTCCATGTAGTGGTATATTGACTATGTCTCCCACTTCCTGTCTCTTCAGGAATTAGATGATCCTCTCATTTTGATCCATGAGAAAAAGATCTCTAGCTTGAATTCTATTGTAAAAGTCCTAGAGTTGGCTTTGAAGGTAAGTAACCAATTTGTATGCTGCACAACGGTTTTCATCGATCTTGAGTGGTCCAAACAATTCTATTTTGTATTTGCAGAAGAACAGGCCTTTACTTATTGTTGCTGAAGATATTGAAAGTGAAGCACTAGCCACTCTCATTCTCAACAAACTTCGGGCTGGAATCAAGGTGGCTTTCATGTTCTTACTAGTAACATGGATTATTCTATGTAATGGTTGACTTCCTTGAAACGTGATCTAATGCACATCTACCTTTTGCAGGTTTGTGCAATTAAAGCCCCTGGATTTGGAGAGAACAGGAAGGCAAATTTGCAGGACCTGGCAATTCTCACTGGTGGTGAGGTAGGTTTCACTTTTCAGTTATTTGCTCTATATGAAGTTCTCCCTTGTTTTCATTCTTTCACGACTACCATTGTTCTAATTCAGTATTCTGTAATCGGCTACCCCTTGAATTTTTCCAATTTGGTTGTAGGTCATAACAGAGGAGCTTGGCATGAACCTTGAAAAGGTAGAACCAGAACTGCTCGGCACTTGTAAAAAGGTAAAATTCATTTCTCTTTCTCCTAGACCATTATGAATAAAACAATCCATCTATATCATCAACTGATTTGCACTTTGGGCTCTGCAATTTTTCGTAGGTTACTATATCAAAGGATGACACAGTTGTTCTTGATGGAGCTGGTGACAAAAAATCCATTGGAGAAAGATGCGAGCAGTTACGATCGACAATTGAATTGAGCACTTCTGATTATGACAAGGAAAAACTTCAGGAGAGACTTGCCAAGCTTTCTGGTGGTGTTGCTGTCTTGAAGGTCTGTTGGCATTTGTTTGATGAATTGGGCTAAGATTAATTTTACCATTTTTTTGGGGGACCGTCTCCAAATTATATGCTTTGTTAAATTAAAATGATAAATGGTTGGTTTCTCTTCCCATGCCAGATCGGAGGAGCTAGCGAAGCTGAGGTTGGTGAGAAGAAAGATAGAGTCACCGATGCTTTAAATGCTACAAAGGCAGCTGTAGAGGAAGGAATTGTACCAGGTCTTCAACTTTATTCCGTCTTCTCTTTGCAAAAGAATTAACATACTTAATTCAATCCACGTTTACTTAATCTTCATAATTGTTTCTTGAATATAGGTGGTGGTGTTGCCCTTCTTTACGCTTCAAAAGAGCTAGAAAAGCTGCAGACGGCCAATTTTGATCAGAAGATTGGTGTTCAAATTATCCAGAATGCTCTCAAGGTAATGGCTTGTTGTTAGTTTATTACTGAGTGTTGTTTTTTCTTGGAGGAAATTATGTATTTTGGTTACTACCATCTTCATTTTGTTCACTTTTCTTTTCCTTCAAAATTTGAAGGCGCCAGTGCATACAATTGCTTCCAATGCTGGTGTTGAAGGGGCTGTTGTCGTTGGCAAGTTACTGGAGCAGGACGACTATGATCTTGGATATGATGCAGCTAAAGGTCTCTCTCTCTCTCTCTCTCTCCCTAACACACACACACACAAACACACACTCAAACACAAACACAAACACACACATTCTCTCTCTACACACACACACATTCTTGCACTCTGTCATTCACACACGCACTCTCAACATGGCACAGAGACACATCGTAGTCTCACAGACTTTACTAAAAATGCCTTATTTTTCCGGCTTGTTTAAATAGGTCAATATGTAAACATGATCGAGGCTGGTATCATCGATCCTTTGAAGGTGATCAGAACGGCATTGGTAGATGCTGCTAGGTAAGTTAATTTCTGCAATGCTTTCCCCTGTTTCAAAGCATAGTCTCGTTCCATACCCTAATCAATCCCTTACATGTAATTTTCTTGTATTTCTGCAGTATCTCCTCTCTGTTGACTACAACAGAAGCTGTTGTTGTTGAGCTACCCAAAGACGAGAAGGAATCGTCAGGAATGAACCCTGGAATGGGAATGGGTGATTATTGAAAACTCACATAAACAGCATTCTGGTCGTAGTCAGATGATAGTATTTTCTTGCTCAAATCTGGTACGCTCATAAACTGAGTTATTTAGAGTTTCTTCTTTTCTGTATACTTAATTTTCTTCGGGATGCGAAAATCGGTGTAATCATAGTGAGAGATCAGAGTGTAAGGAAGTCTAAACAAATACTGATTTGTTTTGGAGGTTTAATTGGGTGAAGGAGCTGTCTTTTGAGCTTTTTTGGGTTATAATCTTGTACCTGATGGCTCTTATCATTTTTCCCAAACTGTAATAACTATCAGTTTACATTAATATATCCTACCAATCTTTTTGGGTTGGGTTGGGTTGGGTTGGGGTATTTGTATACTATTATCTAACCTTTCCTGTGGTTGGACCAGCCACATCACAATACTGGAGGTTATCCGTCTTGATATAAATGTGCGTTTTAAAAAAAAGTCTTGGTATATTTATTACTTGTATAAGTATACAATGCACAAACAAGTGCGTTTTAAAAAAAATAAAGTCTTGGTATAAGTTACTACTTGAAGCAACGCACAAACAAGTAAAGCACATTCTTTAAAAATGTTAGATGTAAATGTTGCGTTTTAAAAAAAAAAAATCTTGGTATAATTTATTACTAGCAAGTAACCCGTGCTATGCACGGGAAACCAATACTATGTATTAAAAAATATATTTTAACTATAATTAACTAATACAGTAATTATCATTTTAATGATATCATTAATAATAATAATTAATCTATATGATTATGATTATGATTATTATAATAACTATTATAATTAATTAATATTATTAATAGTAATAGTTAATATATATTAATAGCAATGATTAATCTATATAATAATAATAATAATTATAATTATTATCATAAACTAATACCATTAATAGTAATAGTTAATTGATATAGTAGCTGTTATGATTACTTAATATTAAAAATTAATAATTTAACTTATATAATAACTATTACAATTAACTAATACTAATAATAATAATAGTTAATGTATATAGCCTATTATAGTTAACTAATATTATTAATAATAAAAACTGATTTATAAAGTAACTATTATAGTTAACTAATACTATTAATAGTAATAATTAACTTATATAGTAACTATTGTAGTTAACTATAATACTATTAATAGTAATATTTAACTTGTATAGTAACTATTGTAGTTAACTAATACTATTAATAGTAATATTTAACTTCTATAGTAACTACTATTGTTAACCAATACTATTAATAGTAATGGTTAACTTATACTATTAATAGTAATTGTTAACTTATACTATTAATAGTAATAGTTAACTTATATAATTACTAATATGATTAACTAATAGTATTAGCTAAGAATGAGAATATCAAAAGTCATTTCACTTTAAGATGATGTTGATGTGGCTTCTTCAAATTCAAGCTTTTACTAAGACATGTACACATGTCAAACCTATAGCCCTCTTCACCAACTTTAATAAGTATATAAGATTTATATAAGTAATGCACAAACAAGTAAAGTAACTAAGAAAGAAAGTGTAATGTTTATTATGAGGCGGAGGGAACATTTATTGAGGACGTAAAGTGGAAGATGCTTCGTGCAGTTGTAATCCATTGATCCTTTTGATGCCACATAAATGGGTATGTTGCAGCAGTGGCGAACCACCCTTGGCCCACGGGGTCGATTTTGGAGTCGTGTCAATTTTACTCTTTTTAAAATTAAAATATACTCTCTCTGTCTTTAAATGAGTGTCTATTTTCAAGAAATCTTTGTCCCTAAATGAGTGTCTTTTTTGAACATAACTTTCTCCCTAAACGTTTTTTTCCAAATTTTTTTTCACCGGTTTCTTTATACGTGCAAAACTAAAGGTTTGGAAAGGAGATTACAAGATTATATATGAATCGTTGTTACCAAATTGTTCAAAAAGTTGAGATTTTCAGTGTCCCTTAAAATGGAATTTGAACACTCATTTAGGGACAGAGGGAGTATCATTATTATCATTAAAAATATTAATTATTGCAATTTTAACCCCTTTAAATTTTAAATTTAAGAAATTTTTTGACCCCCATCTCTTAATTTCTGGTTTCGCTAACACAGAATAGTATATCATTCGGAGTTTCGGACACACTCCCTCCGTCCCAGCAGAAATAAGACTTCTTTCCCTTTAGGCCGTCCCACTAATAGTGAGACTGCTTATAATGAAAATGTTTCAACCATACTCTTTTTTCTTTCATTTTCCACCACTCAATTTATTCAACCAACACTACTATTACTACATCCGTCCCAGCTCAATGTGTATTGTTTGACTTTTTTGGTCAATTTGAGTGAACTTTGACCTTAATTTTATGAAAATCTATAAATCTCTATGTAATTTTGAAAGATGTTATTGATACTATTTGTAACAATAAAACAATAAGAACTTTTAAAATTGTATAAAAATAGCTAGATTTTCACAAAATAATGGTCAAAGTTCGAATGAATTAACCACATGAACAGTAAAAAGTACACATTGAGCTGGGACGGAGGTAGTATTTACTCCACTCATTCTCTCTCTTCATATTCTACTACACATTTATTAGTTTGTTTTAATTAGTGTGCAAACCCCCTCTAGTCCTACTTATGCTTATGCTGGGACGGTGGGAGTAATAGTATGGATGTGTAGGCGAAAGAGATTGATCAGGAACACTTGGTCACAGTTTGACGCGAGTTGGATTTCTCCTGGAATACCTGTTTTCCACATACCCGAGAATGTTGATAATGACCAATATACCCCTAAATACCAAAATGAACTGTACACACCCCTAATAGCATCCAGGGATGAGTTTGTCAACCCAATTTAATAGCTTTAGAAAACAAAAACTCCCCTCTGTTTCACAATAAATATCACAATTTGATTTTTATATGTTAAAATAAATACTGCAGTTCTAAATATGATAATAGTTCTAGTGCATTTTTATTAGGGCAACTCCGATGGTAATCCTTGTTCAATGGGTATCAAAATCAAATTTTGATACCCATGAACTCTATTCACATGGGTATCAAAAAAACATCTCCAATCATAGGTATCAAATTTTGACATCAAATTAAAAAAAAAATGTTAAAAATTTGTATTAATATTTTAATATGACAAATAATATCAAAAATATAATCATTATTTTAATTAAATATTTTTTAAGTAAATTGTTAATTTATAAATAATCATATAAGAAACAAATTTGGTTTTGATGGTCGTTAACAAAATAGCAAATTTGCTACATTTGCTAGGACTACACCAAAATTTGCTACATATGTTATTTGTTATTGGAGGTGCAAGGTGTTGGAGATCATACCCTATGCCCTTGAGAAAGGCCTTACGTTACATCATGTTTCATTTGTTATGGAGATAACAATCTTGTGTTATTATATGTTTTACATGTTTATTATAATAATCTCCGTCCCTAGTACTTATGAAGAACTAGTTTAAGTTTAATCGATGATCATATGATGATCATGTGTATGTGATACAAATTAAACTTATGGGTACATGTTGGTGAACATGTACTGGACATAACCCACCTATGAGATTTATGTGATGGTCAAATGTCATAATTAAATCTCATTCATATAGTTATATCATTTGATATCCTTAGACCTGAGATTATCATGGTTTTCCACATGATGAACATTATGTTTGACATAATCAGCCGCTACCCTTAATCAGGTAGTCATAAAGGCTATCATTGGCATAATCGGATTCTTGTAGGGAAGATTGATAAGTCAATATGGAATTTGTCCCTCCTCAAGAGAGATATCTGCTTAGGCCACTCGTAGAGTGAGATTGATGAAATGCGTAGCTACGCTCAAATGAATTGATGTGATCAATATCATTTGCTCATAATCAATCTACTCAGGATCGAGAAAGTATTGAATGAGATAAGTTGACCTTAACAATGACTTATGTTCAATATGATATCGCGTGACAAAAGGATTGTGATATGTTCTATGAGGATAGCGAACTTCGTTAAGTTATATTAATTGGGTAGTCATGATGGCTTGCTAGAGTTCGCTCATGACTTATGGGTTTGACCTTGGTTTGACTCATTGCCAACTTAATATAATCCTATGGGGTCACACACAAAATAACGAATCAAGAAAAGGCTAAAATTGAAATTGCGTAAAAGAGCGTAAAAATCGGATTGAAGGAAAATCAGAAAAGTGGAAAAAGAAGCATGGTCCGACCGGACCCATGTGGGGACTCGACCGGACCCATATGGTGACCCGGGCGGACCCATGTGGTGCCACGGGCGGACCTCCTTTATTCTGTGATTCTGACTTCCTGTTCCGGGGTTTGACGGGTTTTTGGCCTATTTCTCCTAAAGGGTTTAGGTTAAATAAGTATAAAAACCCCTCTCTTTGCCTTAGTCCATATGGTATTGAATGGGAGTAACCTAATTGATATTGTATCATTATTGGTTGCCTCCATGTGTTTGAGAAACACATTCTTGAGTTTAGATTAAGAATCAAAAGCTCAAGAACACCAATAAATTCATATAGCCTTTGAAGATTAGAAAAACGTGTTTTCTAATAGGGTCTAGCAATCCAGATCTAGAATGGTTCTAGATATTCGTTCGCGTGTGGATACACATAGAGGATGCTTCCTTTAGCATCTCAAGTTCGTGTTCCTGTGATCCTGATTCAAAGAACGCGGAGAACGAGGAGATCAAATCTTAAAGCTTGAAGACTTGAAGATTTGAAGATCCGAAATTTTAAACGCATAACCACGGTTAGTATTCTAAATTCATCTTGCTATTAATTTAATCATCATGAATGGATCCTTGGGGCTTAGGGTTTTGTTGTTTTATATTGCCGTCTTCCGCTGCGTATGGACCCTCAAAACCCAACACAAGGACCTTTGCATGGGTATCAAATTTTGATTTTGATACCCATTGTTGGAGTTGCCCTTATGAATACAGAGTTACTCCATAATTTTTTTTGAACCATAAAAAAAAAATACTCCCTCCCATCCATAATAATAAGAGTTAATAAAATAGAATGAGCCAAGAATTAAGGAAACTAAAATTGTGGAGTAAGTGGGAGAGAGAATTTGAAGTAATGAATTGTAAGTGGATTATTGTTGTGGGTGGACAAGTGGGTCATATTAAATAAATAAGTATTTTAAAATTTCTATTTTGGAATACCCACCATCGTCGACCGCTGGACCACCTGACGCCACCAATTGGCGCCGGTCGTGGGGGACCTCCAGCCACCGCCATTACACACCACTGGTCACCGGACTTTCGACCACCGCTCCAGCCACCGTCAGACCTCTGACTACCACCCACACACTTTCGTCCACAAATACTTAAAATAAAAATTGCTTGCCATTATCAATGTTTGAAACTCATGACCTCTTGGTCTCTAATATGCCTCTACAACATTATGTCAAACCTCTTTGTTGTTTCTTTTGTAAACTATTATATTTAACATACAATAAGCCACATTTTTTATTAGGATTATTTTCACAACTGAAAAATTGCTCAATTTTTAATAAAAGAAAAATGTGGTAAATAACTAAGAAATATATGTCTCAGATATTATAGTCAAACTCATGTGTAAACAACTGAGAAATACATGTCTCAGTTATTATACTAACAACTAAGAAATGCATGTTTCAATTATTATACTAACAACTACGAAATGCATGTCCCAGTTATTAATACTAACAAATTAGAAACGCATCTCTCAGTTTTTAACGAGTGAAACTATGCGCTTGTTTAATTCGTCTAAGAGTAATTTAGTGATAGGTTGCATAGGACTTGGACGATCCTATACGATTAATATGGTGGTAGTTTCGTTTTTTTTTTTTTTTTTTTTTTTATATATTTGTTATGTTTGTTATATTATCTTTTAATGTTTTTAAGTGAAAACAAAAAAGAGAGAGAAGGAAAAAAGTGGTAGAAGGAAGTTGGGGCACTTATGTCCGAAAAATATACTAAAGATTTTTTTGTTAGTTTTGATGATATATGTTCTTAATAATTGATTTCATTTAGCCAAAAAAAATGTATTGATAAAAGCCTCTAACTACGGGAACCGCAAGTGAGCCCAATTGATTCTTTGTTGGTGAGGACTCAATCTCATCCACACATACAAGGCAACAATGATTTTTTTTTTTTTTGAGCAAACGACAAATTCATTTCATTCACAATAATAAAAGACGGCACTCCACAAACATCAGAGGCTCATCCCGAATATCAATAGTAGTTCCATGTTCAAACATACAACAATGAATCTTCTGATCTAAATCTTGAGATGTTCGGATTCCACTCCAAGCAAAACTTAGAAACCGCCTCAATCTGGCATTCAAGAAATCCCTCACTATATAAGATTTTGCGCTGAAACATCCACGCGTAGGAAGAACAATGAGATCCACATCATTGTGAAAGAATTAGAGATTCGTCACAATTGCTTGATAAAAAAAAATAATAGACAAACAAATGAAAAAGACATAGGTTCTCAACAAATGAGAGAAATCCAATGCTCTCAACGAAGGAGAGAAATACACGGCTCTCAACGAATGAGAGAAATCCAAGGCTCTCACCGGAGGAGAGAAATTTATTATAAGATAAAATTAAAAAACTCAACAACACAATTGTGTTGTTGGAAAACGAATACAACAAAAATTAACAAAGAGAAAATGGAAAAAGGAGAAAATTAATGGTAAATAGAGGGTAATTTGGTGAAGAAGGTGAAGAAGATGATGAACAGGAAGAAACGGGAGAGACAATCTTGTTAGTTAGTGTGTTTTTATTTCTTTGAAAGATTGTTAGTTATGATTTTATCTTATTAGTTTGTTTGTTTGTTTTTTTTCTTGAGAGTGAGATATTAACCCTACTTGGGACCCATAACACTATTTCAGTTGGGATCCCAAGCAACATACAAAATTGACTAACAATGGGCTTAAAACCGTCTAAAATTGGTACTATTGTTCGATTGAGATGTTGCATCTTGCATGCATGACATTTTTACTACACAACTATTAGCAGTTGATTGGTTTCAAATACTAATTTTTGGATTTTATTCAAATTATACCGATATTTGACATCATAAGCAAGTTTTATATTCATCCTTTCGATAACAAACCAACGATTTTACTATTTTGAGTGTTCCATTACAGTAGCAAAGTCAAGAATTTTTGTAAGAGGTCAAAGTTGTTTATGGGATAAATATTAGGGTTAATTGCAATTTGGTTACCTGAGTTTTACAAAATTCTGCAATCGGTTACTAAATTTGTCAAAGTTGCGATTGGGTTCCTGAGTTTGCTGAACCAGAGCAATCAGGTGTAAAAATCGTTAGTCAGTTAAGAAACTAACAAAATGGACATCATGTGCCACACACGTGATATCTTAAGGGGCATATACATCATTTCGCCAAGAATTGAGTGGGTAAAAGAGGCACATTACATATTAACAGATTAAAAAAAAAAAAACAAAAAAAAAAACTAACAGTCTGCCATTTCTCTCTCTCTCTCTTTCTCTCTCTTTCTTCTTTTCTGATAGCCCTAGCGATGGCAACGGGTCGGGTTCGGATCGGATCAGACCTTATCCGAATCCGATCCGAACTCTAGGAGCTCTTGACCGAACCCAACCCGATCCGAAATTCTCTGATCCGAACCCCGATCCGCGCCCCGATCCGATCCGAGGCTATCATTTCTTTCCCCTTGTTAACTCAGCACAACAACATCCCTGAGTAAAAAAAAAAAAAAAAAAGATGGCGATGATTACCAGACTAGAGCTCGAATCGAAGCAGGCGATGGCGACAGGAAAAGCATTTAATCAGTATCAGAAGACCACAACAATGGAATTGTACAGAATCAAAAGGAAATAATGAAGCCCTAAATATGAAATCAGGGAAAAGCGAGAGATTAGAGTTAGTCGTTTACCTTAGTGAGCAGGCGATGGCGACGGGACAAGGACGAGACGGCGACGACGACGGCGACAACCACGGGATGGAGACGGCGACGACGCTGGTCTTCTCAATGGAACGGCCGAACGAACAAAGCAAGCGGCAACTGGCAATTGAATTGGAGAGAATGAAGCGGCACTCAACCCTAATTTTCTTATATATAGGTAGGTTTAAAGTGTAAATAATAAAAATAGAAGGTGCAATACTAGAAATTTTTAAAAATCATATGTTTCGGGTTGGGTTCCGATCGGGTCGGAGGCATCGACCGAACCCGCTCGGATCATAAAATTGTATATTAAACCCTATATTTTCGGATCGAATTGCCCTCGGAACGGATCGGGTTCAGACAAATTGTCATCCCTAGATAGCCCCACAAGGGACTCCTCCCCCACCGCCGTCCACCACCACAAGCCACAGCAACATCTTGATAACCCCACCGCCAAACTCTCCATCCCCCTCCCTCACCCACACCACCACATTCTTCCTCCATTGAGATCATCTTCTTCCAGTTTATCCCCAAGATATAGCACTGTTACGATGTCGGAATTGATCTGGGTTCGAACCGATTTCAAAGATTCGGGTTTGTGGAGGGATTTGGATTCTTCGTTGAGTAATTGGAGTTGGGTTAGGATTTCTTTGATTGAGTTCATCTCTTTCTTGATTTGCTCTGCTTCTTCTAAGAAGGCGGTGAGGCTTTGGTCGGGTTGAGCAGCGGCGGCGATTTGGAGTTCGAGGTGGTTGTCAGGGCCTGCTTCGAGATCTTTAGGGAGAGAGAGAGATTGGAAATGGGTTTGTGATGAAAAATCTGGAGAGGGTTTAAGGTGGACAAGTTTTGAAAAGGGTGTCTGATTTTGGGGATTTTAATGGCGGATTTCACAGTGTGTGAGTTTGGCGATGAGGGGTGGAGGCCGAGGGAGATGGTTAGATGATGACGGTGGTGGTATGATGGTCCTGATGGTGGTGGTGGCTAGATGGTGGCTGTGGGATGATGGTGGTGGTTTTGGGTGGTGGAGAAAATGGTGGGGGATAAGGCTAGAGGTTGAAGATGAAAAAATATTTACATTTGGACCCTTAATCTATGATTTTTAACACTTGAAACTAAAATAATAGCAAGTGAGATTTCTTTTTGACCGGAAATGACATATTTACCCTCATTAAAACTCACGTGTGTGGCACATGATGTCCATTTTGTTAGTTTCTTAACTGACTAACGATTTTTACACCTGATTGCTCCGGTTCAGCAAACTCAGGAACCCAATCGCAACTTTGACAAATTTAGTAACCGATTCCAGAATTTTGTAAAACTCAGGAAATCAAATTGCAATTAACCCTAAATATTATAATTGAGGTACACAAATTTAATTTACAAATGAGTCAAAATAATAATTTAGCGCAATATTTTCTCACAACTAAGAGGTTAAAATGTATAAAATCCATCATTTTTAATAGTTAAATGTTATTTTCTAGAAATTTGAAAATGGTACAATTGACATGTTCTAAATTTGAAGGGACTCATCTCCCTTAAAAAGTTTCATTTTCCTAAAATGAAATTAGAAATTATAAATCACTTTTTTATTTATGGAATCTCTTGAGTCATATTCACAACAACTTTTTGCATACTATTCCTTACATTATTTTCTCTCATTTTCATACTCACAACACATATAATTAAAACAATTTTCCTTAATTTCCGTCTTAAAATAGAATACAGATGCCCCAGAAAGAGAGAATAAATTTGATCATTCATTTTGAGACGGAGTGAGTATTTATTAATACTAACTGTATAAAGCATTATTACGGATTACTATCTGGTAACTACATAAATAAGAAAAATCCCATTAAAAGAATTAGCGAATCCAGTAGGAAGATCTCTTATCCAATCATTCCATAGTTCATCATTTTTACTACTCCCTCTGTCCCTAAATGAGTGTTCATTTTTAAAAAATCTTTGTCCAAAAATGAGTGTCATTTTTTAGTATAACATTGTCCCTAAATGTTTTTTCCCGAAATTTGTTTCACCGATCTCTTTATACGTGCAAAACTAAATGTTTGGAAATGAGATTACAAGATTATATATTAATCTTTGCCACCAAAGTGTACAATGTCCCTTAAAATGAATTTTGGACACTCATTTAAATTAAAGACAGAGTTAGTAATATTTATTGGTTATCCAAAAAAGGGTGTGGGCGATATTATGGGCCAGCACATTATGATTCCCATGACCAATCATTCTAGTATTGCTTAAAAGAATTCATCAATTATCGTAATTGTGTGTTGTAACTCTGCTAAAACATAGTCTTATTATTATTATTATTATTATTGAAAGAAACACTGTCTTTAAGTATATAAAATACTCCTTCCGTTTCAAATTATCTGTCGCTTTAGGAGTAAAAAATTGTTTCAAAATATCTGTCGCTTTACTATTATCAATGCACTTTTACCATTTTGTCTCAATTATACCCTTATTAATGATGGTGAAAGTATCTCTCATACAAGCATTTAATCCCCTAGAAAATTGAATTATTTAGGGGCAAATGGGTCTTCTTAACATGCATTAATTACATTTCTTAATATGTGTGAAAAAACTTAAAGCGACAGATATTTTGAAACGGATGGAGTAAATATAATTTTGCTTTAATAATAACTTAATTCACCCCAAAAAATTATCATGCATTTTAAAGATATATTTTACTTGTTATTTTTTTTTTTTTGAAAAAAGATATATTTTACTTATTCGAATGTTCATACAAGTTTAATAAATTTATTACTTTCTTACAAATGTGAAACACTTTTAAAAAAAAAGTTTATTATGGGTGCTACAAAATATAAATGTGCTCTACAGTAATGTTTTTGGGGTCGGTGCCTGGTTTCGATGAAACGAGCAAACTTTGTATGATCTATTGAATCGTTATATTGTAACGGTGTATATGATTGTCTTTTACGTTCCTCCTCTCTCACAAATAAATACCATCAATTTAACTTACTGCTTTTTATCATGTTCAATTTTAAACTAGGGGTGAGCAAAAAAATTATTGAATCGGACCAGATCAGTACATATGGTTTGGTTCCAAAATATTGTAGAACCAGTATATTGGTTCGGTCCTGGTTTTTTGTAAAATTAATTCCGGTTAGAACCGGACAAGTTGTGCAAATATGCTATATATATTTATTTTATATGTATTATTATATTTTTTTTTTGAAGGAATGTATTATTATATAGTTAATAAAATTATATATTTACTTTTGATATTATAATTTTTCAAAGATCTATTTAAATTGCTTAATAAAAAAAGACTCGTTTAATTATTTGTAACTTTGTACCCAACCCAAACCCCAAGGTCCCAAATCACCAAAGCCAATTCCTATACTCAGTTAGAGGTGTAAATGGTTCGGTTTTGGGGGATTTACGGACCGAACCACTAGTCATCGGTTTGTGAAAATTCCAAACCGAACCGAACCATGAAAAATTTCAAACCGAACCAAACCAAACCGCTATGGTTTTGGTTCGGTTTGGTTCAAACCGCGGTTCAACAACGTGGTTCAGACCGCGGTTCAAACCATAGTTTAGACTACGGTTAAAATCACGATTCAAACCGCAACTCATTATTACATTGTTTTAATTTTCCGTGATCACAGAGAAGTGCGAAAGATGTGGGTCTTGAAGAGGAAAATCAGATGAAGAGAGAGACTAGAGGAAGAGAGAGGCCGAAGGAAAAAAACACTTTAGATCGTGGAGAGAAATTGGTAATTTATGTACCGTAAATCGCAATGAAGATTACAAAAGATGAAATCAATATTAAATAAAATACAAAATGAGAATTAAGAATAGTCTATGTAATGTAGGCGTTCTTATTGTTCTAATAATAAATATACAAAAATATACAAAATAATTAAATAAGATGTGAAACTGGGGTTATGATTAGTTTATGTAATGTGGTTTGGTTTGGCGGTTCAACTTGGTGATTCGGTCTCGCGGTCTCAAACCGCGGTTTGGTTTGGTTTGGTCTGGGAAGGTCAAACCACAAACTAAACCGAACCATGTGGTTTGCCAATATTTGAGACTGAACCGAACCATTGGTGCTTGAAAACCAAACCAAACCGCGTGGTTTGGTTCGGTTCGGTCTTATACCGCGGTTTGAACCGAACCACTTACACCCCTAGACTTTAGACTTAGTAATCTTTATTCGGTTATTTTCACTTTTCAACTTTTATTTTTCATAATTCATATCATTTTTTCAGTTTACCCAAAGAGTGAAACCTCAGTCTTCGATTCTTTAACTGCACCGCCTCCCTCCCTCCTAAGTATTGGTATACTTGAAAATAAATAAAATTCAAATGTTTAGACTAGACCAGAAGAACCAGAACCAGTGTATTGGTTCTCACAAGTATTGGTTTGATTGCGGTTCTAAAGTTTTATATCATCAGAGTATTGGTTCCGGTTCTAATTCTGTGATTTTTTGTCAAAAAATATATCAGACGGACCGGACCATGATCACCCCTATTTTAAAATGCTTTGCACCCATGATTGCCGGCAATCCTTTTTTTCTTTTTTGGTATTTACGTAACAAAAAGCTTGAAAATGCTTTTTGAATAGAAAATTTATGCTGCCCGTCTATTTTTCTAAAACAAACATGGCTCTTATTTGTATAAATAAAAAAGGAACAAACATGGATCATATTTAAGTAAAAACATTATGGTGCCTTGTACGAGCCATGTGTTTTTGTTTGAATTTGATTTATGAGTATTTTTGCTTTTTTCTTATTCTTGTATTCTATTTTTTTTTGTATATCGTGTAATTTTTCAAATCATTTGAGAAATATTTTTGAAAATAATAATGAGCCGCCTTATGAACATCCGTGAAAATTGATCTCCATAATTTTCCGTAAAGGATTTTAACGCGGCGAACTTTCTCTGGAAATCATTGTAAAGTGTATCATCGCATTTTGATAATCAGGGTAGTGATGGAGATTCTATTTGAAGAGAAATCTGTTATTGGGCTAAACCTGCCTAAAGTACAGTGTTTAAAATAAATACTCCCTCCGTCCCACCACTTGTGACCACAAGTGAGATTATTTTCTTTTTCAGTCTGTCCCACTAAAAGTGAGACTGCTCAAATTGAAAATGTTTTAATATATTTATATTCAACAAACTCCACCATTTAACATCACTCATTCTCTATCTTCATTTTTCACCAATCATTTTATTCAACCAACACTACTATTTATCCCACTCATTCCCTCTCTTCATTTTCTACCACACATACACTACATTCTTCTTAATTATTGTGCCCCACAAGTTAGTCTCACTTACGGTGGGACAGCGGGAGTATTTATTTATTTTTCTATTAAATTTAAATCGAGACATTCATTTCATTAGATAAACAACAAACATTTATCCCCAAAACCCAAGCATTAATCTTTGACAAGTGACCAAAACAACACTCTCTAAAGTAATTCATATATTGATATCTATCCCACCGTCTCTTTCCTACTTTTTTTTTTTTTTTTTTTTTATCAACACTTACATTATTCTTTCAATAATTTCTTAATCTCCGTTCAATACGGGAGAGTCGTCACTTACGGAAGAGAATATTACTACCTCTGTCCCTAAATAAGTGTCCAAATTTTATTTTAAGGGATATTGAAAATCTCAACTTTGTGTACAATTTGGTAGCAAAGATTCATATATAATCTTGTAATCTCCTTTCCAAACATTTAGTTTTGTACGTATAAAGAAACCGGTGAAAAAAATTTCGAAAAAAAACATTCAGGGACAAAGTTATATTCAAAAAGACACTCATTTTGGTACAAAGATTTCTTGAAAATTGACACTTATTTAGGGACAGAGGGAGTATTATTTTGGGACAGGAAGAGTAATGAATCAATGCAATAAGCTGAAATTGTTAGCAATTTCCAACGGAAGTTAGTAACGCAGAACTATAACTTGTCCGCCTGGGTACAGGGATTACCAGCTTATATAGCAGATGTGATTAGCGTCTGATTAGTCATTAATGGTGGGGAAATGTGCAGTCCTCTGCAATGTCCAATACATACCGTCAAAATCATTTTCGTCCTTTTCCCTCAAACCTTTTTATTCCCAACACAGAGAGATACCTTATCCTCAAGCAGGAGGATGAAATCAAGGAAGAGAAGCTGCGTTGCTATTTGCTGCTCCTGCTAAACACATTCAATACAAACGGCAAAAAGTTCTCTCTCCTCTCTTTTTTTATACTATTTTCATTCTCTTTCCATAAATGGAAATCTTATCACTCCCAGGCCATCTCGTGTCCTCTACAGAAAATTTCACCTGGAAAACTAACATATTACCAGCACTCATTTGTTTCTACTACTAGGTTTTTAGATTAGCTGCTGCAAGTATTTGATTTGTTGAGCGTTGGATTTCGATTTACTTTTGTTTTTGGTTGAGTTGAGAAGAGTTCAATCGCTTGTAATTCGTGGCGGTGAGTTTGAGCTTATAAGTTGGATTTCACTTGGCTTTTTGGATTATTTTTTATTTTATTTTTATTTTGTGATTATGTTTTTCGATTGTAAAAATTGGCGATAAGTTGCAGAGGATGAATCACTGTGTTCCTGATTTTGAAACGGACGAGGATTACTCTATTCCGGCTTCCACAGGTCTGATGAAGCCGAAAAAATCCGCAATGTGAGTTTTGAAATTTAATCCGTTCATAGCTAATTTGATTTTGTTCGAAAAATGTTGTTGATTTGTCCCAACTTTGTTATGAGAAATGAATTGGATTGTTTTGAATTAGGGGCGGCGATGAAGATATTATGGAGCTTTTATGGCAAAATGGACAAATTGTTGTGCAAAACCAGAACCAACGATCTGGCGGCAAGAAGCCTCATGTTGGAGACGTTATCGAACAAACGCCGTCGGCCAGGGAGATCCGATCGGTTGAAGAGGAAACGCCGCCGCCTCACCTGTTCATTCAGGAGGACGAGATGGCGTCTTGGCTTCACTATCCTATAGATGATTCGTCATTCGACCGGTACTTGTACTCCGATGTTCTGTATCCGCCGTCCGCTCCGGTCTCAGCTCCGATGTCTACTCCTTCCACACTTCCCCCATCGTCAGGAGTGACTGTAGCACCTCGACCTCCGATTCCTCCATCACGGCGTGTGGAACCGGAGCCTCCAGTTAAGTACCAAAATTTCGAAAATATTTCTCGACTGACGACGAGGATTGAATCCGGACCGTCAATTTCTAACAAAGCGGCAAAGGATATTACCGTTGTTGACTCCAACGAGACGCCGGTGGCGAACTGCGCCGAATCTAGGGTTCCGCGTGTTACGGATAGCACGGTGCAGATTAGCGGCGGGAGGTTTGGGACCATGAGCGATATTGGTGGTACGGCTGGTACGTCGAGCGCAGCCCGAGAAATGGACCCGCGTGAACTCACCATGACGTCATCTCCAGGATCAGGCTCGGGAACCAGTGCGAGCGCGGGTGCGGGTCAATCGTCGCAGTTGCCGCCGTCAACAACAACCGCTGATCGGAAGCGCAAGGGCAGGGAGGCGGACGCCACTACCGACTGTCACAGCGAGGTGAGTTTAATTATATTTTTTCCGTCGTATAGATTGTCAAGTTGAGTTTGTCGTGTAGCGTTAGCTCCATAACCAACCTATGAGATATGATCATATGAATCCAACTCCAAGTTTCGGTGCATTTTGTCAGAGGACGAATAGTTTGCCACGTCATACTTGGGTTAGTACACGTGGCTTGGACAGGTGTAGTGACACGTGTATGACGTGAATACCACTAGTTTCTTACCCAGTTCATGCTACATTGAACCAGTCCAACAGTATCAAACAAATGAATAACTGACTACTGCAATGTCAATTTTGTCAACTACTTGGCCTTTTAGCCCTTCACCTTCAACAAAGGTCAATACCCCAATTATATATACAGAGTGATTAGTTTTTTTTGTTGAGCATATTAAAGATGATAGTATGTTCAAGGATAATAAAACAACTGACTGTTAAACCTTTATAGGATGGTTACCTAAATGGCTAAATCTCTTCACCTCAGTAAAAATGAAGATTGATATGATCACACGATTATAATTAGAAGAAAATAATACTAGTATGTTGTTTGTTAAATATATTTTAATTTCATAAATATAGGTTGTCATCAGTTGTTTTCTGGGGTAGAGTTGACAAGTGTTGAACAGCAACAAACCTAGTGTGGTCCTGTGTAACCAAGCATTAATTTGTGTAAACTGATTGGAGTAATTATTTTGTGCAAGTTTAATTCTGGAAAAAGGTTTCTAGTCTGAATTCAGCTCGAACCAGTACCAATTGTTGATATGGATTAACCGTCCCCAATTAGTTGAATTTGATCGGTATTCAGTCATCAACTAACTTCGTACATCAGATTTGTATCCACCCACAATCACAACCGATCTATATGGACACGACCCAGTGAACATTATGCTTATGCCAACAGCTGGACTAATCCGGCTTGTTACCCAAGATGGCTACACTGTGGATATTGGATATGATTTACTATGAGCTAAAATCAATCAGGTCTTCTATAAACTATAGCTGTATGTAGGTTGGATTATATTACTCTTGCTCATGCCAAATATGTTATCTGATATATATATATATATATATATATATATATATATATATATAGAATAGTTGATCTGCGACAGTCCTACATTTAGAGGAGCAGTTACTCATTTAACGGTTGCATAAATGTTATGGGAATCAATTTGGAAAACTAGTAGATTTTCAAACTATCTTCTTAATTTGCGCATTTATTCAAATGTTAGTCTTCTGATGGTACGGAGAGAGTACAAATTTGGTGATCTTACAGTTGAATTATAGAAATGTCCTTTTCTGTGATGTGGTGTACCCATGCAGAACTTTCTGAGGGGTTGATTCTGATTTTATAGATGTTTTACTTTTATGGTTCATGTAGTTGCGGTGACTTTGTAATCGTACTCAGAAGGCACCGAATTAACCTCTGGTAGTCAGTATTTTTATTCTAGTTCAAGCCTTCTTATTAACTGAAGGCATATATGGATAGAAATAGTTTATAGTTCATATGTTCTATAAGGACTCTGATTATGTTTTGGCTTAACATATCCCTCTATTTGTTCTAGCTGGTTCGCCAAGGCTTATGTTTTCTGTTGCCATAGGATCTTGGTTTTGAGTGTACTGATGGAAAGAGGCAAGAGCGTGGATCAGCATCTGCCAAGAGATCTCGTGCTGCGGAGGTCCATAATCTCTCAGAGAGGGTATAAAATTTTGTGTTTTAGAGCTTGTGATATGCCAATTTATCTTCTTGAGTAGTTTTTATGCAATGGGTTGACAATTGCATCTAATGCAGAGACGCCGGGATAGGATAAATGAAAAGATGAAGGCTTTGCAAGAATTAATACCTCGTTGTAACAAGGTTTGTCATGTCTTTCACAATTTAGAAGAATATTTTTTGTGAATGCTAATTCTTTTTTAGAATTAAGGAAAAATTGCATCCAAAGTCACCCAACTATTCGCGATGAGTGGTTTTGATCACTCAACTTTTTTTTTTTTTTTGCATTTAGTAGCCTGAACTAATTTTTTTGTGCGTTCATGATCACTATAACTAACGACATCCACTTTTTTTCGTTAAGTAGTCGTATGCAATCCACGTGACTAAATTTCAAAGGGCAAAATAGGAAAAGTATGGCATTTTAATCCATCTTCAACCTTCATTCCTATCTTCCTCCGGCTGAAGTCCCACCCCACCCAGAACACCAAACCGTCTTCTGCAGATACAAAAGCTTTTCCTTTGCACCGTACCGTAATATATTACTTTGATGGAATCTTTTTGGAGAACCAAACCAGGAGTGACCCCAAAAGAAACCGAGCAGCATTCTCCTCTGTTAAGTAACAACTCGATAAACTTATTAATAACTACAAACACTAAATTGTTTCTCAATTGCCCACTCTGTTTTGATAAGTAAAATGGTTTACACGTCAGACAAGGAGGACAACTAAAATTTAATAAATTTGCACTAGAATAGAAAAAAGTGTAGAATTCAATTAGGAATGAATTCAATTTTGTAAAGTAAGTTAGCTTACTAGAGATTGAAGATACGGAGGTCCGACCCAACGGCAACAGCAACAGATTGCTGGGAGGCGTGAACTGCAATCAGGGCTGGGGCCATTTCAGATTCAACATCCTGGTTTTGCCTCTCTTCGATGGCGGAGTCCTCGATTTTTCAAGTAGCTCCAAAGCTTACGTTGATTTTAGGGTTTATGTGCGGTGCTTCTTATTCTTTCAAATTCAACGTTTTTAATAAATGGTGGGTATATAGCGTTGGGGGGAAACAACAAAGCTATGTTGTGTGGGACGGTTTGGGGTTCGGGGTGGGGTGTGGCTTCGGCCAGAGGAAGAAGGGATGCAGGTTGAAGATGGATTAAAATGCTATAATTTTCCTATTTTGCCCTTTGAAATTTAGTCATGTGGATTACACATGACTACTTAACGAAAAAAAGGGGATGCCGTTAGTTATAGTGATCATGAACGCACAAAAAAATTAGTTCAGGCTACTGAATGCAAAAAATATGAGTTGAGTGATCAAATCCACTCTTCGCTAATAGTTGGATGACTTTTGGTGCAATTTTTCCTAGAATTAATTATGAATAAATGTAGAACCTTTCTCAAACATCTTAATCTCTCACTTTCAGTCAGACAAAGCTTCAATGCTGGACGAGGCTATTGAGTACTTGAAATCACTTCAAATGCAAGTGCAGGTATATAAACTTATCCACTCTATTAGTTATACAGCGTAAACATATGAATTTACACTCAGAACCTCAAGATCAACTTTGAAAAGCATTCTCTTGGAGAGACATGTAGTTACCATCTATTCCAGTTCCATCTGAACTTTGAAACCCAGTTCTCGTCTTAAAAGTTTCCCCCTCGCTTTCCATATTGCTCGTATCACATTTCTCACCCCTTTCTCTAAAGCTAGTAATTCTGCCTAAGCCCACGAGTATTATCGTTCAAGTTTGTGAAATTACAAGATCCTTGCATGTTTATCTTGAAGCTATTGGTAAATCCTTAAATGAATGTCCAAATTTAATTTTAAGGGACATTCTGAAAATTCTACTTTTTATACAATTTAATGGGAAAGATTCATATATATTATTGAAATCCTCTTTCTAGACATTTATGTTTGCAAGTATAAAGAGACTAGTGAAAAAAAAATTGGTAAAAAAACATTTAGGGAGAAAGTGTTTTTCAAAAAAGACATTCATATTCATTTTGAGACAAAAATTTCTTGAAAGTGGAGATTCATTTAGGGAAAGACGCAGTGATATTTTAATTACCCAGGGAATTTTGGCTTCTGAGTTTTGAAGGAGTTGCTACTTTTTGCAGATGATGTCGATGGGATGCAGCATGGTCCCAATGATGTTCCCGGGAGTTCAGCAATACATGTCACCAATGCCAATGCGTATGGGAATGGGCATGAGCGGGGGGATGGTGCCATATCCCTCTGTTCTTCCCGGCTCAGCAATGCCACCCTCGGCTGCAGCTGCAGCTCATATGGCCCCACGATTCCCTGTTCCATCCTTCCAAATGCCACCAGTTCAAGTGACAGATCCATCACGAGTCCGAGCAAGTAACAGTGCAGACCCTATGATGAACTCGTTTGTTCCACAGAATCCCAACCAAGTACGAATGCCACATTTTACTGATCCATATCAACAGTATCTTAGTCTCCAACCTACACAAGCACCCCTACCTCAGGCACGTTTGAGCTTTCTCCGTACTTCAAGAGTTTAAAAGTGTTTCTTTTCTTCTTTCTCTTTTTGTTGTGTTGTCGTCAATCATGCACAACTACTTATATTTTTATTCGCAGACACAAGCACTAATGCAGCCTTGTACGAGTAAACCAAGTTGTAGCAAAGAAGTTGGGAGTCCTGAGCATCGTCCAACTGGTAAGTTGATTTCTATCTGGTGTTTCTGATGGGTTTACGATCCAAATTCAGAATTTTCTAAATGCAATGAGAAGCAAAGATTTTTTTTATTTTTATTTTTGGCAAAGTTCGCTGGCTGTCATGATCAGGTGCTATCAAGTATCAATTGTGAACTTTGAAAAAGAAAACAGGCCAAATGTATGTGGCTTTTTCCATGGGGAGAGGGGTGTCTTAATCACTAAAATGATCTGTCTAACGCCAGTAGGTCACAAGGGAGTAAAGTTACTACTAGTCCTCATGCATTTTTCATACAAACGCAGTTACTACTATGTCTGCAAGGGTTTATCAGCTACTACCTCTGTCCCAAAATAAAGATCAAGAGCAAATTCGATCATTTGTTTTACGATAGAGGGGAGTATATATTTTTCTGGAAAATAAGAATGGAGTGAAATGAGAACATGCAATGCCACAAGGCTTTTTGGGTTTCCAGACCACTATAGCTATTTTAGTGCACTGTGCCACATTAGGTCACAGTAAGATTATAGACAAACCTTGTGTGAGAAGGTCTCACGTATGAGACAGGTTTTGTTGAGAAAGTAAATGGTTTGCCACCCTATGGATGGGGTGGGGGGGGGGGGGAGCAAGCCAATTTCCTCTCTCATCGAGACCCATTTCATACATGAGACGGTCTCACGAGAGACTTCTTCAAGATTATAAGGTTTAACAAACGAAATTATGTTGATTGATGTTTGTGTATTTGCAGGTTGATCCATCCCGCAGGTCAATGAAGAATGGCTTTGCCGACTAAATTTTGTAGTTTAAAGGGGAGAGATGAGGAACCAAAAAAAAAAAAACACGGATAACAATGTAATTATACCCATAGATTAATGTGTGTTAATCTAGTTTAGCTTGGAAATGTTTTTCCCTTTCCCTTTTCCATTCAAATTATATCATATATGTTCGTCAAGCCCAGAACACTGCTCAAGGAATTAAAAAATGAGCGTAGAACTGTGTTGTGTATAGAGGGAAAATGTTTTTTTTTTTTTTTTTTTGTTCTTTTTTCCATAACTTGTAGTATGCAGTACGCAAGGCCGAGTAAGTTATGATGGCATCTTCTCAGTTCAAATAGAAATATGACCAAAGATATCTCCCAGGTCCAGGTAGATTCGAGTAATTCAGCTTCTTTCCTGCTTCTGGGTAGATGAATCAGAATTAAAATATTTCTACAAGAGAATGCATTAAATTGATCAAATAATGAATAAAACGTTATCTTTAGCTAGAAATGAGACATGTTTACTAATATGAGCATGCTTGCAGATTTGAAAAGATCGCTCACGAAGAGAATTGCGTAAGACGTTTTCACTGTTTAATCAGGAGCCAAAAGCTCCAGAACATACAAACTTAAATTATAAGGCGAAATATCAAACGGGATTTTGCCTATATGTCCAAAACAGAACAAGTGCATTATCACATGTAGAGTCCTTCTGGGACGCCCTCTTTCTTCTTGAACATAACCTTGTCCTTAGCCTTCTTGAAATCTGCATGTGTAACCTGAAAGCATGTTGAAAATGTGATCAGAAGACATAGGAGAAGTAAATAAAAAAAAAAAAAAAAAAAAAAAAAAAAAAAAAAAAGACAGAAAATGTATTGAAACTTGATTGATAGAAGAATAAGGCAAGTCCATCATATTTGGCTTTACAGAGTAAGAAAAAGAAAACGCCCAATGTAGTGCTAGCATATTCATCAACAGAGTAGTACTACTATTTGACTTTCACACACTTGAACTTTCAAGCTTTCTACTCCCTCCCAGTCTCAAAATGAATGTCCAATTTTTCTTCAAATTTTAGATTTCAAACAGATGAGAATGCCCGATCATGGCTTGAATAGCATAGTCATGAGCAGTGGCGGATCTAGAACCTTTTGTGAGTGGGTGCATAAATTACACTATATAAAGCTTCAAATTAATTTATCCCCTACGAGATTACAACAACAACCAAAAATAATTTGGAGTCGCCTAACATGAATCCTCTATATGTCATCGTGAAAGTGAAAGAACAGATGTAAGAAAATATAATACAAAATTTCAGATTATAATCATCGCATATGCAACTATAGTACAAAACTTTAAAGGATTACTCCCCCTGTCCCATAACTTGCAGCATTTGACACCGACACGGAAATTTAGGATAGAGACTATATATTCTAAAGTAGAGTGAGTGGGAAATGGGTTTTGAGTATGATGATTTGAGAGAGCGACCCATAATTTAAGTATGTGAGTATGACAAACGGGGTAGGGTAAATAATAATTAAAACAAAAAACAAAAAAGAATAAAGGTAGACATTTAAGAAAGTGGGACTCACCAATGGGACACTCAAAAAGAAAATTGGTGCAAGTTGTTATGGAACAGAGGAAATACTTTTTATAGTACATATAGTGTATACGCAGAGTTTCAGTGAAGAAAAATGGGCAAAAACAATATTTTCGTCAACTTTAGGGTGTTTTCAAATGTCCTCACTCAACTTAATAATTTTTTTTTGTCCTCACTGTACTATTTTAAAATGGCATCATTCCGTCATTTTTGTTAAAAACTTTCCAAAATTGTTTAAAAAGTAACGAATTTTAAGCACATGACCTGGCGTGACTAACATCAAATAAATGTCTCTTAATAGAGTTAACTCAAATCTTACAACCTTTTCTTATTTATAAATATACTATTATACCCTTATCTTCAACATTTATACCTTATTCGTTGACCAAAAACCTCATTTAATAGTTCTTCAATACATTCATCAAAATCATCACCTCCCTCAACTCACCACTCCACCTAAAAATCTGGTCACTCCCCCTCCCTCTACCCATTTCACTCCTTTCCCTCTCTCTTTCCCCACCCCGTCGTCGTTCCGACAGCCCCTAAATCTGTCCCCCTCTCCTTTCCTTTCCTTTCCTTTCCTCTCCCTGTAAATAATCTCCCCTCCTCGTCAATCCTCATAGACACACCAAAATCTCCAAACCCTAATTTGACAAAAATCCCCTAATCCCTAAAGAAAAATACCATCACCTTCCAGGTTGACCAGTACCATTATGGAAGTTGTGAGCGCCGATCAAACTCAGGTCGCCAGAACGGCGTCGACTGCATCGTCATAATTTTCTTCGCCTCCTAGTATCCATTTTCGTCTCTTTACGCGTACGTTATTACAGATTGTCCGTTGGAGAGTCGTTGGCATGGAAGGATTAAGGTCCAGTTTGGCGTAATCTGGGCGGAGCGATGGCGATCTAGTGTTAGATTTGAGAGGGAACTTGATTTCTGGTAAATTCGGACAAAGAAACGTAATACTTAAGGGTATAACTATAATGTTTTGGGTCTGGATTTTGATTTGAAGAGTTATATATTGGGTTTGACTTTTGATTTATAGAATTGTTTGGGTTTTGATTTGAAGAATTGTAAATGGTTTTCTTGATTCCTGGTAGAACTGGACAGAGTTGGGTTGGGTTATGAACTGTAAAGTGGGTTGTGATTTGAAGATGAGGGTATATTGGTAATTTTCCATTCCAATGAAGCTTACTAGAGCTAGGTTAATGTTATTGAGATATTTGTTAAATACTTAATGAACTTTAGTTATGACGTTGATTAACTTTCGTTACTTTCTTAATGATTTTATTAACTTTTTAACTAATATATTGACGGAGTAATGACATTAAATTGGGCAACAACTCAATGAGGACAATCGGAAAAAAAAGTTGGTTGAATGAGGCCATTTGAAAGTAGAACTGGACAGAGTTGGGTTGGGTTATGAACTGTAAAGTGGGTTGTGATTTGAAGATGAGGGTATATTGGTAATTTTCCATTCCAATGAAGCTTACTAGAGCTAGGTTAATGTTATTGAGATATATGTTAAATACTTAATGAACTTTAGTTATGAGGTTGATTAACTTTCGTTACTTTCTTAATGATTTTATTAACTTTTTAACTAATATATTGACGGAGTAATGACATTAAATTGGGCAACAACTCAATGAGGACAATCGGAAAAAAAAAGTTGGTTGAGTGAGGCCATTTGAAACCACCCTAAAGTTGAATGACCAGAATATGGTTTTCGCAAATAAAAATGCAAAAGGAAGAAAGGAACATCATAACAAAACAATATTAAAAAAGACAGCAGTTGGGTTCGGAACCAAGACCTCTAGGTAGTGGATATTACAACTTGACCAACTAAGCTAGACATCATTGTTGTTGAATGGGTGCACTTTTTAATATATATTTCATAATCTACTTCTTTTTCCTAGTTAATTGTGGGAAATCATGGGCGCACCTGCACCCAGCCTAACATATATAGATCTCCACCTCTGGTCATGAGAAAGCTGATTTCTCAAGAATGTAGAATGTTTAGTTTATTTTTATTACTCCCTGCATCCCAAATGAATGCCCGTTTATTTTCTTGATCAAGATAAAAAATGGTCATTCATTTTGACACGGAGAGAGTATGAGGTACATATATTTTAGTTTTACAGTAACGTGAAAGCCAAAATGCTCAATGTAGAATTATTAGTTCATGGCCAGTTTGTGAAGCAAACTAAAACGAGAACATAGATGATGTAAACTCATAGCACATAGAACTGCATAAGCAACATACTATCCTTTCAAGTAATTTGCAAACAGCGCTATACTGACTCACCTTCATACGGCGCTCTCTCAAAGCAAGTAAACCAGCTTCAGTACATATGGCCTTGATATCAGCCCCAGAAAACTCATCTTTAGTCATAACAAATTCTTCCATGTTAACATCATCGGCTAATGTCATCCTTGAAGTGTGAATCTGAATTGCAAGAAACGAGATTTTGTTTATTGACATAATCAACAATTATAGTATAACTCGTAAGTTTCATTGCAGCAATAATGTAACTCTACCGTGAAAATGCGCCTCCTTGTTTTGATGTCAGGAAGGGGAAATTCAATCTTCCTATCTATTCGACCAGGTCGGAGTAATGCAGGGTCAAGACTTTCGATCTTGTTAGTAGCCAGAATCACTTTAACATCTCCTCTAGAATCGAAACCATCCAACTGGTTCAGCAACTCCAACATGGTCCTCTGAATTTCACGTTCACCACCTGAGTGAGCATCATACCTGCACGACATTCTCAATTAGGTTTCTCTCCAATAGCAAGTAATACTTGTGCACATCCGAGTTTCAGGGCGCACCTCTTTGTACCAACTGCATCGATTTCATCAATGAAAACAATGGAAGGTGAAAGGTCGTCTGCAACTCTGAAAAGTTCTCTCACCAACTTTGGACCGTCTCCAAGGTACTTTTGAATCAACTCACTACCAACAACACGTAAGAAAGTTGCTGATGTAGAGTTCGCCACGGCCTGAATAAAGACAAAGAGTAGCTTAAATGCGGACGACCGTTTAAAAGAAGATACTTAGCGAATTGCAGAATTTGAACATAGTTGTTGATTTCCAAACTAACTTAAAACAAAAAATCTTTCAAGTGAACACAGAGATAGCATTTACAAACAGCATGAACGCATGTTCGTTCAAATAGGTACAAGATGCCTTTAAGTTTCAATCAAAATCATGCAACCAAAAAAACAAAAAAACATACTTAATTTTTGCCCACTTGCACCATGAATAGTATTTTGGACAATTATATTCTCAACTAACTTGCAATGTTTACCCATTTTCTATTGTTTCCTTAATGAGCGTGCACAACCAAGGTAGAACTCTTAGTCTGGGATAGAGGGAGTAGTTCCATTTCAAGAAAATGACAATAAAAACAGTACGATTTCAAGAACGTATAAGAAAGTAAGCATCATCCATGATGTTTAACTTCTCAAATGGGACTCATTTCGGGACAGTGGATTTTTTTCTTTTTTGCAAGTATTAAATCCCTAGGAAATTTTGTGTATCACACACTGGCGGACCTAACCTTAAGGTTAAGGGAGCCGCAGCCCCCGTTTGTAAAAAAATAAATAAAAAAGGCTCCGCATTTTACCCTGTTTTCCCAGCCTGTAGTGCAATTTTTGTAAATTTTAAATTAATTAGTGCTATAAATTAACTTTTGCCCCCCATTCAATAAAGAAAATAATACACTAAACATTTTTTTTGCCCCCTTACACTAATAATTTTTTTTTGCCCCCCTTCCAAAAAATTCCTGGGTCCGCCACTGGTATCACATCAAACCTTGTGGCTAGTGAATTATCCACTACAACCTCAAAATGTCTTCCACAAACAAATAGGAATGTGTTTCAGTAATTGCATGCATTCAGTACTTACAACTACAGAAGCTATAAAAGCTCATGATATCAGTAGTATCAGATAGCATGCCTTTGAACCTACCCTGCCCAATAAACTTCAGTATGAAAAGTATGCCCCACTTCCCTTCCTTTCCCTTTCTTTTGGGTCATTACGCATTCCAGTTACAAAGGCTTCTAAATTGAAAGATAAGGAAATAAGGAAAAGAGAGCTAAGCTACCAATTCAAACTTCTGCATTTGGGTGCACATGCATCAGATGTAAATAAGAAATGGAACCATGATCAAACAAACAAAAAACTAACCACAAATAATGATTGAAATGCATAAAATTACAACACATGAATCATGTCGTGAAAACTTGCAGGTAAGTGAACTCAAAATTGGCAGCATATTAAACGTAAAAGAAAAAATCATTTCAAAATACGCACCTTAGCAAGCAAGGTCTTGCCTGTTCCAGGTTCTCCATAGAGTATTACACCTTTAGGAGGTTTAATACCAATGTCTTCGTATAATTCAGGGTGGGTCAATGGAAGCTCAACTGCTTCTTTGATTTCCTGTATCTGTGCATCTAACCCACCTATGTCAGCATAAGACTCCAACGGAGCCTTCTCAACCTTCATCACTGAGACCATGGGATCAACCTCGTCTTGAAGAAGGCCGACAACAGAAAGAACCTGGCGAAATTAAAATAAGAGAATACGATTAGAATAATGATTCTAAGGAAAACTCCGATAGCTTGACGAGTACTCTAATAACATGGTGAGGTAGACTAATGACAATTTTCAGACTTCAAAAGTATAATTACTTCCCTTTTTTGTACTCCCTCTGTCCAAATAGAAGAGGTGCATATTCCTTCTAGGCCATCCCATTGAAGGTAACATTTCCATTTAGAGAAACTTTTTTACAGCAAATTGGCTAACCTATTCTTCATTTTCCTACCCAGATTAAGTTCAAAAGTTTGGCAGGGCAATTTAGACAGACAATATATTTTCAAATCATTTTCTTCATTTACACGTTTGGTCAAATGTTGATATTCTATTGGGATGGAGGGTTAGCATTTATCAGAATAAATGTGGAGTCCTTTCATAATTTATAAGTGAGGCATAGTATGAACTTCTAAAGCACTGTATGATGCATAATTCACGCGATATGGTTCTAATGCTATATACAGCTTAGCTTCATTGCTCAAGAACATTGAGCCGAACTCGTTATTAAGATCAGAAAGTACTACTGTAGAAAACCCATTCAAGATGATCTAGTTCCACGAATTCATCAGCTAACAATTGCCAGAGTCACCTTGATCCAGATGCTTTTTATAAATAAGGAATGAGCATCATAATATACCGTGTTATGCTTGGTCAATCATCATGAAATTTAGACGATCACAATGTTGCAGAGAATTTCACTCGAGACTGTATGAAAGAACTGAGAAAATATGTCATTGAGATGAGATCATGCTAAGAGTCCATTTCAGCATTAGACTACAATTATCATTCATGACATCAAACACGACCAGATCATCTAAACCACAAATAAAGAAGGGGTCCTCTAGCAAAGGTGTATAATAACCAGGAAATGCACGAAATAACAGGCCAAAAGTTACTGACAAAGAACTGTCTCCAACAAGATGTTTGGAATAACTAGACATGCCTTCAAGTTTCAGTTTGAAGGAAAACTGAAAACTCTAATCCATACTCCCCCTGTCCCCAAATGAATGTCCATTTTCAAGAAATTTTCGTCCCAAAATGAATATCTTCTTTTAGAATAACTTTCTCCCTAAATGTTTTTTCTGGAATTTTTTTCACTAGTTACAGTTGCAAAACTAAATGTTTCGAAAGAAGATTCCAAAGTAAATAGTTCTTTGCCACTAAATTATACAAAAAGTCGAGATTTTTAGATGTCCCTTGATTTGAAATTTGGATATTCATTTAGGGACAGAGGGAGTAGCAATCTCAAGCATAAAGTCTTAAACTACAAGTATTGAATTCCTTCTTAAACCCAAGACTCTAAATCAGAAAGAGCACAATAGTCACTAAGAGTCTAAAACTTTCTTCTTAAACCTAGAGCACTCTTACTTTTACCTATATACTGCCACAGAAACAACAGAAGGAACTAATCCAATAGGGAGATACAGTTCAACAACTCTAGCTTCTACTGTAGATCAAAATTATTAACAATTTAAAAACCAACATTAACATTCTCACCGATTAAATCCTACAACTTCCTCCAACAATCAGCTCTGGGTACCCAAAAAGCTGGCAACTATTCCAAATCTAAGCAAACTCGCACAACAAAATTAACAATTGCAGTCAAGAGGCACAAATACTCAATCCTACCTTCTAGATTTATGCATTCAACGTGGCAAACCCATAACTCAGCTCAGACTTTCAAAACCCTAATTACCAAATTCATACAAAAATAACACCAAACGATCGATTCAACACCTCAAATTCAAATGCTATATTAAAATCCATACACAATTTACCTTATTATGCATCAGGATAGAGCATCCAGGCTCAAGCTGATCCTTATCCACAAAGGACAGAATCCCGACATAATACTCCGGTCCAACCGACGACGAAACAATAGCGTGATTCTCATCAATCAACTCCTCCAGATTCCCAACACTCATCGGAGATCCACGCAGATCGTCGACCTTAGATCTGTCCTCTTCTGTCTTTTCCTCCTGCGGCTTCAATCTCTCTTGGTTGGCAACGAATTCTTCTTCCATTAAGAGGTAATCTTTGATTCGTTCCAGCTTTAAGAGCCGGAGCTTACACTTGGTCAACGGCGTGACAGTCGGAAGTCTGGCGGCCGCTTCTGGGCCTTTCTGTTTCCGCTGCTTTCGGCCGACGCGTGCAGGAGGAGCCGCCGGTTCGAATTTCTTTTCCTTCTTGTCACCATCGTTCTTGCGGTCACCGGGATTGCCTTGCCGGTTGAGACCTCCGGGAGTTCCTTGACCCATGGTGTTTTGCTGTGAATGAGAGAGAACGTCTGAAGGAAGAGGGTTGAGAGCTGGGGTTTTAAACTGCGCTAGTGTCTTTCCATTCAAGAAAACATCGGAGACATGGACTCTGAGCCGGGTCGGGCTTAGACCCCCACCTCAAGGCGATTTTTTTTTTTCTTAAGTACCTAAAAATGAATTTATATTGAGTAAATTTTATTTGACATCTATTTTTTAATTGACATCTATTTGTCGAAGTCACATTTGTCTCACGTCAACTTAAAGATTAAAAATTAATCTAGTATATACATTGGATAACCTCACCCTTTAACAAGATCTTTTAATGGGATATTGCCCCAATTCTAATAGTTTTTTCAGCATCCAAAGCTTCAGCATAGTTTTTATGTGAGTTAAATACCTAATTCGTCCTTAAACTATTTAAGTTTTTACCTTTCCATCACTAAACTTTTTTTTTACCTTTTCATCCTTGACCTTCGTGTTTGAGGATTATGACGTCCTTCCGTCAATTAGCCGTTCAAATATCCGTTAAATCCATCCTATGTGGCAAATGAGTGCAGATATGGACATTGACTAAGCAAATATTTGACTTTGACCTAACACGGACCGAGCACGTGACGAGAAGGGTCCGCACGACTCGCACGTGTTTTCACTGGGCGGGTGATTTCCCACCAAATACAACAATTAATCCCTAAATATCTCAATTTCCCTAAATCGAATCTACTGAGCAGAGCAGCGACTGTGGGAATTCTTGAAGAAACGAAAGAAATTGAAGGAGTTCGTGCTGGAACGAGGTAGCAGAGGTTGTTTCAAGTAAGTTTTCTTCTATCTAACCTTGATAATTTGGTTGAGGTAAAATTTGCGAGTATGATAATTAGGGTTTTGTTTTAAATGCAGTATGAATGGTGATGATGATTATTCATTTCTTAGTGATGATTCTTCTGGTCGCGATGATCCTAATGTTGTTAAGGATCCATGTGTTGATGATAATCATTATGGGTTTGAGAGTAAAAAAGCAAAATTTTTACCAACTGAAGATCAAGTCATAGATTTAGTAATACATCACCAGGGTGAAATTGAAAAAGAACCTAACTGTAGGTATGTTGGAGGTGTAGGATCTAGGATAGAAAAGGTGGATCCAGATTGGATTGGTTATGCTGAGTTGTGCAAAGCTGTTAATAACTTGGGTTATATGCGTGGTGATAGCTTATATTATCACAAACCTGGTTTATCTGAACATTTCGGGTTGTATTTAATTACGTGTGATGATGACATTATTGAGGCTTGTGAAATTGGGAAAAATTGTGGAGAAGTACACATTTATGTGAAGCATGTCATCGATGAAGCTATCTTGAGCCAAGAAGAACCAGATATAATGTGTTTGACTTATCCATCAGGGACACAAAATGATGATAATGGATCCAATGCTAAACAGTCTGATGGAGACAATTTGGATGCGAATGATAAAGGCTTGGGTGCTGATGATTAATGGTGGGTTGATAATGAATATGTGTTTCAAAACATTGAATCTCAGAGTCAGTCTAGGAAAGATAAAGACTTGGGTGGTGATAACAATGATGGGTATGTGGATGATGGGTATGAGAGTATTGACAGTCTTAGAGATGTTGAGGCCTTGACTGATGATGAAGAATACCTATCCAATAGGTTTAGAGCTGAACAAACCAAGAGAAAAAGGGCCAAGAAAAATGTTGTAAGAGCTAATAATGAAGATGAGGCTGATGGGAATGCAAGGGCTGATAATAGAGATGGTGGTGACGGGAATGCAAGGGCTGATAATGAAGATGGTGGTAACGGGAATGCAAGGGCTGATTTCCAAAATGAAGGAGTAAATCAGGGAAGTGGTGGGAATCCTATAAACGAAGGAGATGCTTATTACTTTGATTTGGGGGATGGGTTCAAGAAATGGAAATGTCGTGATGATGATGCTGTCAAATCTGACTCTGATATTGATTCTCGTAGTAGCAGTAATGAAGACGACTGGATCAAACATCCAAGACCAAAAAGAGTTAAGGAGGTAATATTTAACCCCAGCATAGCTATAAAGGAGTTTGATTTTTGTGTTGAAATGATATTTGAAACCCCTGAACAATTAAAAGATCAGATCAGGGCATATGCTGCATGTCATGGTTATGATGTTTGGTTTGCAAAAAATGATAAACAAAGGATCCAAGCAAAATGCACAGGATGTCCTTGGTCTCTGTGGGCTAGCTATGAAGGAAAGGAGGCCACCTTTAAGATTAAGTCCTATCAAAAGAACCATACTTGTCCTGCCAAGACTAGCCTTAGAACTATAAACTCTAAATGGTTAGCGAAGATCTTGGGTGAGAAAATTAGGGAGAATCCATTCATGAAGTTGATTGATATATAGAACATGGTGAAAAGAGATGTTGGTAAGGATGTGAATCTGAAACAATGTTTCAAAACAAAAGAGAGGGCTTTAAATGATGTGAGACAGTCGTTGAAGGAGCATTATGCCAAACTGTGGAACTATGTGTATGAGCTGGGAAGATCAAATCCAGGGAGTACTATTGTTTTGAAGGGGACTGGTGATGAATGGTGTGGACCTCCAGAATTCAGAAAATTCTACATATGTTTTGATGTTGTTAAAAGGGGGTTTATTAATGGGTGCAGAAAGTTTGTTGGCGTTGATGGCTGTTTCTTGAAGACTTGGATAAAGGGTGAACTATTAGTTGCAATGGGAAAAGATGCAAATAACCAGATGTTTCCTATAGCATGGGCAATAGTAGAGAAGGAAGACCAACATACATGGGGTTGGTTTCTTAATCTGCTTGGAAAAGATATTGACATGGGAAATGGAGCTGGGTAGACCATTATGTCTGACCAACAAAAGGTACACAAACATTATATTGTGTAATAATGAGATTTTGTATGTAAACTTTGTATTCCCATATATTGTGCTATAATTGACTTGTTAATCTGAAACTATCTTGTACAGGGTTTGGAACGTGCTGTGAAGGATCTGTTTCCTGAAATTTTTCACCGAAATTGTGCAAGGCACATTTATGCCAATTTCAGGAAAATAGGGTTTACTGGTGTCAACTACAGAAGATATTTTTGGGCCGCTGCAAAATCAACAATAGAAGATGGATTTGTGAAGAACATGGAGAAGATAAAAGCCTCGTCTGAACAGGGGTACAAGCATTTGATGGACAAGGATCCATCAAGATGGTGTAAGGCCTTTTTCCCTGTTGACTGCACTTGTGATTCAGTTGATAATAATATATGTGAGAGCATTAATTTTTGGATTATAGAGGCGAGATATAAACCTGTGATTAGTATGCTAGAAGCTATTCAGCAACAAGTTATGGCCAGGATGAGGGATATGAGAGATTATATGAGAAAAAGATTGGCTGTTGGTATGAGATTTGGGCATAGAGTATTGGCTACTTTAGGTGATTCACTGACCAATTCAAGGGAATGTACTGCAATATGGAATGGGGATTCACAGTTTGAGATTGGGGGTTCTAAAGGTGGGACAATAGTTGACCTTAATGCTTGGACTTGCACTTGTATGGTATGGCAATTAACTGGGATTCCATGTTGCCACGCTGTATCTGCCATTACTATAATGAGAGAAGAGCCAGAAAGCTACATATATGGGTGCTTAAGTGGTGATACTTACCTCAAGTGTTATGAACACATGTTGAAATCATTGAATGGTATACACTTTTGGCCCCGGACTGATAAACCTATATTGTTGCCACCACCACCAAGGGTTGTAAAGGGGAGACCAAAATGGATGAGAAGGAAGGATGCACTTGAAGATGGAAAAGGGAAAGCAACGGTTGCTGGTCGAGAAGCTCAACCGGATGTGGAAGTGGATCCATATAAGCAAGTCAAAAAACCAAAGAAGGGAATCAAAATGACTTGTAGGATATGCAGAAAAGAGGGGCATAACATAAGGAAATGCCCAGATAGGCCTACAGATGAAGCTCCAAATGCTAATCCTATGCCTCCAAGGAAAGAGAAACAACCTGTAAGTAATACTTAATCTTATACAATGTTAGTTTATTAGAAGATGATGTTGGGTGATAAAAAGTTGTCTCATACAGGTTAGGAAGAAAAAACCTTCTGGATCTACAGCCATAGGAGGGAGAAGAAATGTTGTATTCAATTTCTTGCCTTTTGCTTTATGTCAATAGAATATGTACTTAGCTTTATCAATGACTGATGGCTTTGTTTTTATTTGTTTCTTTTTTTTTATTTGCAGGACAATGAGTTAACAAGCCAGGCTGCGGGTACAAACCCAAATTCTAGGACAGCTCAATGTGGGGTAAGTTTTTTATAAAGAAATTATGGTTTGGTCCCCACCCATGTGATAGTAGTAATAAAAAATTGCAACCTTTTCATTTCTTTTTTATTATATGTGCAGACAAGGCCCACTACAATAGCTTTTAACTCATCATTCAACAAGGGGGGAAGGACTTACATTACAGCTGCATCATTGCAACAACAATCTAAAACCAAGAAAATGAGTAGGGCTTAGTAGTTTGGTGTTTATTAATGGGTTTTGTTCTTATGTGTTCAAACAATTGTTCTGGTCATCTTTTGGTTGTTTAGTGAACATTTATTATCACTTTTTTGGATATGTGGTTGTTTGAATATTTGTTGACCTTTTATGTTTTTTTGGTAAAAATTGATGTTGGTGATTCACTGTTTTAGTTTAGAAGTTATTGTAGACATTTATGGGTTTTGAAATGTAATGGCCTAACTTGCATTATTATTTGTTGATGTTCATTCTCAGTTGTTTTTTTTTTTTTTTTTCAGATAACATTCTCAGTTGTTGTATTCCCCCTTTTATGATGTCCAGATATTTTTTTTTCATATGGTTTTAGGAAGCAAAACAATAAGAACAATTGTTTGAAGACATAAGAACAATTGTTTGATTTGGGATATCAATGTTTCATTACAACCAAGGCCAAAGCCAACAAAGTTACAAGTGAAATACAAAAGCACATCACAAGCATCATCTTCATTCCAGCAACATGATTATTCAATCCTTGCAATCCAAGATGCAGTGTTTGAATTCCATTTTGTACACCACCTCCAAGAGCCCTAACTTCCATTATTATTTGTTGTTCTTCATTCCCACTTGTTGTATTCCCCCTGAGTGCTGTCCAATTCACATCTGCATTTCTTGGTTCCCAAAACTTAAAAAAGTTACAAGTTTCGCTCTCACACTTGAAGAATAACCTATGTGGATTGTTGATGGACTCGGAAATTCGCACACTTGCTTTCTTGTTGCACTTGCACCATTCATTCCTAAATTTTATGCATTCTCCATTAAATTGAGTGTTTCTTGAACGAGAAGAAGATGAGGAATCCATTCCAGAAACCTATTTTGAGAAATCTGATAAGGAATTAGAAACATTTATCAACGATTTACACAAACCCTAATTTTGAAATTAACATATATACGGAATCAAAACCAAAAATTTACCAAATCAATGACGAAATTCGCAGATCATAGCTTACTTACCTTTGATTGCGCGAACAATAAGTAAAACGCGTGCTTGGGTCTGTTCTTATTTCTCTTTTTCTCCTCAAATCCGGCTCTCAAGTGCGATATAAATGGAGAAGACGATCACGTGTTATCTGCGTGATCGTTTTTAGCCGTTTCTTGTTAGTCAATGTCCATGTCTGCACTCATTTGCCACATAAGATGGATTTAACGGATATTTGAACGGCTAATTGACGGAAGGACGTCATAATCCTCAAACACGAAGGTTAAGGATGAAAAGGTAAAAAAAATTGTTTAGTGACGGAAAGGTAAAAACTTAAATAGTTTAAGGACGAATTAGGTATTTAACTCGTTTTTATGTCTAGCGATGCTAAATTTTAAATGATCTGTTAGGTCTAAGACTTAATTTGGGACAAAATGTTAGTTGTGGACTTCAAATGAAACATGTTATAGTTTAGGATCCTAAGTGGGATTCTTATGAAAGTTTTGGGCACCAAAATGCATTTTGGTTTTTTTTTTTTTTTTTTTTTTTTTTTTTACAAGATTACATGTTGAATTTTACTTTTAAAAGATTGACATATTCAAAACGGGAAAATTACCGATTTATGCAATGTATCAGGTCTTAATATTCAATTAATGCAACGTCGTGCTTACTTTTGAAAATAGACAACGTACTTGCTTATTGTGTATCAAATAATGCAACGTAATAACTTTTTAGTCGCTACTACGTTGCATTAATTGATACAACTAACTTCAAGTACGTTTGTCAAATTGTTCGAATTTTGCATTATTTGATACAACTACTTCAAGTACGTTTCACAATGTAAGAAGTCGCTACTACGTTGCATTAATTGATATAAATCGAACACTACGTTGCATAAATAGGTCGTTTAAAACCGCCTGCCATTTTCTTCCTTCTTCTTTATTTCCTATCTTCTACCCCGACTGATCTTCATCTTTTTTAATTCTTCTTTCTAACTTTGATTGTTACGGATCTTGTAATTTAAAAATTAATTATTATTGGTAACTAATGATTAATGTTTAAATTACGAGAGTTTTTTTGTTTTTCGCTAATAAATTGATTGGTGCAGCCGGCAACGTCCATGGAGGAGATATTTATTTCTTGCAATCTCACTTTCCATCAACGTTCAAACGTCAACCAAACGTTCATTCGCAACATAAAAAAATTGTATCCACCATCTTTCAAGTCTTATAGTTTATTCCTTTTTACTTATATAACTAGCGGGTAACCCGTGCTCTGCACGGGAAACCAATACTATGTCTTAAAAAATATTTTAACTATAGTTAACTAATATAGTAATCATCATTTTAACTGATACTATTAATAATAAAAATTAATCTATATGATTACGATTATTATAATAACTATTATAATTAATTAATACTATTGATAGTAATAGTCAATATATATTAATAGCAATGATTAATCTATATAATAATAATTATTAATATAATTATTATAATAAAATATTATTATTAATAGTAATGGTTAATTGATATAGTAACTATTATGATGAATTAATATTAAAAATTAATAATCTAGTAATAACTATTATAATTAACTAATACTAATAATAGTAATAGTTAATGTATGTAGCTTATTATAGTTAACCAATACTATTAATAGTAAAAAATAACTTATAAAATAACTATTATGGTTAACTAATACTATTAATAGTAATAATTAACTTATATATAGTAACTATTATAGTTAACTATTACTATTAATAATAATAGTTAACTAATATAGTAACTATTATAGTTAACTAATACTATTAATAGTAATATTTAACTTGTATTGTAACTAATATTGTTAACTAATAATATTAATAGTAATGGTTAACTTATACTATTAATAGTAATGGTTAATTTATACTATTAATAGTAATAGTTAACTTATACTATTAATAGTAATAGTTAACTTATACTATTAATAATAATAGTTAACTCATATAATTACTAATATGATTAACTAATAGTATTAGCTAAGAATGAGAATATCAAAAGTCATTACATTTTAGGATGATGTTGATGTGGCTTCTCCAAATTCAAGTTTTTACTAAAATATGTACACATGTCAAACCCACAACTCAGATGAGCTATTATTGTTATGAAGTAACTTAAAGTTTTACAAACGTTTGATTGAATAATATTAGCTATTATCTAATAAATAATTTCATAATATATACACATTATAATTAGTAAATATAAAAGTTTATAATGTACATCTAATGTGTTATAATGTGTTAGTAAAATAATAATTTTACTATACCTTAAAAAAAAAAAAATCTCTAAAACAAACTTATACTATTAAATAGAAATAATTAATTTATATAATAACTACAGACTTTTATAATTAATTAATACTATTAATTATAAATATTAACATATATAATATCTATTATGATTAATTATTAATATTAAAAGTAAAAATTAACATATATATTAACTATTATGATTAATTAATACTCCCTCTGTTCTAGAATAAGAGTCTTACCTTGTTTGTGGACAGTTATTCAAGAAACAATAGAAAATGGGTAAACATTGCAAGTGGGTTGAGTGTATAACTGTCTAAAATACTACTAATAGTGCAAGCGAACAAAAATTAAGTAAGTTTGGTCTTTTTGTAATTATAGAAGCATTAGAAGGATAATTTGTCCAAATCACTATTCATTCTTTCTGATCATTTGTCATTTTGGAAAGAGACTCTTACTCCGGGACGTACCAAAATAGAAAGTAAGACTCTTACTCTCGGAATAAGTGAGTACTTTCTAACACATACTCCCTCTGTCTCATCCAAAATAGGATTTTGGTAGCTTTTTTTATACTTTGATCATGTAATTTAAATAAGAAATAATTATCTGAATATAAATTTAAAAATTGTTATTGAGAGTATTATTAATTATAATACAATAACAATTTTTAAATTTTTATTTAGATTATTATATACTCTTCAAAAGACTTGGTCAAAGTAAAGTAAAGTTTACCAAAATCCTATTTCGGGCGGGATGGAGGGAGTATTGTATAATGCTTAACTAATACTATTATGATAACTAAAACTATTAATAGTAATTTTTAATTTATTTAATAATTAATTATAATTGTTAATTGTAAATATTGACTACAATAACAAATACTCCTTCTGTCCGATTTAAGGTTATTACTTTCCTTTTTAGTTTGTTCCAATTTAAAGTTCTTACTTTACTTTATTACCTAAAATGGAAACTGAGACCAACTTGTTATTCTCACAACAAAAACTCACTATCTACTTTCTTTCTCTTACTTTACTTTTCATACTCACAATATTTATTTTTTCTTAATCTCCGTGTAAAGTCAAAATAGGAACCTAATAGTTAACTGTTATTTGCTTAATACCATTAGCTAATACTATTAGTTACTACATAGGTAACTATTATAATAGCTATTACTAATAATAGTAATAGTTAACTAATATAGTTAACTATAATAGTAACTATTACTAATAAGAGTAATAGTTAACTATAATGGTTAACTATTACTAATAATAGTAATAATTAGTATAATAGTTAACTATTATAGTTACCCTTTATAGTAACTATTATTATTAGCTAATAGTATTAGCTAATGAAAAGAAAATGAAAAGTCACTTATTTATTAGTATATTGTTGATGTGGCTTCTCCAAATGCAAGCTTTATCCATTGTTTGTCCACATGTCAATACCATAGCTCTTTTGGCCAACTTTAATATATATATATATATAGATTTGTTATTCTCTCATTTGTCGAGAGCTTTTGTCTTCTCTCTTTGTTGAGAGTCTTCGTGTATTGTTTGAATTTGTTCTTGTTGCAATACTTGCGATGCTTGGTTTGACATTTATTGTCTACCCAAATGTGTTACTTTGTCATGTTTTCAATGACAAATACTTACCGTACTTTTGGTCAACTAAGGAAAAAGTATATAAGGAGATTACTATGTTAAAGCATTATCACATTAATTTTTTATATATTCCAACAACAACAAAAGAGAAAAGAAAATCAAAAATCGAAAATCGAAATTACCATTATTGTAGATGTGAATTGAAGGTCAATTGCACAATTGAACATGAGCTAACATACAAAGATGTTACCACACACAACTTCATCTGTGTTTTACCCTCATCAACTTAAATGTTTCACTAGTGAAAAGTGATCGCATTCTCGTTTTTTTTTCTTTTCAAATCATACCATGCCATCTCATTTAATAAAGTGCCTAGTCTACTACAAGAGAAATTTAAGAGAAAAAGACGCCATTACAATCATGACAAAAACTTGCGTGAAACGGTCTCACACATGAGACGGATCACGTGTGAGACCATCTCACGCAAGACTTCCTCTTACATCATTACAACATTAAGCTCTTTGAATTCTAAACCTCAATTGTTGTAACATTATTATCCTTATCCCATCCAAACATGAATTGATAATCTTGGTGGTTATGGAAAATGTATATCCCGTCTTCTTTCGCCCTCCATACACAATCCGTACCACCACACATATTGTACATCTTTTGTGCATTTGAACTAAATGCTTCGAACCAATGTCTTCCCCCCTTCCATGATAAACCACAGAAGTAAACCTTGTTCGGAAATAACCCTTCCCTAAAGTTCCACACAAATTCTTGGTTAGGAGCGAGTTCGTGAGTTCCTTTATCTTGACTCACCGATTTGCATTGAGCTTGAAGGACTTCGTTAGCAAGGCCGTTAACTATGTGTACCTGAAACTTTCGGAACCATAGAAATTTCCATGCATTGATTGGCGTGGTGGTGCCTCCTATCACGAGGAGGAAGACGAGGAGGACATGACATTTTAGATAATTCATTTTGAGTAAATTTTGTTTTTGATGCAATGCTCGATCGATTTATTCATATTTATAGTGGTAGGTCCAATTCTATCATTCATAAAACAGACTATTCTTGGAGTCAATCGTTGACTAAGAAAATGATGAGGAGAAAATCTTGTATTTAGGAGCAATATCCATAAAGATCTTGACTCAATTAAATATAATTCTTGGTTGTTTTGTTTGAAAATATGCTAAATTTGGTGTGTATATATCTGACTTGTTTGAGGATTCTGGAAAAAAAATATGAACATTTCATAAGCTAGAGAATCATATCAAGACATCACCCGTTTCCCATTACTCTCGAAGTAATAAATTTTGAAGATGGTCAAAATATCATTATTCATTTGTGTTTTATTAACAACAAAATTTTATACTCCCTCATCCCCAGTCTCAGAAAAATAGTTTTTTTTTTTTTTTTTGTTACTACAAAAATACTTTGACCAATAATTAAGGCTACTTTTAGTTATCTTAATGTGAATCTAAAAATTGGTATTAATAGTATTTATAATAGTGTATCAATAACAATTTATGAATTTTCATTAGACTAATTAAAAACAGCTTTAATTATTGCTCAAAGTTCATTCGTACGTAGTAAAAAAAAAAAAAAAAAACTATATTTCTGAGACTGAGGGAGTATTAACTAATTTTGGGACGTAAAATGTAATAGTTTTATATTTGGGGTCTAATCTTGCCAAGATGTACATCTAAACATAACTTATTTTTACTAGCTAAAAGTACAATAACAGAAAAAAATACTATAATAAATAAAATAATAGAGGTGCGCAATTGCACACGGAGATAAATTGCAAAGTATGACTATGCACATCCTTTTAATCTACCCTCACCAACTAGTGAAAATTAAACCATCTTCCCAAGTAGATCATGGTTTTGCAATTTTATTCTTATTCCACCCAAACTGGAATTGAAAATTCTGGTGGTTTTGCAAAATATAAATCCCGTCCTCCTTCGCCTTCCACACACAATCTGTACCGCCACATAAATTATACATTCTATGTGCATTAGAAGTAAATGCTTCAAATGAAGTACTACCTCCCTTCCACGACAAACTACAATAAAAAATCGTATTAGCCAATAATCCTTCCATAAATCGCCATGCAAATTCTTGATTAGGAGCGATGTCATGAAACCCTCTATCATCGTTCACAGCTTGGCAATGAACACGGAGGGTTTCTGACGCGAGGCCATTGACAATGTGCACGTGAAACTTTTTGAATCCCATATAGTTCCACCCGTGGATTGGGGTGGAGATGGTGAATACAAGGAGAAGGAGAACATAGCATTTTTGATAATTCATTTCGAAAAAGTATGTAAATATGTAATTAATTTCATATGTTTCTATATATTTTATGTACCATAAATTTGGTCACTATATATGTTGGTGGTTATGTAAAGAAGTAAGAAATGGATGGTTGAGGATGGGTTGGGGAAAGCTGGAATATTGAAGAACCTCCCAATTGTGTGTGGTTGATAATTTTAATTATTTTGTGTTTGTGTGTGCTTATATGATATATAGGTGCATACCAACAACAAATTTCTATCTTCTTACAATTATAAAGATAGAAAATTTTAATCATAATTATATTTTAAGAAAAATAATTATAAAAATGCATAAATAATCTTACAATTCACCTTAAGCACATAATTTAACAAATATAGATTCAAAGAAACTTTTAAATATTGAACGTGTTAGTTATTTAGCCAAGCCCTTCAGTCTGAAGCCCGTGAAGCACGACTTGTTTTCCTTGCGTACCAACTTTGGTCGTGCGTGTGCGGCTACAGATCGGGCCTAGATTTCATTCGGTCTAGAGCGAGCCCCGCTCACCAACCCGTCTATTTGTTTGATATTTTGAAAATTTCAGTGCTAAATGAAAATGCCCATGAAATAGTGCATTCTATGGTTATTTTCATGAATTTTCATTTAAAATTAAGAAAAAAAATGAAATTTCAAAGGAAGAAGAGAAAGAAAATAAAAGAAAAGAAAAGAGAGGAAAGTACGGTACCAGTCCTGGTCAAACACAAAGCCCGGTACAAACACGACAGGGCGGGACAAACCCAGAACCCACGGGCAAAACCCAAAGCCCGGCCCATACACGGGCGGAACGAACCTAAAACCCATGGGCACTATTCAAATGGGACGGTGTGCACATCTCTGAGTAAAGCCCTAATGTGGGATTCAAGAAAAGCGAGGCCTATAATATTTCCTAAGGCCCAAATAAAGCCCATTTATTAATTTGTATGACAACTTGATACCACGAAAGGCCATGCAATTGCCTCCTTTTGCAATGGATCTGGCCCTTGTATTTCAACTTGATACCTTGTATTTTCCAAGTTCATTTTATAACAAAAATTGTATTTCATCTGTCCAAATTTAAATTGCGAAAATATTATTAGGCGTGGTAAAGCCAAGCCTCACCCTCGTTGAGCGCTAGGGTTCGATCCCGCTCCTCGCCTCATTATGGCGTGGACATCGTCAAAAAATATAAAAAAAATTGAGGAGAAATATATAATATTAAAATGTTGTAAGAGTGGGTATGAATTCACATTATCCATGTATAACTTATTTAATTTTTACCGCTCATTGTTTAAGAAAAAAGAATATATATCTTCACCGACAACTGCAGCGCAACAACAAATCTGCCGCTCCAGCTCCCTGATCATCCCAAGTTTTTATATCTAATTACAATGAGTTTTTATACTTGAAAAATCATAGATATGTAAGTAATGGTTGTACTTGGCTCATAATCAATGTGGATAGATTTAACTCATCTATATTCCATCCCACAAAAACGTAAAATTGCAAATATAATTATATATACAAATATGCAAAACATTAATTATAACAAAATTGAAAATAAACACAAACAAATGTACATAGGATAGGATGAAGATTAAATCAAATCCCCCCCCCCCCCCTCTCTAACTATTATTTGTCCAAACTAAAAATCAGTGGTTAATTAATTTCCAGTTTTTGTATATAGTGTTAATATTGTTAGCCTTATTAGGCTTCTCTCAAGGATACTTGAACTGATAATCTTGTAGCTTATGATAAATATAAATCCCCTCCTCATTTGCAGCCCAAACACAATTGTTACCACCACACATCTCATTCATTTTGTAAGGGTCATCCCTAAAAGCGTCGAAAGTCCGATGTCCTCCTTTCCACCACATATTACAAAAGAAAAGGGTTCTTCAGAAATCCCAACCAAATTCTTGACCCGGTGCAAGAGTACGAACCCCTAAGTCATTGTCTTTTGATTGGCAACGAGCATGGAGGGTTTCCTTAGCTGTCTGTTGTTGGGGTGCAGATTGCAGTTAAACATAATAACAACAAGAGGCCGTAGCACCTTAGATCATTTTTTTCCGCCTTTGAACTATCTTTGATGCTACTATATTTTTCCCAACTTTTTTTTTTTGAGTTGGTTTGGGGGGAAACTAGTTCCTCCATAAGTTATAAAAAGTCCTGTTTTTTAACCCTTCTTAAACCCTAAAAGGCCTAAACCCTAAACCTTAAACCCTTAACCCTAAACTTTAACCCCTATAAAAACAAGACTTTTTATAACTTATGGAGAAACTAGTTTCCCCCAAAATTTTCTCTTTTTTTTTCTGCTTCCTTTGTTCTTTTTCTTTTAAATGATGTTATGTTAATGTTGGATTTTTTATAGGCAAACAAGGGAATGTGTTAGTTTAACATGTCTAATTATTTTAAAGTCTATTTCATCTCTCAGCCACATTTTTTCTTATTGGTGGGCATTTCACTAGTAAAATTATCAGTGAAAGGATGATGTTACTTAAATGTGCCTTTGATCTTTCTTTTCCGTTCTTTTTTTGGGATGTTATTCCTCTTTTTCGCCCTTTTTGTCAAGTGTGAGTCACGCTGTGTGAATATATGTACATATAGTATTGCATACCAATGCCTAGCTTAATTAATATACTCCCAAAGTTCCGGGTAAGTTGCAACATGGAAGGGGAAGCACAAAAATTAAGAAAGGAGAATAACGAGTGGTTGGGAGGAAGAGAGAGAATGAGTTGCGAATAATGAGTGGTTGGAAGGAAGAGAGAGAATGCGTGGAGAATAATGAGTGGTTGGGAGGAAGAGAGAGAATGAGTGGAGGAGTGGTTGATGAAAAGTAATAAAGAGTTTCCTTATTTGGCATTGTTGCAACTTAAGTGGAATATCCAAAATGGCAAATTGTTGCAACTTACCCGGAATGGAGGGAGTAGTTAGTGTATGTAGCTAACTTTTCGTTGAGAAAGTGAGACAGACCCACACATGAGATTGATATCGACAAGAGAGGAAATGAGCTTGCCTCGCTTTATTCATTTACTCTCTCTCAACGAGACCTGTTTCATATGTAAAATCGTATCACTCAAAATTTTGTCTTTTTTCATTTATGTACATTGCATTATTTGCATACCAATGCGTGGCTAATGTAGCTAACTTTTCAGTTGTGTTTAATGAGTATCGGAACAACTATTTACTCTCATTTAATTGGAGTCAAACTTAGGATTGGAGTCAAACGGAGGGAGTTGTCAATAATTGTTAAAGTCAATTTTATTTAACATTGAACGGTGATAAAGTTTGAGGTTTCATCTCAAAACTAATTGAGAAATTTTTTGGGGAAACTAGTTTCTCCATAAATTATAAAAAATCTTGTTTTTATAAGGTTTAAGGTTTAGAGTTTAGGGTTTAAGGTTTAGGGTTTAGGTTTTAAGTTTGGGGTTTAAGGGTTAAAAACATGACTTTTTTATAACATATGGAGGAACTAGTTTCCTCCAAAACACACTCAAACCAATTACTATAAGAGCATTGGTCTGTTGGTAGTGGTGCCCTAGGCACGTTTAATAAACGTTGTAATTGTTATCATTTATTTCATATCAATAAAGAGATGTTTTGATTATTATTGTTGTTCATGTTTACTTATAATAATCTCCGTCCCTAGTACTTGTTAAGCACTAGTATAAAGGCTAAATGATCATGGGATGATCATGTTAGATTTATGGGTACTTGTTTGGAACAAGGTACTGGACATGACCCGCTGTATGAGATTTATGTCATGGTCTATGTCATACATATATCTCATATTAGTTATGTCATTTGAATCCTTAGACATGAAGTTATTATAGTCTTCCACTTGATGAACATTGTGTTTGACATATTCAAACGCTACCTTAACACGGTAGTTATAAAGGGTATGATTGGCATAATCGGATTCCTGTTGGGAAGAATAATAAGCTAAATGGATTTGTCCCTCCACGGAGAGATGTCAAGCTTGGGCCCCTCAAATGAATGATGTTGATGAAATGTTCGGCCGAAATCAAATGGATTGATTAGATCAATAGCATCTGAATTATCAACATATTCGGGATCGAGAAAGTATTGAACAAGACAAGTTGACTGTTTGACCATGACTTGTGTTCAATGACATCGTGGACAAAGGGATTGTGACATATTCTAAAGGAATGCGAACTTGTATCTAGTTATACTATTTGGGTAGGTATGACGGTTTGCTAGAACCTAATCATATCTTATGGGATCATGTTTGAGCCCATTGCCAACTTAGTATAATCCTAGAGGGTCACACACAATAGAACGAATCTTAAATAATAGGACTATATTGGAATTTAGGGTCGAAGGACCTCAAAGAAATTTATGGAAAAGTTCTGGGCCTCCTGGTCAACCAAGCGGGCTCTTGGGTTGCACCAGGCGGGCACCTGAACAAGCCGGAAAAGGAATTGGACTTTCTGTCCAAATGAGCGGGCGCTCGGGTGGTACCAGGCGGGCGCCCGGTATGCCGACAGAAAATTCCTAATTTGATTAGGAAAGGTTTTTGGCACAAGTTACCTATTTGGAATATGTCTTAATTGTGTATAAAAACACCAATTCGGCCAGACCATATTAACGAGTGCTTTTGTGAGTCTCAAAGAGTTTGAGAGAGAGATTTTATTTTGTTATAAGATATCATTGATTGAGGAACAAAATAATTCACAAATAAATTCCATATAGTTCTTTATTATATATTGTGAAAGTGTGTTTCATAATATTGGTCTAGCAACCAAGATCAAAGAAGCTCATTTGATATTCGTTCGAAGTGTGGATACCGCTAGAGGGTGAAAATCATCATCTTCAAAGTTCGTGTTCAAGCTTTGTGATCGTGATCAAGTCTTCAAATCTCCACCAAAGACCAAGAGAAAACTTTGATAGCCATCAAGGGTTAGTTCATCCTTTATTCATTATGTTGTATTTGATTTAATCATATGAGCGGATCCATGGCTTTGGGTTTCTTAAAATTTTAATTGCTATATTCCGCTGCGCATGTTACTTGGAAACCCAACAGTGGTATCAGAGCCCCGTTCATGTTGATTATTTCAATACCTTGATCATGTTATGTGTATATAAATTGTTTATGTGCCTAGCATGATATGAATATTGGAATATATGATGCTTATGTGTTTTGTGATTTTATGTGGTTTATTGTTTTGCAACTTTAATCGCAATAAATATTATGGTGGATTCTGAATTATTTCGATTATTGATTTTTGATTGGATCAAAGTTTTAATAATCGGGGAAAAATAGTTTTGAGACAAAATTTTCGAACTTTAAAAATTCTGTATCATTCTGGCCATTCAGGCGCCCGCTCGCTGATGACCAGGCGGGCGCTCGGTGGTCAAAATTTGTTCTGATTTTGGTTAAAATCTGAATATGGAATTTTCGATAAATTCGACAAAACCAGTAACAGAACCAGTCCAGACTTGTTGATCTGGAATGGGTTTTGGGTAGTTGGTTTGTGTGTGGATTTTGGGGTTTGATTTTCCTATTTGTTTTAGTCTTATGATTCCTAGATTGGTTCAAGTTTTGGATGGCTAATCTGCGTTCATCGAGATTGTGTTTCCCAAAATTGATCGCAATCAAAGTTTCAAAGATAAAACGAAGTTAGAATTATGAAGAGTTCATAATTGCTAAAATTGAGAAACAAAGGTTCTTGATTCAATGATTGGAGATCCATGTGGAATTGTGAATGCAATTGGCCTACGTTCATCGAGACCATCTATTGCTTAGTTTCGGCCACATGGACTACTTTCTTGGTTTCTTGAATTAGTGCGGGATTGTGGTTGCCTTATGGCTTAGTTTGACCGCGCGTCTTGTTGTCTTGATTCGGAGATAATAACCGAAGTTGAAATAGTCTCATCCTCAAAATTATAGAGAAACTAATGACACATAAATATCATGCTTAAATTAATGGAGATTAATTTAGTGACTAAACTTGATGTGTAACATGTTTATATTATGTGCTCATAAATGTGTTATATGCTATATGTGATGAACCTTCAAAGAAAGTTTTAAGTCCTTCTTTGCCATGCCATGATTAAAACACTTGTTTATATATGGGTGATTTTGATGTGGGTTCGCCTATGCGAAGTGCATTGATTTTATTCATGTATGAGCAAGATGAGGTTCATTAATTTAATGTGGGTTTGCCTCCGCAAGGTGCATTAAATTGAATGGTTCCTATGCGTTTAAAATGGTTGGACTTAATTAGACGTCAAAACAGTTTTGGGCCTAGGCAAAAGATGAGATTAAACATGCTTTTTGAAATTGGATTTCTCAAAGAATCTCATAAAAGGATCTAAGAATCATATGGGATATGATTGACATGATTGTCTACCTAATTAATTTAGTTTTTGAGCGGTCCGCCTCCGTGGACTCAAAAGTTAAATTAAAGTTGGATCTTAGCCCAAGTAAATTATATTATACATTGGATGTATAAGAAGGTTATATAATTTAGTGAGAGTATTTTGTTTGAAAAATACATTATTTATCTCTTTAATGAAAATCGGTACTTATTAAATTTTGGAAATTTTGGAAATTTTGCATATTTGTAGATAATGACTAATAACACTCAATCAATGTCATTGCGATCGATCCTTGAGAAGGATAAGCTCGAAGAGAATGGTACTAACTTTATTGATTGGATCCGTAGCATAAGAATCGTTCTTAGGCAAGAAGATAAGTTGTACATTCTCGATGGGCCTCTCCCTGCTGAACCACCGCCTACTGCCCCTAGGGTGGAAAGAGACAATTACAAAAAACATCGTAATGATTCTAGAGATGTAAGTTGTCTCATGCTTGCTGCTATGTGTTCAAAACTCCAACAAAGTTTGGAACATTTGGAAGCCTATAAGATAGGCGTGGAGTTGAGAACCATGTTTCAAGAGCAAGCTAGGCAAGAGAGGTACAAGACCATTGTTGAATTCACTACTAGTAAAATGAATGAAGGGCAACAAGTGAGTCCTCACTTTCTTAAAATGAAAGGTTATGTAGAGCACCTTGAGAAACTTGGCTATCCAATCCCATTGGAGCTAGCCACGGATCTCATTCTTAATTCATTGCCTAAAAGTTATAATCAGTTTGTGATGAATTATAACATGAATGGAATGGATAAGAATCTCTCTGAGTTGCATGGGATGCTCAAAACTGCAGAGATGAAAATTGTGGAAAAAGGTTCTCCCGTGCTCTTGGTTCATGATGGGAAGAAGGCTAGTGCCAAAGGAAAGGGTAAGAAAGTTGTCAAACCCAAAATAAGCAAGGAAAAGGTTGCCAAGGCTTCTGAGGCAAAACCTGATTCACAAAAGGATGCAATCTGTTTCCATTGTCAAGAAATTGGTCATTGGAAACGTAATTGCAAGGCTTTCTTGGAAGAGCAAAAGAAGAATAAGGGCAGCAAGGCTGCGTCGACTTCATGTATCTATATGATAGATATTCTCCTTTCTACCACTGATTCTTGGGTATTGGATACCGGATGTGGTTCTCACATTTGTCTAAATGTGCAGGGACTAAAGAATAGGAGACTGCTTAAAGAAGGTGAAGTAGATCTACACGTGGGGAATGGAGCAAGAGTTGCTGCATTAGCCGTAGGGACTTATGAAGTCACTTTACCTTCCGGATTAATTCTTGTTTTGAACAATTGTTATTATGTTCCGATTTAAGCAGAAATATTATTTCAATTTCTTGTTTGGATAATGAAGGTTTTAAGTTTCTTATTGAGAATAAAAAATTTTCTATTTACTTAAATGATGTGCTTTATGGTATTGCTAATTCATTTAATGGCCTTTATATCTTGGATGTCAAGAATGAAAATAATGACAATGTCTATCATGTAAACAAGAAATCTAAACCTAATGATGTAAATCATACCTATTTATGGCATTGCCGTCTTGATCATATTAATGAGAAGCGTATCTCAAAACTCCATGGGGATGGACTTTTAGGTTCATGTGACCTCGAGTCATATGATACTTGTGAGTCGTGTCTTCTTGGAAAAATGACTAAGACACCTTTTACCAAGTTGGGTGAAAGGGCAAGCGACTTATTGGGGTTGATACATTCCGATGTATGCGGACCACTAAGTAGCAATGCTAGGGGAGGATTTCAATACTTCATAACCTTCACTGATGATTATAGTAGATTTGGGTATGTTTACCTAATGAAACATAAAAGTGAAGCATTTGAGATATTTAGAATATTTCAAAATGAAGTAGAAAAACAACTTGGCAAAAGTATAAAAGCACTTCGATCAGATCGAGGTGGAGAATACTTAAGTCAAGAATTTGATGATCATCTAAAGAATTGTGGAATAGTTTCACAATTGACTCCACCCGGAACACCACAATGGAATGGTGTGTCTGAGAGGAGGAATCGGACTTTGTTAGACATGGTTCGATCAATGATGAGTCAAGTTGATCTTCCAATATCCTTTTGGGGTTACGCCCTAGAAACCGCTGCTTTCACACTAAATCGTGTTCCAACTAAATCGGTTCAAAAGACTCCATATGAGATGTGGAGCGGAAAGAAGCCTTGTCTGTCTTTCATGAAGATTTGGGGTTGCGAAGCTTTTGTCAAAAGACTTGTCTCAGACAAACTTGCACACAAATCTGATAAATGTATTTTCGTGGGATATCCTAAGGAAACTAGAGGATATTACTTTTACAACCGCGAGGACAACAAAGTGTTTGTTGCCCGAACTGGTGTCTTTCTAGAGAAAGAGTTTCTCTCCAAAGAAATCAGTGGGAGTAAAATAAATCTTGAAAAAATTCGAGACCCAGAAAATAACATGGAACCAATAGTGGAACATGAACAAGAACCACAAGGAGTTGTGGAACCTGTTCAAAATACACAAGCAACTCGCAGATCTAGTAGGTTACGATCCGAGCCCGAGAGATATGGATTTCTCGTAACGGATAGTAATGAGGTAGAAATCATTGAGAATGATGAACCGTCAACCTACCAAGAGGCGATGTCTTCTCCTGATTCGGACAAGTGGCTTGGAGCCATGGAATCCGAATTGCAATCCATGCAAGACAATCAAGTTTGGAATTTGATTGATGCGCCCGAAGGTGTAAAAACCATAGGATGCAAATGGGTCTTCAAGAAGAAGACTGACATGGATGGGAAGGTGCATACTTACAAAGCTAGGCTTGTAGCGAAGGGTTATAGGCAGGTTCATGGTATTGACTATGATGAGACCTTTTCACCCGTAGCAATGATCAAGTCTATAAGAATTTTGCTTGCCATTACCGCATATCATGACTATGAAATATGGCAGATGGACGTCAAAACCGCTTTCCTAAATGGAAAACTCCAAGAGGATGTGTATATGACACAACCGGAAGGTTTTGAACAAGATTCTAAAGTATGAAAATTGCAGAGATCTATCTATGGATTGAAGCAAGCTTCAAGGAGTTGGAATCTCCGTTTTGATGAATCGGTCAAAGAGTTTGGTTTCATAAAAAACAAGGATGAGCCTTGTGTATACAAGAAGATTAGTGGGAGCATAGTGCTATTTCTTATTTTATATGTGGATGACATATTGCTCATTGGAAACGACATTCCTACACTTCAGTCTGTGAAGACTTGGTTAGGAAAGTGCTTCGCAATGAAAGATATGGGTGAAGCCGCATATATTCTTGGCATTAAGATCTATAGAGATAGATCAAGGAGGCTACTTGGTTTAAGCCAAATTACATACAATGACAAGGTCATTAAAAGATTCCGTATGGAAAATTCTAAGAGAGGCAGCTTGCCCGTGTTACATGGAGTTTCTGTAAGCAAGACTCAATGTCCTAAGACAAAAGATGAGCGTGAGAAAATGAATGATGTTCCATATGCTTCGGCAATTGGGTCCATCATGTATGCCATGATTTGTACTAGGTCGGATGTATCTTATGCTTTGAGCATGACAAGTAGATACCAATCCGACCCTGGCGAAAATCACTGGATAGCTGTAAAAGAGATTTTTAAGTACTTGAGAAGAACTAAAGGCTCGTTTTTGGTCTATGGAGGAATGGAAGATGATCTCGTTGTAAATGCTTACACGGATGCAAGCTTCCAAACCGACAAAGATGATAGCCGATCGCAATCGGGTTTTGTGTTTATGTTAAATGGTGGAGCTGTAAGCTGTAAGAGTTCCAAGCAAAGTACAACCGCTGATTCTACAACAGAAGCTGAGTATATTGCTGCATCGAATGCTGCAAAGGAAGCTGTTTGGATTAAGAAGTTCATAACTGAACTTGAAGTGGTTCCTAGCATTGCTAATCCAATAGACCTTTATTGCGATAATAATGGTGCTATTGCTCAAGCAAAGGAACCAAGAGCACATCAGAAATCCAAACACATACTTAGGCGTTTTCATATCATTCGAGAGATCGTTGATAGGGGAGACGTAAATATATGCAGAGTACCTACTGATGACAATGTTGCGGACCCGCTAACAAAGGGACTTCCACAAGCTAAACATGATGGTCATGTTAGGTCCATGGGTATTAGTGTTGGTGTTGGTGCCCTAGGCACGTTTGTTGAACGTTGTAAGTTATCATGATAATAAAGAGATAATAGGATTATTATTATGGCTCATGTTTGCTTATAATAATCTCCGTCCCTAGAGCTTCTTAAGCACTAGTATAAAGGCTAAATGATCATGGGATGATCATGTTAGATTTATGGGTACTTGTTTGGAACAAGGTACTGGACATGACCCGCGGTATGAGATTTATGTCATGGTCGATGTCATATATAAATCTCATATTAGTTATGTCATTTGAATCCTTAGACATGAAGTTATTATAGTCTTCCACTTGATGAACATTATGTTTGACATATTCAAACGCTGCCTTAACACGGTAGTTATAAAGGGCATGATTGGCATGATTGGATTCACGTAGGGAAGAATAATAAGCCAAATGGATTTGTCCCTCTTCGGATAGATGTCAAGCTGGGGCCCCTCGAAGGAATGATGTTGGTGAAATGTTTGGCCAAACTCAAATGGATTGATTGGATCAATGTCATTTGGATTATCAACATATTCGGGATCGAGAAAAGTATTGAACAATACAAGTTGACTTGTTGACCATGACTTGTGTTCAATGACATCGTGGACAAAGGGATTATGACATGTTCTAAAAGGAATGCGAATTGTATCTAGTTGCATTATTTGGGTAGGTATGACGGTTTGCTAGAACCTAATCATATCTTATGGGTTCATGTTTGGGCTCATTGCCAACTTAGTGTAATCCTAGAGGGTCACACACAAATAGAACGAATCGTAAAGGACTAAATGGGAATTATGGAAAAATATCAGTGTTTGGCTCTGGCACGGTCGTGCGCCTTAAAATGGCACTGTCGTGCCATAAATCCAAACCAAGGCAAACCTGTCGACATGATTGGCACGACCGTGCCAAATTACCAAGCACGACCGTGCCGAAAATGGGCGGCTGGGGAATGCGCGCGGACTAGATGGCACGACCGTGCCAGATTGTAGGGCACGACCGTGCCAGTCAAGTCGGCCAGAATTCCTTGTTGCCTAATTTGGTGACGGGATTTAGGTTTCCTAAGTCCTTAAGGGTTAAGGATTAGGACCTATTTAAGGATCTTTTTTACAGCCATTAGACATGTTGTTGTGAGTGCCTCCATAAGGTTTTGAGAGGTTATTTTCTTGTTCTAAGATCCCAAAAGTGAAGAACAAGAATATTCATAATTCCATATAGTTCTTACAATTGTGAAAGCGTGTTTCATAATTTGGTCTAGCAACCAAGATCAAGTGTTCTTGATATTCGTTCGTGGTGTGGATACCGCTAGAGGGTGAAACTTATCATCTTCATAGTTCGTGATTCTTGCTTTGTTCGTGATCAAGATTTCAAGCCTCCATCGAATTCAAGGTTGCAAAATCAAAGGCATCAAGGGTTAGTATTCTAGTATTCATTATGTTGTATTTTACTTAATCATATGAATGGATCTATGGGCTTTGGGTTTCATAAATTTTAAATGCTTAATTCCGCTGTGCATGTTACTTCGAAACCCAACAATTAGATACATGGGAGATTGGGCCTTGGGCAAGTGGGAGATTGTTGGTAGTGGTGCTCTAGGTACGTTTAATAAACGTTGTAATTGTTATCATTTATTTCATATCAATAAAGAGATGTTTTGATTATTATTGTTGTTCATGTTTACTTATAATAATCTCCGTCCCTAGTACTTATTAAGCACTAGTATAAAGGCTAAATGATCATGGGATGATCATGTTAGATTTATGGGTACTTGTTTGGAACAAGGTACTGGACATGACCCGCTGTATGAGATTTATGTTATGGTCTATGTCATACATATATCTCATATTAGTTATGTCATTTGAATCCTTAGACATGAAGTTATTATAGTCTTCCACTTGATGAACATTGTGTTTGACATATTCAAACGCTACCTTAACACGGTAGTTATAAAGGGTATGATTGGCATAATCGGATTCCCGTTGGGAAGAATAATAAGCTAAATGGATTTGTCCCTCCACGGAGAGATGTCAAGCTTGGGCCCCTCGAAGGAATGATGTTGATGAAATGTTCGGCCGAACGCAAATGGATTGATTAGATCAATAGCATCTGAATTATCAACATATTCGGGATCGAGAAAGTATTGAACAAGACAAGTTGACTGTTTGACCATGACTTGTGTTCAATGACATCGTGGACAAAGGGATTGTGACATATTCTAAAGGAATGCGAACTTGTATCTAGTTATACTATTTGGGTAGGTATGACGGTTTGCTAGAACCTAATCATATCTTATGGGATCATGTTTGAGCCCATTGCCAACTTAGTATAATCCTAGAGGGTCACACACAATAGAACGAATCTTAAATAAGAGGACTATATTGGAATTTGGGTCGAAGGACCTCAAAGGAATTTATGGAAAAGTTCTGGGCCTCCTGGTCAACCAAGCGGGCGCTTGGGTTGCACCAGGCGGGTAGGGATGGCCAAACCGGACCGGAACCGGAAAAAGCCCGGAACCGGAGCAAACCGGGGAGGAAACCGGAACCGGACGAACCGGAACCGCAAGGCATGCGGGCCGGTTCAGGGTCACATATATGCCGAACCGGACCGGAACCGGAACCGTACCGAAAATCCCTTATTTTTCAATAATTTTAAAGGAGAGGACCGGAACCGGACCGAACCGGAACCGTATTGTGCCAAACCGGAACCGGAACAGGGGTAAGTGCGGGCCGGTTAAGGGTCACCCATTTGACGAACCGGAACCGGCGGTTCCGAACCGGAACCGGGCCCGGAACCGGTTTTGGCCATCCCGTACAAGCCGGAAAAGGAATTGGACTTTCTGTCCAAATGAGCGGGCGCTCGGGTGGTACCAGGCGGGCGCCCGGTATGCCGACAGAAAATTCCTAATTTGATTAGGAAAGGTTTTTGGCACAAGTTACCTATTTGGAATAGGTCTTAATTGTGTATAAAAACACCAATTCGGCCAGACCATATTAACGAGTGCTTTTGTGAGTCTAAAAGAGTTTGAGAGAGAGATTTTATTTTGTTCTAAGATATCATTGATTGAGGAACAAAATAATTCACAAATAAATTCCATATAGTTCTTTATTATATATTGTGAAAGTGTGTTTCATAATATTGGTCTAGCAACCAAGATCAAAGAAGCTCCTTTGATATTCGTTCGAAGTGTGGATACCGCTAGAGGGTGAAAATCATCATCTTCAAAGTTCGTGTTCAAGCTTTGTGATCGTGATCAAGTCTTCAAATCTCCACCAAAGACCAAGAGAAAACTTTGATAGCCATCAAGGGTTAGTTCATCCTTTATTCATTATGTTGTATTTGATTTAATCATATGAGCGGATCCATGGCTTTGGGTTTCTTAAAATTTTAATTGCTATATTCCGCTGCGCATGTTACTTGGAAACCCAACATGCTCCTGAATCTTTATTGGTCCTATATCTTTATATATTCAAAGCTTCACTAATTAATTCCAAATATAAGATAATCAGCAGCCAAGGCAGAAATTAATTGAAAGGGGGTCGAAATAATTATATATTGGTCTTTCTTCATAAGTTTAAGGGGGTCAAAATTGCAAGAATTACTGTTTCTAGTTGTAAAGTTGTTATTTCTTTTAAATTTAAATGTGGTAAAAATGAGACGAGTCTAAAATTAAGGGGGTCGAATGACCCCCATGGCCTTCAATAGGCTTCGCCACTTGAGATCACACTCCCTTCACGAGTATCTGAACTTTGGGCTTATGCGTGGACATATATATATTTGAGTGGTTTTTGAGCGCGCGTGTGTAAAGAGCCAGCTCTATGATCACGATAAAATCTGAGTTTCCATCTTAAAACAAATTGATTATGAGAAGGGTAATCTTGAATCTTTATATAGTCAGAGTCTCTCAATGTAAGATAATATATTCTACCACAGATCAATAATTTGAAGTGTGCCAAACCATAGAAGGGGACTAAATGAAATGGCTACAATTTGCAGATAAATAAAACATATTTCTTTAAAAAGTTTAACAAGTCAATTACAACAGTTATCATAAACACAATTTATGCACAAAATGAAATGGCTCCAATATATAACTATTGAATCAACTCTCCCTTATCATCGAGAAACATGATAAATTAAAACAAAAATCAAAATTAAACACAAAAATTTATATCGTTGATGGTAATTGTATTTTAAAAAAAACCCATCTCCATCAAATAATTATATTATGCTAGAGGCGATCAAAAATAAGATCACTGTTTTCCAGGTACTGTTGTTGTAATATTATTGTTGTTTATTATTAGCGGATAACGATCCCAATAATATTTAAACTGGTAATCTTTGAGCATATGATAAATATAAATGCCGTCCTCATTGGCTGCCCAAACGCAATTAAATCCTCCACACAACCGCCACATTTGTGTCTCGTCGCTTCTAAAAGAGTCGAAAGCTTTTTGGCCTCCTGACCATCGCAAATTGCAAAAGAAAAGGGTTTTTCCGATAATCGATCTCTTAAACTTCCATGAGAATTCTTCACCCGGAGCGAGATGGTGAATCCCTATATCATCTTCTTCTGATTGGCAATGAGCATGGAGGGTTTCCGTAGCGAGATGGTTGACAATGTGTACTTGCCACTTATTGTGAAATAACCATTTTATTTTCCATGCATTTGTTGTGTGGCACATTGCTATGAAGAATATTAGCAAGAGGCCGTAGCACCTTAGATAATTCATTTTCATTTCTCTTGAACTATCCTTGATGCTACTTCAGTTTTTTCTCCTTTCTTTTTTTTTACTTCTTCTTTTTCGTATTATTGGATGATTTTAATGGTGCTTAGGGCTTTTAATAGCTAAACAAGGGATGGTGGAAAAATCTTTTTTATCTCTCAACCGTACGTTTAACTCAATATAATTAAGCTCCCTTGAATTGTGCTGTGCCAAAGAATTTTGCTCCCATTCAGCTAATTTTTGAAAATACCGATTAAAATTTACCCATTCACCCCAATATTCATTTTAAGACGGAGATAATAGTGGACTAAGTATTTCTAAAATTGATAATTCCTAGATTTTTTTCCCCTCAAATGATTCCTTTTTTGTTTTACGTGACAAAAATGTTTCCTTTTGACTCGTTCTTTCTTATAGTGATATTAGGTATTTCTAAAGTCGATATTGCCTAGATTTCTTTTCCTAAGACGGTTTCCTTTTTGAGGAACTTTTATTTTTGTATAGTGAAACTTATTGACACTGCACAAAGCCAATACAATAATACCAAACTTGCTATTCTTTCAGCAATTTATCCCTATTTAGACTTCCCGTAGGTACTGACATAAGGTTAGAATAATAGCTCTTTCAGAGCGGTATCTCATTGATCCCTCATGCCCCCGTAAGCCCTGGAGGTGAAATGGTAGACACGCGATACTTAAAATCTTGTGCTCTAGAGTATCGAGGTTTGAAGAAGGAAAAGAAGAAGAGGAGGAGGAAGATCAAATATGATTGAAATCCCAACTGTTCAATATAATTTTCTTTAATAGTGTCATTTACAAATTGAAAAAGATTACTTAAGTAAAAAACCAAATTCACCAAAAATAAATAAATCCATATGATAGCAATTACTCCCTCCGCCTCAGAGTAAGAGTCTTACTTTCTATTTTGATACGTCCCAGAGTAAGAGCCTCTTTCCTAAAATGACAAAGAATTTTTACTATTCATCCCACTCATTCTCTCTCCTACTTAACTTTTATACTCACAACACCAATCAACTTATTATTCTCTTCCACTCATTTCTCTCCTACTTTACTTTTACAGTTACGACACTTACTTTATTTCCATCTTTTTTTAATCTCCGTGTAAATGAGAGGTAGAACTCTTACTATTACTAAGGACGGAGGTAGTAGTAATCATACATCTACATCAATCTTCAATATGTATAATTGCCACTTGTCATAAAAAACAATACATGTATTGCCACCTAAGTTGAATTGTTATACTATCATCAACATTTAGTTTAAATACTATTTATGGTAAGTTAGAAAATAATATATTTGCTATTGTGACGGAATTAATCACGTTATGTTACTTATTATTCCTAATTTCAAATAAAAGGAACAATATTTTATAGTCATATATTGATATCAACATTCAGTTTGTATTGCCACCTAATTTAAATCAAAATGTTGTCATCTTATTTTAATTAACAATAAATTCATATATTTCTTCAAAAAAAAAAAAAAAACAATAAATTCATATACTCCATCTTGCAAGCCATGTGGCTTTATCATGTGATTCCTGATAAAATTCTTGCTGAGAAATATGGATCAAAATAAATCTCTATATATTCATAAAACAACCATAAATTCATATACTCCATATGTCCCAGAAAGATAGTCTAATTTTGACTTTTTATTATCAACAAATATAAACTTTGACCAAACATTAGTGTCAATATAATCATTCTAGTGAAATTCTAAAATTGGTAATTGATAAATCAATTAAGTGGTTTATCAATAATATTTTTTAGAATTTCATTGCGATCATTAAATTGACACCAATGTTTGGTCAAAATTTATTTTTGTTGACCATAAAAAGTCAAAACAAGACTATATTTCTGGGACAGAGTGAGTATTTGCTATAACAACAACAAATTCAAAATATATTCACGTACATTTCAAAATTACCAAAAATTTTGAGAAACCTTGGCAAATAACATTTACTCCAATTAAGATGGTTATTGAATTTCCCATCTTTAATCAACTAACGATTGTGCTCCTAAATACCTAGATCAACTTATTCCCTCCAACTGGTGGATCATCAAACCAACGCAATTCTTCGCCTGCTGCATGCTTATTTTTATTATCTCCATATCCATGCAAAGCAACTCCCTTCTCTACGCCCGGTCCATTAATATTTAACGTCTCCCAACGATATTTAAACTGGTAATCGGCGCGATTATGAAAAATATAAATCCCATCTTCTTTCGCGATCCAAACGCAATCTTTACCACCGCACATTTTCTCCATTTTCTTGTCATTATCAAACGCTGCAAACGCGTGATGTCCCCCTTTCCACCTCAAATTACAATGAAAAATCGTGTTGCCCCAAAAACTCGACTTGAAAGTCCAGGCGAATTCCTGGCCCGGAGCTAGGACATGGATTCCAATGTCGTTGTCTCTCGACAAGCAATGGGCGTGGAGGGGCTCAGCATCTAGGCCGTTGGCTATGTGGATGTGGAATCTTTGAAGGCGGTGGATTGGAAACTTGAACGCTCGCGTTTGGGGAATTATGGTGCAAATTAGTAGCACGTTTAAGCAAAGGAAGAGGCTACAGCACTTTAGATGACCCATTTTTTTTAAAAAAATTCAAATTATGGAAAAATGCTGCAACCAATTTATTTATTTTTCTTCTTTTTCTTAATGGGGTTGTGAGTTTGGTTTTGGGTTTTATATGGTTAAAACGGGAAGGTGTTAGTTAGTTAGTTAAACAAGTCTAATTTTGGAAAGTCTATTTCATCTCCCTACCGCAACTTTTTTCAATTTATTTACAAAGATAAATTTGGAAGGATATAGTTCTTGCGGTTCCTATAACAAATGTGCCTAGAAATTCTCTTGAAACTTGTACTTTGTTTTTTTATTAACAACAATCTCATATATCCGTCATGCATGCATGCTATGTATTAATGTACAAAAAGCATGAATAAAATAAATAAATTTATTAAATAACACATCCAAATAGGGGTTTTGGAACTGCAACATTTGAGCCCGAGTGGGGACTCACGTAAAATGAATTTAATCCCTTTCATTTACCGAGAGGGGTGGCGTATTCAATCCGAGTTGTAAGAAAATGTATTGATCATATATCTTTTACTCAGTGTCATTGATATAAAAGTACAAAAATTAAAAGTAGTAATATCTTATTCCGAAAATGAATGTTCAATTTTTTTTTTAAATTTACTCTTAATTATTGAACAAATTTATATATTTTGACATCTATATAAGGCGGAAAGGTTACTACTCCCTCCGTCCCAAAATACTTGTAGTTCTAAGACAATTAAATGTTTTTACAATAACAACTACCATCATAAATAAGGATACATTTGACAAACAATGTCAAAGATGTCTAGATAAAAGGAAAACTACAAACATTTTGGGACAAATTTCAACCCACTATATGTATTTTGGGACGGAGGGAGTATTTCTTATTGTTAACACAATAAATATTGTGATGTGTTTGCTTAAAGAAAATATAACTGATCGGTCAACATTAATCCTTGATATCGACCTTGTCGGAATTAATCTTAAATTTGAGGATTTGGAGCTCCTTTATAAGTGGTCCATGTATGTATCCAATTAGTATTAATAATTAACTATGAACATCAAGAAAAGGTCCTGAAGATCTTCTTTGGACCAATTAATTAATTAGTAGGGCGTGATAGCTAGGTGTGGGCAGCCATAATCTCAATGGAATGTATCCGTCCATTTCGTTCATTATCACAACAGAAAATAGACTTTGGAAGTTTTAATAGCTAAAATAGTCTGGCCAAAATACGGAATTCCGATATAGGTACGGATGTGATTACACGAGAAACTACGTACAAAACAGTTTGCGACGGAATTTAAAGTAAAAAACATGAGTTATTTAACACATCTCCAGCAACTTGTTGTAAACAACAAAAACTTCTTTTTATTAAAAACGTTTATGATCAATTACAAAATAAAGAATCAATGAAGAGACCTAAAGAGGCTGTCTCGCGTACAACGGCGCCGAGCCGAGCCGCGCCATATTTTTTTATTTTATTTTTTTGCCACCCTAACTTTTTTCCTCCAACAAAAAGTAACACTTTTTATACCGAAATGTAACACTTTTTTTTCTTCAAATGTAACTCTTTTTTTTAAAACAAATGTACCACAATTTTGATGCAATAGATTAAAGATAACATAAAGATTCACAACTAAATTAAAGTAACACTTTTTATAAAGGAATATAACACTTATTTTTTCAAATGTAACACTTTTTTTTTCTCCCAAAATTAACATAGGATTGACAACTAAAAACTAATGTTACATTTTATAAAAAATGAATGTAACATTTTTTTTTCTTAATTGTAAGAGTTTATATTCCTAAATGTAACAATTTTTTATTGAGAAAGTAACAATTGAAATGCAAACCTATTTTTTTTTTGTAAAAACTGATGTTACCTTTAACAGTAGAAAGTGTTACTTTTTGAAGACGAAAGTGATACTTTTATCAGAACAGAGTGTTACATTTTCAGCTGACAGCAGATCAATTTGTTTTGTGTGTAAAAAATGTATTTTTTTTTTTAAAAAATCAAACCATATCATGAACTATGTATTTTTATTCGTCTCGTCAAAACGAACACAACGGTATTTTTAAATTTTTTTTTCGACTTATAAATCACAAGATATGACATTTTAAAGTTTTTTGGTTTTTTTTTTTTTTTTTTTTTAATGGACCTGGGCGGATGGGGCGGGCCGGGCGGGTTGACCCGCGGGTCACGCCCGTCACACGGCGTACACCCGCTGTTCCTAAGAATTTGTCAGACCTAAAATACTTTCCATCGATCTTTGCGTACACCCACTGTTCCTAAGAATTTGTCAGACCTAAAATACTTTCCATCGATCTTTTCCTAGAATAAAATTTGAAGATCAAAAAACCGTGTATATCTCCCAGGAGTTGGTTTAGGGGGAAACTAGTTTCTCCATAAGTTATAAAAAGTCCATTTTTTTTACCCTTTAACCCTAAGCCTTGAACCCTAAAGGACCTAAACCCTAAACTTTAACCCCTATAAAAACAGGACTTTTTATAACTTATGGAGAAACTAGTTTCCCCCAAAATTTTCTCATCTCCCAGACTCCTAGCTAAAATACTCTCCATCTTTTCCTATTTCCTAAACTAAAATTTTCTTAATGTGAAACACCTACAAAATAAACAAAAAGATATACACTAAAAATAACCAAATTATTAGTATGTTATTAAATAAATAACACAACAATTTGTGTGGGACGGTCTCACACCTGACACGGGTCTCGTTGAGAGAGTAAATGGTTTGTCCCCTATGAGCGAGGCGGGTCAAGCCCAGTTTCTCTCTCAACGAAAACATGTCTCACGTGTGTGAAACCGTCTCATACAGAACTTCCTCACTAAATAAATAATAAAGGTAAGAAAATAAAAATTAAAAGATACTACCTCTGTCCCTAAATGAGTGTTCAAATTTCATTTTAAGGGACACTTAAAATCTCAACTTTTTGAACAATTTGGTAACAACGATTCATATATAATCATGTAATCTCCTTCCCAAACCTGTAGTTTTGCACGTATAAAGAAACCAGTGAATTTTTTTTCGAAAAAAAACGTTTAGGGAGAAAGTTATGTTAAAAAAAGACACTCATTTAGGGACAAAGATTTCTTGAAAATGGACATTCATTTAGGGACAGATGGAGTATTAACAAATCGATTAAAAACAAGAAAGACAAAAATCCTTAAAATAACATATCTTAGGTCACACTGAGAGACTTACACGGACAATTATAAGTAGACAAACAAATGAGAGAAAATTTTGGGGGAAACTAATTTCTCCATAAGTTATAAAAAGTCCTGTTTTTATAGGGGTTAAAGTTTAGGGTTTAGGCCTTTTAAAGTTTAAGGCTTAGGGTTAAAGGGTTAAAAAGTAAACTTTCTATAACTTATGGAGGAACTAGTTTCCCCCAAAACCAACTCAGCAAATGAATTGTAAAACAACTGCTCTTTCGTTCCAATTAATTGATAGTTTATATTTATGTTTGTATTAAAAAGATCATTTTTTCTATAAAATTTGTGCGTTAAAATGATTGAATTCAAATTTAACATTGAGATGAATTTATTGACTATTGAGTACTAAATGGTTGTGCAAAGAGAACAATAATCTAAACTCATTAAAACTAGTAATAAACTTAATTATATATTATTAATATGTCTGAATAGTGATAATAAAGACTATTATAAAGACTATTATTATGAGACAGGAGGATTATTATGTGATCATGATGCGGAACCTCCGTCTAGAAAAAAAGAAAAAGAAAAAAAGAAAAAGAAAGGTGTTTGGTACCCTTGTAAAAATAACGATGCCGAATTTAACGAACGAGATTCATTTATTCTATTTTTTTAGCCAAAACGAGATTCATTTATTTAAAAATAATTCTTGACGGGCCCATAAGATTGACAAATGCAACTCCTTGTCCATTGAACTGCAGTTCTATAAGGGCTCGTTTGGTAGCCCGTAAGGATTAACCTGTATTATTAATACTTGTATTAATAATCACCTGATTATTTTCCTATTGAATTAATAATCATGTATATGGTGTTTGGTAGTACAAGGATTAAAGTGGTTTATTTTTTATCCTTATCCAAAATCTTGTTTAACAGCCAAATGATATCTTTCAAGATTTGTGTATATTTCCAAAAATACCCCAATAATACACGAAAGTGCAGGCATATGTAAATTGTTTTATACTCCTTCTGTCCTAAAATGAATACTCCCTCCGACCCAAAAAGATCTTCACGTTTGACTATTCAAACTTTTTAAGAATACGAGTACTTGCTTCACTAGCCATGTTGTATTTATGCATATTTAAGCTTGAATTGTATAAATGAAAAGAAATTTTTGGGACAATGAGAAATACCAAATGAAAAGATTGCTTCGGGATGGAGGGAGTATTTTTTTGTCAATAAGAAAATTTATTAACTACGCAGGTTTCGGTACATGTTGATGCATTACCTGGACACTACATACATTGTATACCAGTAGAGAATTGTCAAAGACAACCAAAACAATGAAGACTCTCAAATTAAGAACATTGCCTGACTTTAAGTACAATAGTATATATTAAGGACACACACATTAAGTACAAGTGTATAATGTTCAATATACACTCATTATCAAATCCCATGACAGCCCGAAATTGTTCAGCTGCACAAGTAAAATATTCCCTCCGTCCCAAAATATTTTCCCTACTTCTTAAAATGCAACATGTTTCATAGTCAAAAATTTATTCTGAAAGACAATACTTAAAAGCCTATAAACACCAAGCACATTCAACATTGCTGATTGAACTGCAACATGACTCAAAACTTAATACAAAATAACAAACTTTCGCACTTAAAATAGCCACTAGAAAGCCCAGAACCTTCAACACAAACTGAAATCACCAAAAACCACATGTAATTCAGACACAAACTCAATTTTGAAAGCACATACAGACAGATCAAAAAGAGATATAAAGAGAAACAAAAGGAAAAATAAACACAGTCTTAGAACATAAAAGAAACACAAAAAGGCTTCCTAACAGAATAGTTCATTTACCCAGCTTGAGATCAGTGCAATGTTTAAAACTAAAAACATAATAAAACCAAATATGAATTTCCAATTCTTGTTTCAAAAATCCAATAGTCTAATCAATGAAATTAACACAACGTATCAATCTAACCTTAGAAAAATAATATAACTCATAAGCAATATTTAATTTAAAAAGATAAGAACATGATTCAATAGAAGTACTGATCATGAATGTAACAATAATGCACGATAGAAATTTAGATACCATCATTATGGAGGATCACCCTCGTCATCTCAAGACGTGCCTCATCGGTTTTAAGGCCGCAAAATGCATCGAGTATTAAGGGATTCTTTGCTAGCTGCATTACTATATACATTCACTGCGTCATAGTAAATCCAAGTGGTTCAATCAGTTCGTCAAGTTTCTCCCTTTTATTAGTTTGATCTTTCTCATGCCCAAAACGCGTGGACATTACCTCTAATGAATCTGCTACGCGGTTTATTCCTTTCGACCCACTTTCCAAATTCTTGTTCATTTCCTTCCCTATCTCTTCATTCACCAAACCCTCTTACGCTTCCTTGGTAGAACCACCTTTTTTCCGGGGGGCAGCTTACTTTGACTAAGAGGCACAGAAGAATCTATGTCCTCTAGTCCAACATTAGGATCATCCAGATCATGAATTTCAGTACCATCATCAACTCTACTTTGATTCAGCTCCTCAGCAGCATCATTAGGAGTTTCAGAAAACTCTCCAGTTGCCCTGTCGTTACCCCATATTTTACACCAATCTGGGTAAAATGGAAAAGACTTGGTTCTGATTTTGAGTTTTTCTATGACTGGGTCTTTCTACATGTAATTAAAAGGCGGTCGTCAAAAAATTAATCTTATAGTATATATGAATATTAAATGCACAAGCATAACAAAATCTAATGTTGTAACATAAAATATAAAGTCTAGTACCTTGATATAATGATTCCATACTTCCTCTTCATCATTCGTCACCATGTTGTCATTGCTGCTCCAACCAAATCCAGAGAGACCAACCAGTGATGCTATAAGATTTTGTAACTTCTTCCATTCTCTCACTTTTGACTCAATGTGTGGGTTTGCTTTTAAATTGACACCTGGGATCTTCTTTTGCAGGTCTGCTTCAAGTTGCTTAAGATATCCGCCCTTGAATTTTCCATCTTGTTTCCATGTAGGACCATTCAAATCCAAAAGACAATGCAATAATGCTTGTTCCTCTTTGACATTCCAAGTCCTTCTAGTAATTTTTGGGGTAGTGACATTGTTGGTATTGTTACCACTAGACTCCATGGCTATCAAAATAAAAATAAAAATGTAACAACTCTATCCGTCTCGTGATTAATATGATAATAAAGTAAACTTATATATCAATGAATGTAAGAAACCAAATAAATATAATACGCCATCATAAACCAATAATGAAATGTTGCATAAAATTAACAATATTTACGACATAAACTTGAAAAAAATAATTGCTGGTATACTCTAGAAATTATCATTTTGTTGGGAAAGACAAAAAACTAACAAGAAAAAATGTGAAGATTTGAAGCCTAAATTTAGAACTACTACTCCCTCCATCCAGAATAAATATCTCACTATTTATTTTGGGTTGTACCAAAATGAATATTGCATTTTAAAAATAAGATATTTCAGTAATACCTCTTTATTTGCGTATTTTTAAAGAAAATTATATGAATAAAAAAAATTGTACGAATCAAAGTCAATTAACAACACAAGTACTGGATCTCAAAGAGGAACACTTAAAGAAACATAACATAAAAATTTTAAGATGTTGTCAATAACATTTATTCGGGACGGAGTGAGTATTCAAAAACAAACGAAAAACTAAAGTTAAAAGTAGAGAACATAGATTTAAATTTAAAGAGAGTGTTTTGGGGGAAACTAATTCCTCCATAAGTTATAAAAAATTCTTGTTTTTTACCCTTATACCCTAAACATGAAACCCTAAAACCTAAACCTGAAACCCCAAACCCTAAACCCTAAACCTTAAAACCTATAAAAACATGATTTTTTTATAACTTATGGAGGAACTAGTTTTTCCCAATATTTTCTCAGATATAAAAGCCTTGAGCTGTGTCACTGTTTGCTATGGTGTAATGAGGGTGCAACTTCTGCCATTTTCATTTATTGAGGTGCAGGGTGCCCAGCTATCACTAAACTCAGCCACAAGAGCTTGCATACTCATTGAAATGGTAGGTCTGACTCTTTAATGCAATTTATAATGTACAACCATATTTGATCATTCGAATAAATTTTACTACCATACAACACCGAAATGAATGTCTAATTTACTTTTAATCAATTTTAGAGCGTAGGCAGTAATATTTTTTTCATGAAAAGAAACCGGTTCAGCTTTAAAAAAATATTTTCAAATTTATAGCTTTATTTTGATTATAAATAGTGTGCACATTGAAATTGAAAACAAATACTCTCTCTTCATCCTTTTTTACTTTACAGAAATGAGCCTTACACAAGAATTAAGAAAATGATTAAAAAACTGATGTGATGTAGTGTAGATAGTTAATAGAAGAGCGAAAGTATGGTGGAGAATAATACTCCCTCCGTCCCAGAGTATATATGTCTACCCTCCCATTTGCACGGAGATTAAGAAATGGTGGAAGTGGTGTAAGTGTTGTGAGTATGAAAAGTGAGGTAGGAGATAGAATGTGGGATAGGGAATAGTGAGTTGATTGGTGTTATGAGTATAAAAGTACTGTAGGATAGAGAATAAGTGAGATGAATAGTAAATTAAGATTTTTTTGTCATTTTTGGAAATAGACATATATACTCTAGGACATACGAAAAATGAAAGATGATTTTGTAAATTAAAGTGAGATAATCAAAATGACAATTTTTGTAAATTAAAGAGAGACGAGTAGAGTATTTTAATGTGTTTGGAAGAAATTAATTCCTGCTAGCTTCTTGGACCTTCGAAATGCATCATCGATTAGTGCAAAAATCCAAATTCATGCATGGATATGTAGCTTGACCATACCCATGCAATGATTTTACAAGTATCTAATTTTGTAAAGTTTTTTTTTTTTTTTTTTTTTTTTTTTTTTTTTATGTAGCTTAGACCATACCGATGCAATGATCTTACAAACCATACAACTAAATATTGACCATTATTTTTATTCATTATTATGAATATATGCTATTAATGATAAATTTCAAAGTTATATAAATTTAATTATATTTATAACATTATGATCGAAAATCAATTTAACTGATCATATAAATGATAAGTCAATTTTTTTTCTTTACAACTTCTTTGTTACTCCTTTCAGTCCAAATTAAATAGTTGTTGCTTTTGGACAATTTTTTTAGTACCAAAATAAGTATCACTTATGCGCTAAAAACATAGAAACTCCATTTTTATATTTGCATTGAAACATGTAATATATTATTAATAGTTATTTTATGTATTTTGTGAGAGATAAATAATTATTATGGTCAAAGTAATTTCTTCACTATATCATACGTTCTGCCTTCCAAAATGAATTATATTTTAATCGTAAAATTTTATAAAAATCCTCTGGATACTTTCAATTTTTTAAGTTTGCAAGTATAAAATAAAATTAAAAATAATCGGACATATTTTGCAATAAAAAAGTTATTTATTTTGAGATTTTTTTTTATTTAAAGATAGAAGTAATAATAATAATAGTTTTTTTTTTAAGAAAAAAACTGATTAGAACCCGATAACGACACTTAAAACCGGTTAGAAGTTAGAACTCTAACAACAACATCTATTTAGTACTCCCTCTGTCCCTAAATGAGTGTCCATTTTCAAAAAATTTTTGTCCCAAAATGAGTGTCTTTTTTAAACATAACTTTGTCCCTAAATGTTTTTTTTTTTCGAATTTTTTTTCACCGGTTTCTTTATACGTGCAAAACTAAATGTTTGGAAAGGAGATTACAAGATTATATATGAATCTTTGCTACCAAATTGTACAATAAGTTGAGATTTTCAGTGCCACTTAAAATAAAATTTGAACACTCATTTAGAGACAGAGGTAGCACTAAATTTAAAGAAGAATTATTTTGGAACCCAATCAAAAGAAGAAGTATAGTTCTTGTAAGGGTTAATGACAATTTAGGGCCTGAACTCAAATGTGAAGAAAAAAAAACCTTGTAATCTGAACTGTGAAAATAAGGGTTAATGACAATTTAGGGCCTGAACTCCATGGGGTGAGTCTAAAAGAGGTCTGAGTTTTTTTCCCGCTAGATCAGGGCTCAATATCTAAATTTTTCGCCAGTTAAGGGCTTTTTGACGGAAATCGTTAGAAAATTTCACATTTGAAGCCCTGATCTAGCGGAAAAAAAACTTCCGAGCCCCTGATAGACGACATTCCTTGAGTTCATGCCCTAAATTGTCATTAACCCTTCTTGTAAATGATACAGTAGCTGGGGTATGTACATGAATTAAATAAAATATTAATGGCATTAAGTTATTTGGGCATAGCATTTATTGGTCTTGCAGCAACACTTTGACCTCAGACGGGAGTAGTACTTCACATCTAATTTTTGGAGATTTGTTTTGCTTCATAGAAGGGAGACATTTTCGAGAATCCAATATGTTTGAGATGTTTACTGTTTGCAGCAAAATAAGGCTCCGTTTGTTTGGGGAAAATATTTTTCGAAAAATAATTTTTCAGAAAATATTTTCCAGAAAATGAAAATGTTTACCGGAAAATATTTTCATATGAGCAAAAAATAATTTAATTTTTTTGAATGGGAGTGGGGGTTGGGGGTTGAGGTGGGATGGGTGGTGTTGGGGGGTTGGGGAGGTGGGGGGATAGGAGTGAGGCGGGTGTGGGGGAGGTGTTAAAAAATAATAATTTAAATGTGAGTGAAAAGAAAGTTTCTTTTTTGGGAGTGGGTGGATGGTGGGGTAGGGTGGGGGTGGAGGTGGATGAGTGGGTGGTGGGGGTAGTGGGGGGTGGGGGAGGTGTTCAAAATAATTTTAATATGAGTAATTTTTTTTTTTTTTTTTTGTGTGGGTGGGTGGGGGGGGGGGTTGAAGTGGGTGGAGGGTGGGATGGGTGGTGTGGGAACGTGGCGAGGTGGAGGTGGAAGAGTGTTCAAAAATAATTTTGTATCATTAACCTTTTCCGGAAAATGTTTTCCTTAGGTGGAGGCAAGGAAATCGCTTTCCTTAGAAAATGGGAAAAACCATTTTCCGGAAAACATTTTTTCCATTTTCCGGTGCTTAACAAACACCAGAAAATGCGGAAAATGTTTTCCTCCAAACAAATGGAGTCTAAGACAAGGGAAAACAAAAGGTTTATTCGAGCAATGATACATTTTTAAAGGACTAAAACCCTAAATAGCTGTACCAAATTAAAATAGCATTATTTATTTAAATAGTTTAGAGACTTTGTATGAGGGAGAGTATACTACTTTCCATAATAATTATAATTGTTGTAGCTGATTTATCAACAAAAAATTATTTTAACAAAATAATTTATATTTTTTGTGTGTTTTTTGTGATATAATAAAATTAAACTGAAACTCTTTCTTTGTTTAAAAACTTGTACTCCCTCCGTCCCGGAGTAAGAGTCCTACCCCTCATTTGCACGCTTATTAATAAATATTGGAAGTGATGTAAATGTTGTGAGTGTAAAAGTAAACTAGGAGAGAGAATGAGTGGGAGAGAATAGTGAATGATTGGTGTTGTGAGTATAAAAGTAAAATAGGAGATAAAATGAGTGGGGTGAATAGTAAAGATTCTTTGATATTTTAGGAATAAGACTCTTACTCTGGGACGTACCAAAATGGAAAGTAGGACTCTTACTCTGGGACGGAGGGAGTACTACATATATTTTGGGTTGGGACTGAATAGAAAATCACATGTATTTTGTGACAGACCAAAAATGAAAATGAGATATTTATTATGACACGATTCTTAGAGTATAATTCACGTAATTTATGTATGATTGTTACTCTCTCATACATATAAAGATAGTTTCATTTGATTTTTGATGGTCAAAACAAGTGACGTGTAACCAAACATTAATGTTAATCTAATCACCCTAGCAAAATAATTTTGAAATTGATCTAAATTAGTTATTGGTAAGAATTAATTAATTTATCAATAACATTGTTTAAAATCTTAATAATGAGATGGTTAAATTGACTTAATTATTGTTTGATGAAAAGTTTACTTGTGTTGATCACCAAATTCAAAATGAGATTATCATTCTGAGACATGAGAGTATTATTTATTTTTTTTCAGTCTTTTTGAAGTATGATAAGAATAATCAACTGAAAAGCACGAAATACATAATTGCACTATACATCAAGACTCAAATATCAAACAAGAAGTTTCTATTTAATCAAGAAGAGATTACAAAGAAGGAAAATAAAGGTTTATATTAATTGCCCTAATATTCCACTCAATAAGAAAGACATCTTAAATCACACAGTACTTGTAAATAAAATAAAATAAAAAAAAACTCACACAGCTGATAATTAGCATTTATCACGTAACTTTTAAACTTAATTCCAAAGTAGTAGTACTATAAAACCTTAAAAACCCTAACTTCCACATCATTCAAGGATGGGGAAAAGCACCGGCACCTCCGGCAGCAGCACCACCACCAGGACCACCGAAGCCGATAGTAGGAAACCCACCGCCACCAGCACCAATTCCACCAACTCCGTTAAACGGTCCGAAGCTACCGGCGGGTCCACCAGGTCCACCGTATCCAATAGCGCCGCCAATGCCTCCGACACCGTTAAGTCCGGGGATGTTTCCGCCCATACCAACTCCGCCTTGGTATCCGCCGACTGGTAGACCGTTGTTGTCAATGCCGTTGTAGCCGCCGATATTGCCGAATGTCATGACGTTCTTCTGGTCGGTGACGGTACCTGAGGCGGCGGTGGTGGTGGTGGTTGGGACGGCGGATTTGGTTGTGTCGAGTTTGGTGGTTGGGATGTCTTTGGCGGCACTAGCGAAGTGGGCTACTGCTAGAGAAAGGATTAAGACAATGCATAATTTTGCCATTTCTCTTACTTTCACTCTCACTCTTTTAACTCTTGCTTAACAATGCTAGCTTGCTTTCTTGATGGAAGAATGAGTTTTGGGAGTCTCTTTTTATAGGCAGAAAAAGGTGGTAATTAAGGCACGGTTGAGGGTATTTATTGGGGGTTATATTCCAAATTATAACACTGCAATAAAAAAAAATATTTAATGATAAATTTTAATGAAAACTTAATTAACTCATAATCGTTGGATCGCTAGTGGTACACCAAGTGATACACAAGTGTGGTACATGTGATTTCGTCACTTCTTGTTTGACCTTCGAAATGCATCATCGATTGGTGCGAAAATCCAAATTCATGCATGGATATGTAGCTTAGACCATATACCCATGCAATGATTTTACAAGTATTTAATTTTGTAAAGTTTTTTTTCTTTTTCTTTTTTTTATGTAGCTTAGACCATACCGATGCAATTGTCTTACAAACCATACAACTAAATATTGACCATTATTTTTATTCATTATTAATTCACTATTATGAATATATGCTATTAATGATAAATTTCAAAGTTATATAAATTTAATTATATTTATAACGTTATGATCAAAAATCAATTTAACTGATCATATAAATGATAAGTCAATTTTTTTTTTCTTTACAAAATCTTTGTTACTCCTTTTAGTCCAAATTAAATAGTTGTTGCTTTTAGACAATTTTTTTAGTACCAAAATAAATATCACTTATGCGCTAAAAACATAGAAACTCCATTTTTATCTTTGCATTGATACATGTAATATATTATTAATTTTTATTTTATGTATTTTGTGAGAGCTAAATAATTGTTATGGTCAAAGTAATTTCTTCACTATATCATACGTTCTGCATTTCAAAATGAATTACTCGTATATTTTAATAGTAAAATTTTATAAAAATCAACTGGATACTTTTTATTTTTTAAGTTTGCAAGTATAAAATAAAATTAAAAATAAGACGTATTTTGCAATATTTTGAGTTTTTTTTTTTTTTTTTTAATTTAAAGACTAAAGTAATAATAATAATAGTTTTTTTTAAGAAAAAAACTGATTAGAACCCGATAACGACATTTAAAACCGGTTAGAAGTTAGTAGAACTCTAACAACAACATCTATTTAGTACTAAATTTAAAGAAGAATTATTTTGAACCCAATCAAAAGAAGTATAGTTCTTGTAAATGATACTATACTGGTAGCTCTTGATCGGGGTACGTACATGAATTAAATAAAATATTAAGGGGCGGTCTCATGTGCAACCGCCGCACGCTGTGCAACGGCGCCAGGGAAGTGGCCTTCCGGCCACTCTCCCCCTTCCCAGAGAAGTGGTCGGGCAGCCACATCCCAACTTTTTTCCTCCCAACAAAAGTAACACTTGTTATAACAAAATGTAACACATTTTTTTTTTCAAATGTAACACATTTTTTTTCAAAATGTACCACAATTTTGCTACAATATATTAAAGATAACATAAAGATGGATAACTAAACTAATGTCACACTTTTTATAAAGGAATGCAACACTCTTTTTTTCAAATGTAACATTTTTTTTTCCAAAATTAATGACAAAATAAAACTTTTTTCCGAGTTTTTTTTTTTTTTTTTTTGCCACCCCAACTTTTTTTCCTCCCAACAAAAGCAACACTTATTATAACGAAATGTAACACTTTTTTTAAAAAAATGTACCACAATTTTGCTGCAATAGATAAAAGATAACATAAAGATTGACAACTAAACTAATGTAACACTTTTTATAAAGGAATGTAACACTCATTTTTTTTCAAATGTAACACTTTTTTTTTTCTCCCAAAATTAACATAGGATTGACAAACCAAACTAATGTTATATTTTATAAAAAATGAATGTAACATTTTTTTTCTCAATTGTAATAGTTTATATTCATAAATGTAACATTATATCTGAAATGTAACAATTTTTTATTGAGAAAGTAACAATTGAAATGCAAACCCATTTTTTTTTGTAAAACTGCGGTTACTTTTAACAGTAGAAAGTGTTACTTTTTGAGGATTAAATTGTTACTTTTATCAGAATAGAGTGTTACATCTTAGCTGATGAGCAGCTCAAACTTTTTGTGTGTGAAAAAATAGGTTTTTTTTTTAAAAAAAATCAAACCATATCATGACCTATGTAGTTTTATTCGTCTCGTTGAGACGAACACAACGGCATTTTTTTTTTGAGTTATAAATCTCAAAATATAGCATTTTAAAGTTATTGGGGTTTTTTTTAGGGAGGACACGTGACAACGCGCGGCTGGGTGAACCAGTGTGTGGCTCACAGCACGCTACGTGTCAAGCTGAGAATGGAGGAAAGGCGGGTCGGGTCGAACGGGTTTGCCCGCCGCATGCCGTTACACCGGTTGTACCTGAGACTTTGTCAAATATTAATGGCATTAAGTTATTTGGGCATAGCATTTATTGGTCAATGGTCTTGCAGCAACAATTTGACCACAGACGGGAATAGTACTTCACATCTAATTTTTGGAGAATCCAATATGTTTGAGATGTTTGCAGCAAAATAAGACAAGGGAAAACAAAAGGTTTATTCGAGCAATGATACATTTTTAAAGGACTAAAACCCTAAATAGCTGTACGAAATTAAAATAGCATTATTTCTTTAAATAGTTTAGAGACTTTGTATGAGGGAGAGTATACTACTTTCCATAATAATTATAATTGTTGTAGCTGATTTATCAACAAAAAATATTTTAACAAAATAATTTATATTTTTTGTGTGTGTTTTTGTGATATGATAAAATTGCACTGAAACTATTTATTTGTTAAAAAACTTGTACTACATATATTTTGGGACCGACCAAAAATGAAAATGAGATATTTATTATGACACGGTTCTTAGAGTATAATTCACGTAATTTATGTATGATTGTTACTCTCTCCTACATATAAAGATAGTTTCATTTGACTTTTGATGGTCAATACAAGTGACGTGTAACCAAACATTAATATCAATCTAATCACCATAGCAAAATAATTTTGAAATTGATCTAAATTAGTTATTGGTAAGAATTAATTAATTTATCAATAACATTGTTTAAAATCTTAATGAGATGGTTAAATTGACATTAATTATTGTTTGATGAAAAGTTTATTTGTGTTGATCACCAAATTAAATTCTAAATGAGATTATCATTCTGAGACAATGAGAGTATTACTTATTTTTTTCTCAGTCTTTTTGAAGTATGATAAGAATAATCAACTGAAAATCACAAAATACATAATTGCACTATATATATCAAGACTCAAATATCAAACAAGAAGTTTATATTTAATCAAGAAGAGATTACAAAGAAGGAAAATAAAGGTTTATATTAATTGCCCTAATATTCCACTCAATAAGAAAGACATCTTAAACCACACAAATAAAAGAAGAAAAAAAAAAAAACTCACACACAGTTGATAATTAGCATTTAGCACGTAACTTTTAAACTTAATTCCAAAGTAGTAGTACTATAAAACCTTAAACCCTAACTTCCACATCATTCAAGGATGGGGAAAAGCACCGGCACCTCCGGCAGCAGCACCGCCACCAGGACCACCGAAGCCGATAGTAGGAAACCCGCCGCCACCAGCACCAATTCCACCAACTCCGTTAAACGGCCCGAAGCTACCGGCGGGTCCACCAGGTCCACCGTATCCAATAGCGCCGCCAATGCCTCCGACACCGTTAAGTCCGGGGATGTTTCCGCCCATACCAACTCCGCCTTGGTATCCGCCGACCGGTAGACCGTTGTTGTCAATGCCGTTGTAGCCGCCGAGACCGCCGAATGTCATGACGTTCTTCTGGTCGGTGACGGTACCTGAGGCGGCGGTGGTGGTGGTGGTTGGGACGGCGGATTTGGTTGTGTCGAGTTTGGTGGTTGGGATGTCTTTGGCGGCACTAGCGAAGTGGGCTACTGCTAGAGAAAGGATTAAGACAATGCATAATTTTGCCATTTCTCTTACTTTCACTCTCACTCTTTTAACTCTTGCTTAACAATGCTAGCTTGCTTTCTTGATTGAAGGATGAGTTTTGGGAGTCTCTTTTTATAGGCAGAAAAAGGTGGTAAGGCACGGTTGAGGGTATTTATTGGGGGTTATATTCCAAATTATAACACTACAATAATTTTTTTTTTACTTATGTATGATTGTTACTCTCTCCTACATATGTATGATTGTTAAGCCCTAAAACCTCTCAGGACCTCCATTTTTGGGCGGTCGCCCGCTCCTCCGGCTGCTGTTATTTCCTTCTCCCGATCGAACTCCGCTTCAACTCTTCCACCTCCTTGACTTGGACCCCTTCTCTCCCAGGAGTCCAATCCTAACAGACAAATGGACCGAGAACTACTCCTACCATGTTTGCTTCTTCACTCTAATGTGTGGTATACATATTTCCTTTTTTCTAAATTATTGAATGATATTCATTTTACAAGTAAATCTCACGTTATAAATTAATTTCGACTGTCAAACCAATACTACAGATGGCCTATTGCATTTGGACCGTTGAATTTAGCGCAGTGCGATTCCACTTCCATATTGAAATTAAAGGAGGGTTGTTGAAGGAAGGAAGTACCCGACTGGGAAGTTAGTTCAGAGAAAGGGGAAGCTGATTGCAGAAACTAAGTGTAAAAGGTAAGTGAAGCAATGAGTATACATCTAAGAATAATACTAGAGACACAAAAAAGTCACAAAATCATGCTCATAAAATCCTAAATGTAATGATTTTATTGGTATTTTAAGTAGAATGTGGCGGGTCCATTATCGATGCAACCAAAAAAATATTTTCACCTCATTTTATAAGCAAAATTTTGTGAGCTTATTTTGTACCCTAGCACGTGGTACACCAATTAGTGCACCCCGTTACACTGCTCGTGAAATAATCAATCTGATAGTTACGGGAGAGTTTGAACAACTTGCCATGCATTAATGAACAAATTGAGGAGAGAGATTTATCATGATGATCTGGTCAGTACAATAAATGAAATTTCTGCAGCATATTAAAATCATACAACTGCTATGATAGGATGATATGGAATTTGGGGAGAGTCAAATAAGCCAAATGAAAAGAATGAGATTTTCTTTATAAAATAAATATTTAAAAAAGCAAAATTATTTCAAAATAATACTCCATACTCTCTCCGTTCCAAATAAATTAGAAACATTCATTTTGAAGTTTTTGAAGTTAGAAAATTAAGGATACTACTATTATACTCCCTTCCGTCCCAGTTTAAGGCTCTTGTAAGAGATAATTATCCCACATCTTCTAAAGAGAGAAACATGGACCGGTATATAGACTTGAGGAGTTACTCCCCTTATCACCAATTGGTTTTAAGGTGGAACCTCCAATATAGTCTATTGCCGGTCTAGTCCAGCCCACGCTCACACTTGGGCCTCTCGCTTCTTCTTACCCCATCTCTAATTCTAAGAGCTCTTACTTTCCTTTTTAGTATGTCTCAGTTTAAGGTTCTTAGTTGCTTTATTCCTTAAATGGCAAATGATGTATAGTGTTTTGGACATTCTTGTCCTCATAAAGTTCATATATTACAAAAAGCCTATCACTTACCCATCTACTTTTCACCCACTTGCTTTATGAATGGACAATTATTCTCCACTCATTCTCTTTCAATCTCCACTAATTCTCTCTCTTCCTCATTACCTTTCATTCTTAGTTTGAGGTCTAAGAGCTCTTACTTTCCTTTTTAGTATGTCTCAGTTTAAGGTTCTTAGTTGCTTTATTCCTTAAATGGCAAATGATGTATAGTGTTTTGGACATTCTTGTCCTCATAAAGTTCATATATTACAAAAAGCCTATCACTTACCCATCTACTTTTCACCCACTTGCTTTATGAATGGACAATTATAACCTCAAACTAAGAATGAAAGGTAATGAGGAAGAGAGAGAATTAGTGGAGATTGAAAGAGAATGAGTGGAGAATAATGAGTGGTTGGGAGGAAAAGAGAGAATGAGTGGATGATTATAAAAGTAATAAAAAAAACTTCAAATTTTGGATTGTTGCAAAAATGGAAAAATGTTTCAACTTACTTGGAACAGAAGGAGTATGTCCTTAAATGATTTTTTTTTTTTAATATTGTCTTCAAATAGAATATTTTGTTTTAAAAAACAATTGTCCCTTAATGTTTTTTACACTAGTCTCTTTATATCTGCTAAACTAAATATTTTAAAAAAATACTCCCTCCGTCCCGGCATAAGTGACACCAACTTTTGAGACACGAAGATTAAGAAAATATAGAGTATGTGTGGTAGAAAACGAAGAGAGAGAATGAGTGGGGTAAATAGTAGTATTGGTTGAATAAAATGAGTGGTGGAAAATGAAGAAAGAGAATGCATGGAGTTAAATGGTGTGGTTTGTTGAATATAAATATATTAAAACATTTCCACTTTTGGGCAGTATTACTTGTGCTGGGACGAACCGAAAAGAAAATAAGTGTCACTTGTGGTGGGACGGAGGGAGTATATTACTAGAATTATACAAATCATTGTCACTAAAATATACTCCTTGGGCCCACTCGAAAAAAAAAGACGTTTTGCTATTGTGAGTGTCCTACCTGAAATAAACATCTAAAAATGAAAAGTTTTTTTTTTTTTTTTTTTTATTAATGAGACTCACTTGTCATACTCACAACAACTTTTCATTTTCTCCCTCCTTCATACTCACAACACTTACTTTTCAAACCACTTTTTACAATATAATATTTCTCACCATGTCGCTATATGAGTGTCCAATTTCAGAAAAAAAAAAATCCCAAAATAAGTGTTCATTTTGATCATAACTTTTCCCTAAAGTTTTTTTTTCGATTTTTTTCTCACCGGTCTCTTTATACTTGCAAAAACTAAATGTTTTGTAAAGAGAATTACAAGATTATACATGAGTTTTCCCACAAAATTGCACAAAAAGTTATGTCCTTTAAAATAAAATTTGGACAGTCATTTAGGGACAGAGGTAGTAGTATTTTTTAATCCCCGTGTATTAAGACCAATAAGTTTATTTCGAATGGGACGGAGAGAATATAAAATATAAATATTTTCAAAATATTATTTAAGATAAAATTTACCACTCAATTAAAAGACATTAAAAATAAGAAATTATTGAATGATAGTGGTTTTTTTTTTTTTTTTTTTTTTTTTTTGAAGTGTTGAACCAAGCTAGGTACTTTCACATTGATCAAATGTCTAGACTATTACATAGTTCCCTAATCTATTACATAAAATCCCTAAGCAACAATATTTCTAGACTAGAAGCTTGGTTACAAACTTACAATTGAAATGGTTCTGCACACCTTACACGCAATAGTCGAACCCAAAATCTCCACTAAAAGAAGCTCTTTAACCCACTCCCACATGCCACTGTGCCACCGCGGGCCATTGGTTTGAATGATAGTGTTGAATTTGAAGTTTATGCCGTGTACAACAATTTAAAAATTAAACTGGTATGACCTATCTCACACCAGTAAAATGTCCGATTCACTTTGATTTGCGTGTCTAAATTGTTTGGTAGAGAAAGTAAATGAATGTGAGAGGGTAGTTTGGGGTGTGTGTGACAGTGTGTGCGAGAAGCTCTGAATCTGTCACATATTCACCAATAAGAATCCCCTTTCATCTACCATGTTTACCTCATGCATCTACCCCTCACTGCAGGCAGATCAAATCATTAATACTCCCATTGTCTCATCGTTATCGTTTGATAAGTTACACTTTCTTAAAATGACAAAAAAAAAATTGGGTAAATATAAATCACAAAAAAATACCACAAAATTTGGTATACAAAATAACGAGTCAAAAATTTATTGGTATTTTCAATTAGAGTGTGCCGGGTCTACAATCAATGTAACCAATAAAATATGACAAAAACTCTTGTGCGGAATGCGCTACCCGTCTCATCCATGAGACGGGTCGGTTTTTGACCCACCCGCCCGACCCACTGAACCGGCTCCAGGACCCAGGGGTCGATCCTGCCACGTGGCAGCCTCTCATAGGCCAATTTTTTTTTTTTTTTTTTTTTCGGTTTGTCAAAAGTAATAGTTACTCTAACTTAATGTAATGACTGTATTCATATAAAGTAACAATTTGTATACATAAAAGCAATACATATATACAAAAAAGTAACAGTGTTTTTTTTTTTTTTATGTTTTCTTCGTTTGCCAAAAGTAATACTTATTACAACTAAAATGTAACGAACATGTTACTTATATGTAATAATGTTTATACATAATTGTAACACATATGTATAGAAAAAGTAATAATTCAACCATTTACATTTTTAGAGCTAACAACACTTGATTAGTGTTACATGTAAAAGTATTACATTATCTATAGAAATATGTTATAATTACTTTTATTAAAGTGTTACATTTACTTGTACAAACAATTACATTCATATATGAGTTGTTACTTTTCAAATGTTACTTTCTTTCAAAAAAATAAATCAAAATACACAATATTTTACATTTTTGCAAAAGCATTATTACATTTCAGTATAAATGATAATTACATTTAGATATTGTTTGGGTTACATGTAATTATAGTTAGTATTACATTTGAAAAAATGGGTAAAATGAGCTTTTGTTTTTGTAAAACAGGTGTTACGTTTACTTATGAACAATGTTACTTTATATGTATACAGTCATTACATTAAGTTATGGTAACTATTACTTTTGGTGAACGGCTGAAAAGCCGAAAAAATAATATAAAAACTCAAATATTTGAAGTTATCATTTTGTCTAGGCACGAATTAACAAAACTCCAAATAATTAACAAATTTACCTTAACTAAATTTAAATATTTACTTTGAGAATTTTTTTTTTGTAAGACGTGAACTTGATACACCATATAAACATCTGGTTAAGTTAGAATAATGTTGTACTTCTTCATTCTCAAATAGATGGTTTATTTCACTTTTAAACATATTAAGGTTATATTATAAATAATTTAAAATTTTGGTAATTCTGAAGATTAACTTTAAAAATGAGACTATTTTTAATGACAAACAAAAAAGGAAAACAAAACTTGTATCATTTTGGAATGCTCGCTATTCGCTAATCTGTACAACTGGCAATATTTTTCGTTTTATTTTTTGCTTTTGCGTGTGAGAACACAAGGTGGCGAATGGCGATTTTCCCTTTAAAATGAGTGTTTATTTTTAGTGGTCTATAAGTAGTGGCTCAGTGGTAGAGCCAAACTTCATAATGTGTGAGGTCCCGGGTTCGATCCCTTCCCAGTCCTACTAGGACATTATTATTATTATAAGGGGGTAAGTGGGGAACCACTATCGATCTTCTTCTTCTTCTTCAAAAAAAAAAAAAGGTGTTTATTTTTAGTGAGATATACAGAGAAGACAGGTGAAGTTCAAGTAATTTTTGTAGGAAATATTTACATACTCCCACCGTTCCAGCACAAGTAGGACTAGAGGAATGGGCACAATAATTAAGAGAAAGTAGTGAATGTGTGGTAAAAAATTTAGAGAGAAAATGAGTTGGGTAAATAGTAGTGTTGATTGAATAAAATGAGTGGTAGAAAATGAAGAGAGAGAATGAGTGAGGTTAAATGGTGAGGTTGGTTGAATATAAATATATTAAAATATTTTTATTTTGGGCAGTCTCAATTGTTTTGAAACGGCCTAAAATAGGAAAAGAAGTCCTACTTGTTGTGCTAGGACGGAGGGAGTATACTCTTACGACAAACCCCATAATTTTATTGTATACATAGTGCATATGTATTAAAATATAATACTTGTTGATAAAGAATTTAAAGTATTATACATAGGAATATTTTTTAGTAGAAAATATGAAATCCAAATATATCATAGCATACGTCAAGTCAAGGTATATTTCATGAACATTTTATTTTCTTGTTTACATTTTTATTATTTTTTTTCCAATATAGAAAAATATATTTATTTGAAAAAATCCTATTCAAATGTAGATAAATTTACTTGTATTTATTTAAGATTATAAAAAAAATTACAGTAACTAAAAACTACTTTATTAAAATAATACTTTGTCTTTTTTCCTTTTTCTCTAAGAATTTGTCTAGAAAAATAAACTTTCTATAATTTAGGGAGAAACTAGTTCCCCCACAATCTACTCTATTTTTAGTAAAAGAGTGTCAAATATTATTGCAATGAATGAATTAAATTAAAGAGATTTAATAATATTTAAGAGTTGGTCTTGTGAAAAACGTGTTTAGCCCTAAGGATTGAAAAAACGTGTTTTTTCAGAAAAATGCCAGTGTTAATATAAAAAACTGCCAGACTTGGCCACTAACACTCAAAAACACATAGACACTGGTACTTTCATAAGTGTCAGTGTTAGTGTTAAAAAGTGTCAGGCACATATACTGGCACTTTTTTAGCACTGGCACTGGCAGTTATGAAAAGTGCCAGTGTCTATGTTAATATGTGTCAGTGTAATATCACTGACACTTCTTAAAACTAACACTGGCAGTTACGACAACTTCCAGTTTATTACAAAAATGACACCGCGTTCGTTGAAACAACTTCCAGTTTATTTACAAAATTGCCACCGCCTCATTTAAAAAACACGTTTTACCCTAAGCTTAGATTTAAACGCGTTTTTTACTAGTTTTTCACAATATTTAAAGTGAAAATTATTTTCTTTTTATATTTGAGGCCAGGAGGAGTATTATATTAGGTGCCGCATATTCTTTTGCCACCAACTAATTAATTTTTACCAGCCACTAACTAATTATTTTTTTCGCTTCAAAAAAAGAATTATTTAATATTTTATTGCAGGTAACTAATTAATTAATAGATAAGTAACAACTTTAACATTCATCAGATCCTTTTCCGACTCGAGTAGGATTTTAGTTTTGAAATCTTAAAACGCTTATAAATGTGCAATAAGGGGTAAGCGGTGGATCAAGAAATTGTAAAAAAATAAATAATCAAATCCTATTTTTTTCATTGAAACCCTCTGTCCACCAACAATGGCTACCCGCAAGATTTCTCCAACCGTTGAAATATTCTTGATGACTGCTTTATGCATGATTTTGCTGTGTAATTCAGGTACAATAAACCCATCTCTATTTTTATTTATGAAAATTAATATCGGATACCATCAAAATTAAAGCTGTTTGAAAAAAAAAATGTTGTTTACTACTGTATAATAAGTAGTAGAAGTGTAAATTAGGCTAATTCGTGATATACTTGTTTGCAGTTTCATGATCGTCATAAAAAGTTCTAAGCGAGTATTATTTTTAATACGATGTTCTAGCCAAGGTCTAAATGAATATTATATCATGAACAAACCCAATCTCACCTGAATATAAAATCTCTATTTGTCACACTTTCCCAAACCAAATTTCGATTTTGTTTTTACCCTCCGGTGTTAGCTTCTTATTCTTATGCGGAGGTCAGTTCGAATCCCGATAGGAAGATTTGTGTAATCTTATTGTAAAATGGATGGCAGGGAAAGCACTAGGACCAGTTCCATTCGCGTGCATAGAAGAGTGTTGGGATCCATCACAATGCAATCAGGGTTGCATTGACAAGGGCTACAATGGTGGAGGCAATTGCATGGGCTTTCGTGGACAGACTCCTTCTTGCTGTTGTAATAGGGCCTGACAAATGGGCTTTCTCTATGGGCCTTTTTGGGCTTCTAAATGTACTCCTTATCTTGAATCTCACCATCTTCAATCAAGAATAATAAACTCTTAAACAATGTTTTTCTGAGTTACTGTATTATTTTGTCAATTTTGTTTTATTTCTTTTATCATTTTTTGCAAGGAAAAATGATTTGGGAGTGATTTAGATATACTTGTTCCAATCAAAAAACACATTGACTTCTAGCTGAATATTTATGCTAAATAAACATGCTCTTTAGGAAAGCTTTTTAAAATTATTGAATTTAAAAAAAATAAAGAGTTTAAATTATTGAATTTTTAAAATTTATAATATAACCTTAAATTTTTTTGAGGAAGTCTTGTGTGAGACTGTCTTATACTCCCTCCGATCCAAAATAACTGTCTTTTTTTTGCATTTGCACTACTCTTAAGAAATGTAATAATTATCATGACTTAGTGACAAAAGTTCCAACTTTACCCCTATTAAGTGTGCAACTTTCTTACATCAATGTCTCACACTAAGATAATTAATAAAAGAGAACAAGTTTCAATGCAAGGATAAAATAAACATTTAGCTCAAAAGTGACAATTATTTTGGACCAAAATTTTGGTCCAAAAGTGACAGTTATTTTGGACCGGAGGGAGTAAGTGAGACGGGTATCTGAGGAAATGAGTTTCCAATGCTAATAAGTGAGATATGAGTCATTAGAATTTTTCCTATATATAGACACACAAATATATCATGAGTAATCCACACAAGTGAGAAGAATACTGAAGAAATCAAGCAAGAAAAAGAGAGTGGAAATGACTTCAAGAAATGCCTCTTCTTCCATCCTCACAATCTTGTTCCTAGCCATTCTCTCCATTGCTTTGCTTTTCAGCTTAGGTAATAATTAATTACTTCATTTTATATGCACACACTAACACAAACACTTAACTCATTTCTAATTAATACATCCTCCGTCTCACAACAAATATCAAGTTTTTTCTTGATCAATAATAAAAATGAACATTTATTTTGACACAATATTTTTGCGATGTAATGAGCGCAGGGGAAGCAGCGGAATGGTGGGTGCCGCAAGGTCCATGTTCAAAGTTCCGGGACTGCAACAAGAGATGTTATGATATGAGGTTTCCGGCCGGTGGGAAATGCGTTCACCTTTCTCCTACACTTCCTCCCAAGGCTCCTCTTACATGTGTCTGTATTTATACCTAATAATTTCAAATTAACTTGCATCCTTAAGCTAATCGATCAATATTTTTTTTTGAGTTATAACCTTTTATTTTATGTAACCAACTCTTGTAATGATTATATAAAATTGGATGCTTTAATTATATACTCCCTCCATCAAACATATTATTAATCACATTTTAATTTTTGGTGATTATGTTAATTGAAATGTTATAAAAAAGTTAGTTTTTATAACCTATATAATAAAATTCTAAAATATTTATTGATACAAAACTAAAAATACTATAAATAAGAATTTATAGACATTCATTGGGACAAGTAAAAAAATTGAGTGGTGAAAATTAATCAAGTTGATCACTCAAAATAAAATAAGTGAGACTATCTTTCTGGACAATGTGAGTATGATTTATTGAATACTCCTTCCATTCTATAATAACTTGTACTATTTTGATGAAAATAGTCAACTTAATTATACTTTGACCAAGACTTTTTTTTTTATTATTATTCTAATAAAAATCTAAAAATTGTTATTTGTAATGGTAAATCAATAACAGTTTTTAGATTTTCTTTAAGTTTATCAAATTTTCAATAAAGTCTTGGTCAAATTGCAATTAAAATGAGCATTTTTGTTAAAATATTGCAAGTTGTTTAGGAACCGAGGGAGTATGATTTGTTGTTCGGTGTTGAAATATTTGTAACTCTCGTCTCAAAATAAATGTACAGTTTTAACTTTGAGTGAGATTAAAGAAAGTTTGAGATTCAATCTCTTTTAGTAGGATAAGCACATAAAAATAATTACATATAAACTCTTAATAATCTGATTAAATTGCATTATTATGAGTGTAAGTGTGAATTGATAACTGTTGTTTGATGTTGGATGATTTAATAATCTCTTAAATATACTCATTTTGGAAGTTTTTTTTTTTTTTTTTTAAAGAATAGATATTTATTTTGGGACAAATGGAGTACTAATTATCACATGTATGTTGGGACTGCTACCACCCCACCCCACCCCACCCCTCCCCTCCACATTAATATTATATTTTCCGTTTTGAGCTCAGCCTTCACGGTATTGTTTTTGGGATCTTCCAAAAAGTCTCATACTAATGGAGTAGGTTTATACTTTATAGACAATTCATCTTTCAATTGCTGATGTAAGACTCAGGTTGACACCCCCAACGATGTAATTGTTGGTGTTGGTGCCCTAGGCACGTTCGTTGAACGTTGTAAGTTATCATGATAATAAAGAGATAATAGGATTATTATTATGGCTCGTGTTTGCTTATAATAATCTCCGTCCCTAGAGCTTGTTAAGCACTAGTATAAAGGCTAAATGATCATGAGATGATCATGTTAGATTTATGGGTACTTGTTTGGAACAAGGTACTGGACATGACCTGCGGTATGAGATTTATGTCATGGTCTATGTCGTACATATATCTCATATTAGTTATGTCATTTGAATCCTTAGACATGAAGTTATTATAGCCTTCCACTTGATGAAAATTATGTTTGACATATTCAAACGCTGCCTTAACACGGTAGTTATAAAGGGTATGATTGGCATGATTGGATTCACGTAGGGAAGAATAATAAGCCAAATGGATTTGTCCCTCTTCGGAGAGATGTCAAGCTTGGGCCCCTCGAAGGAATGATGTTGGTGAAATGTTTGGCCAAACTCAAATGGATTGATTGGATCAATGTCATTTGGATTATCAACATATTCGGGATCGAGAAAAGTATTGAACAATACAAGTTGACTTGTTGACCATGACTTGTGTTCAATGACATCGTGGACAAAGGGATTATGACATGTTCTAATAGGAATGCGAACTTGTATCTAGTTATACTAGTTGGGTAGGTATGACGGTTTGCTAGAACCTAATCATATCTTATGGGATCATGTTTGAACCCATTGCCAACTTAGTATAATCCTAGAGGGTCACACACAATAGAACGAATCTTTAAAAGGACTACATTGGAATTTTGGAAATTCTGGACATTCTGAGAAGTGGGCGACCGCACAGTTTGGACTGGGCGGCCGCACACTTAGTTCAGTTTTGTACCAGTTTTGCTTCAGATAGTTGTGCGACCGCACAGAGGGTTTTGGGCGGCCGCACAGTGCTGTCGGGTGGCAGATTCCTAATTTGATTTGGAAACGAATTTTGGAAGGATTTTGACACAAGTTTCCTATTTGGAATAGGTCATACTTGTGTATAAAAGACCAAATTCGGCCAGCACTCTAGGCTAATGATTTTGTGAGTCTCAAAGAGTTTGAGAGAGGGTTTATTTTGTTCCAAGACATTCTTGGTTGAGGAACAAAATAATACACAAAATAAATTCCATATAGTTCTTTTGATTGTGAAAAAGTGTTTCACAATTTGGTCTAGCAACCAAGATCAAGTGTTCTTGATATTCGTTCGTGGTGTGGATACCGCTAGAGGGTGAAACTTATCATCTTCATAGTTCGTGATTCTTGCTTTGTTCGTGATCAAGATTTCAAGCATCTATCGAATTCAAGGTTGCAAACTCAAAGGCATCAAGGGTTAGTATTCTAGTATTCATATTGTTGTATTTGACTTAATCATATGAATGGATCTATGGGCTTTGGGTTTCATTAAATTCTAAATGCTTAATTCCGCTGCGCATGTGACTACGAAACCCAACAGTGGTATCAGAGCCTCGTTCATATTGATTATTTCAATACTAGATCATGTTGTGTGTATATAAATTGTTTATGTGACAAGCATGATATGAATATTGGATTATATGATGTTTATGTGTTATGTGATTTTATGTGGTTTATTGTTTTACAACTTTAATCGCACGATTCAATCGCAATAAATATTATGATGGATTCTGAATTGTTTGATTATTAATTCTGATTGGATCATGGTTTTAATAATCGAGGAAAAACAATTTTGAGACAAATTTTCGAACAGAAAAATTACCCTCTGATCTCACCGTGCGACCGCACAAAATTACCCGGGCGACCGCCCAAGGTTGGGCGACCGCACAGTAATTTTTGGGCGGCCGCACATACTGATCAGATTGTCTGATTTTTGTTGAAATCAGAATTTGGAATTTTCGAGAGGTCCAACAAAACCAGTAACAAAACCAGACCAGACTTGCTGATCTGGAATGGGCTTTGGGTAGTTGGTTTGAGTATGGATCTTGGGGTTTGATTTTCCTATTTGTTTTAGTCTTGTGATTCCTAGATTGGTTCAAGTTTTGGATGGCTAATCTGCGTTCATCGAGATTGTGTTTCCCAAAATTGATCGCAATCAAAGTTTCAAAGATAAAACGAAGTTAGAATTATGAAGAGTTCATAATTGCTAAAATTGAGAAACAAAGTTCTTGATTCAAAGTTTGGAGATCCATGAGGAATTGTGAATGCAATTGGCCTACGTTCATCGAGACCATCTATTGCTTAGTTTCGGCCACATGGACTACTTTCTTGGTCTCTTGAATTAGTGCGGGATTGTGGTTGCCTAATGGCTTAGTTCGACCGCACTTGTTGTTGTCTTGATTTGGAGATAATAACCAAAGTTGAAATAGTCTCATCCTCATAATTATAGAGAAACTAATGACACATAAATGTTGTGCTTAAATTAATAGAGATTAATTTAGTGTCTAAACTTGATGCGTAACATGTTTATCTTGTGTGCTCATAAATGTGTTGTATGCTATATGGTGATGAACCTTCAAGAAAGTTTTAAGTCCTTTTTGACATACCATGATTAAAACACTTGTAAGTACACGTGTATTTTCATGTGGGCTCGCCAAAGCGAGGTGCATTGATTTTATCTTTGTATGAGCAAGATGAGTGAATAAGAGTTTCCTATGCGTTTAAAATGGTTGGACTTAATTAGGCGTCAAAACAGTTTTGGGCCTAGGCAAAAGATGAGATTAAACATGCTTTCGAAATTGGATCCCTAAGAATCATATGAGATATGATTGACAAGAAATTGTCTACCTAATTAATTTGATTTTGAGCGGTCCGCCTCCGTGGACTCAAAGTTAAATTAAAGTTGGATCTTAGTACAATTTCAAAAGGATCTCATGAAAAGATCTAAGAGTCATATGAGATATGATTGACAGGGTTGTCTACCTAATTAATTTAGTTTTGAGCGGTGCGCCAAAGCGTACTCAAAATTAAGTTAAAGTTGGATCTTAGCCCATTTAAATTATATCATACATTGGATGTATATGAAGGTTATATAATTTAGTGGGAGTATTTTTGAAAATACACTATTTATCTCTTTAATGAGATTGGTACTTGTAAAATTTTGGAAATTTTGCATAAGTTGTAGATGACAACTAAAATCATTGCGATTAATCCTTGATAAGGATAAGCTTCAAAAGAATGATACAAACTCCATGGATTGGATCCTGAGCCTAAGAATAGTTCTAAGGCAAGAAGATGGGTTGTACATTCTTGATGGGCCTATTCCTAAAAGAACCAAATGCCGGAATAGACAATCACGAGAATCATGAGTATGATTTTAGGAGTGTGAGTTGTCTTATGCTCACGATTATGTGCTCTTAAACTCCAACAAAGTTTGGAACTTATGTTTCAAAGAGCAATCTAAGCAAGAGAGGTATAAAACCATTATTGCATTCACTTCTTGCAAAAGGAGTAAAGGGCAATAAGTGGAACCTCACACGCTTAAGATAATGACTACGTAGAGTATCTTGAGAAACTTGGGAGTCCATTTGGATTGGAGCTAGCCATGGATCTTATTCTTGATTCATTACCTAAGAGTTATAATCAGTTTGTGATGGACTATAACATGCTTAGAATGAATAAGAATTTCTTCGAGTTGCATTAACATGCTGAAAAACTGCGAAGATGAAGATATTGGAGAATGGTTTTCCAGAGCTCATGGTTCATAAGGAAAAGGGCCAAGTGCCAAAAGAAAGGTAAGACAAGAGTTGTCAAACCTAAAAGAAATAATTATGGTTAAAATAATAACTCTAATTGATGCAATTTGGTAAAAATGGCAATTGGATTGACCATTTAGAATTGTAGTCAAAATTCTGGATGATCAATAAAAGGAATGGTAGTGGGACTACCACTTGGGAATTTTATGTTATAAATTATTCTTTCTAAATTTAATTATTGGGTATTGGATACCAGAATAATTAGTAAAATGAAAGACTACTTATAGTAAAGTTTTATCTACAAACGGTGATGATGCAATGGTTGCAACATTGTTTGTAGAACACTTGTAAAGTGACTTTACTGATGAAGTAGAAAACATTATTTTGTTAAAAGATAATGAAGGATATTAATTTCTTGTTTGGAATAAGAAAAATGCTTTATTTATTATGATTTACTTAATTGTGTTATCATATAAATAAATCTTATATCCTAAATCTTGAAGAACAAATTAATAAAGGCTATAACATAAATAATTAAAATTCTTTATGCATTATTGTTTTGATCAAATAAATAAAAGATGCATATCTAAAATTCCATGGGACGGAGTTTTAAGTCATATGATTTGGAATCACATGATTTATGCAAATGTTATTTACTTGGACCAAGACATCCTTTACTATGATTGGTAAAAGGCTAATATCTTAATTGACCTAATACATTTTGATGTGTATGGTGCATTAAGAAGCAATGCTAAAAGAGAATTTTGGTTATACTTGGCAAAACTATTCAAAGATTCTGATTGGATCACGATGATGAATAATTTAACCAAGAATTTGACAATCATCATTAAAGTTGTGAAATAGTTTCACGATTAACTTCACTAAGAAAACCATTCTAAATGATGTGTCTGCATGGAAGTACAATAACCTTATTGGATATGGTTCATTAGATGATAAAGTCAAATTGATCTTCCATTATTAATTTTGGGGTTATGTATTACAAACCGCTATGACTACACTAATTTGAGTTCCATCAGAAGGGGTTAAATGGTGAAAGAAAACTCGGTTTGTCTTTCATAAAGGTTTAAGATGTTGAGACCTTTTGAAAAGGAGCTGTCTGGGACGCACTCACATTTAAATCTAATAAATATACTTTCATAGAATATCCTAAGGAAACTTGAGGATATAATTTTACTCATAAGAAACAAATGGTTTGTTGATTATGATGATACTTTTCTAGATAAAAGGTTTATCTCTAAAAGAATCAGTGGGAGTAAAATGTATCTCGAATGGTTCGAGACCTAGAAAAATATATATATTTTAACCTAAGATGGAAGTTGAATAAGTTTTCACAAGGAGTCGTGAAAAGTTCGTTCAAAAGATATACAAGAACTTGCATATGTGATAGGACACAATCTATTGCAAGAAATATTGGATATTTCGAAATAGAAAGTGTTGAGGTAAAGTTCATTTGGAATGAAGTATTTACCATCTATCAAAGATGTAATGTCAACTCCACATATTTAGATTAATGACTTGGAGTCATAAAATCTAAAATGCAATTCATGTATAATAATCAAGTTTGGAACTTGATCATTCTAACCCAAGGTGTTAAAACCAAAGGAGATGAATGACTTTTCTTGGAGAAAAATGTTACATGGATAGCAAAGAAATTTACTAGAATTCTCGTAGTCATATGTTCATATTTGGAATATGAAAATTGACAAAATGATGTCAAAACAAGTGTTCCTCAACGGGAACTCACTTAAGGATGTATTGGATACAACCTAAAGGTTTTGACAGTCAAAGAAAATTCTGATAAATTATGAAAGTTGCAGAAATCCATTGGATGGATTAAAGCAAGATTTTGGGAGTTGGAATCTCCGTTTTGATAAGTCATAGAGCTTGGCTTGATCAAGAACGAAGATGAATCTTGTATATACAAGAAGATTAGTGGGAGCATGGTGCTATTCCTTATCTAATATGTGGATGACATATTGCTCATTGGAAACGACATTCCTATACTTTAATCTGTAAAGACTTGGTTAAGAAAGTGTTTCGCAATGAAGAATATGGATGAAGCCGCATAAGTCCTTGGCATTAAGATCTATAGAGATAGATCGAAGAAGCTAATTGATTAAGCCAAAGTACATACATTGACAAAGTCATTAGAAGATTCCGCAAGAAAAATTCTAAGAGAGGACGGTTGTTAATGTTACATGGAGTTTTCTATGCAAAGACTCAAATGTCCTGAGACAAATGATGAGCATGAGAAGAATGAATGGGATGCCATTTGCTTCGGCAATTGGATCCATCATACCATGATAAGTACTAAGCCGGATATATCTAAATGCTTGGAGCATGACGAGTAGATATTAATCCGACAACCGGTGAGAGTCATTGGATGGCTGTGAAACAATTCTTAAAGCACTTTAGAAGGACTGAAGAATTGTTTTGATCTATGAAGGGATGGAAGATGATCTCGTCGTATATGGGTACGCGGATGCATGCTTCCAAACCGACAAAGATGATAAAAGATCGCAATTGAGTTTTATAAATAATAGTGAAGCTGTAAGTTGGAATGGTTCCAAGAAGAGTACAGTCACTAATTCTGCGACTAAAATCTAAGTATATTGCTGCATTAGATGCTACAAAGGAAGTTGTTTGGATTAAGTAGTTCATTGGTGAACTTAAGGTGGTTCCTAGTATTGCTAATTCAATAGACTTTATTAGTGATAATAGTCGTGCTATTGATCAAGCAAAGGAACAAAGGGCACATCCTAAATCCAAACACATACTTAGGCGTTTTCTTATCGTTCGAGAAATCGTTGATAAGAAAGACGTACATATATGCAAAGTACCTACTAATGATAACGTTATAGACACGCTAAACAATGGGACTTCCATAAATCTAAACATGATGGTCATGTTAGGTCCATGGGTATTGGATACCTAGGGAATTGGGCCTAGGGCAAGTGGGAGATTGTTGGTGTTGGTGCCCTAGGCACGTTCGTTGAACGTTGTAAGTTATCATGATAATAAAGAGATAATAGGATTATTATTATGGCTCGTGTTTGCTTATAATAATCTCCGTCCCTAGAGCTTGTTAAGCACTAGTATAAAAGCTAAATGATCATGAGATGATCATGTTAGATTTATGGGTACTTGTTTGGAACAAGGTACTGGACATGACCCGCGGTATGAGATTTATGTCATGGTCTATGTCGTACATATATCTCATATTAGTTATGTCATTTGAATCCTTAGACATGAAGTTATTATAGTCTTCCACTTGATGAAAATTATGTTTGACATATTCAAACGCTGCCTTAACACGGTAGTTATAAAGGGTATGATTGGCATGATTGGATTCACGTAGGGAAGAATAATAAGCCAAATGGATTTGTCCCTCTTCGGAGAGATGTCAAGCTTGGGCCCCTCGAAGGAATGATGTTGGTGAAATGTTTGGCCAAACTCAAATGGATTGATTGGATCAATGTCATTTGGATTATCAACATATTCGGGATCGAGAAAAGTATTGAACAATACAAGTTGACTTGTTGACCATGACTTGTGTTCAATGACATCGTGGACAAAGGGATTATGACATGTTCTAATAGGAATGCGAACTTGTATCTAGTTATACTAGTTGGGTAGGTATGACGGTTTGCTAGAACCTAATCATATCTTATGGGATCATGTTTGAACCCATTGCCAACTTAGTATAATCCTAGAGGGTCACACACAATAGAACGAATCTTTAAAAGGACTACATTTTTGGAAATTCTGGACATTCTGAGAAGTGGGCGACCGCACAGTTTGGACTGGGCGGCCGCACACTTAGTTCAGTTTTGTACCAGTTTTGCTTCAGATAGTTGTGCGACCGCACAGAGGGTTTTGGGCGGCCGCACAGTGCTGTCGGGTGGCAGATTCCTAATTGATTTGGAAACGAATTTTGGAAGGATTTTGACACAAGTTTCCTATTTGGAATAGGTCATACTTGTGTATAAAAGACCAAATTCGGCCAGCACTCTAGGCTAATGATTTTGTGAGTCTCAAAGAGTTTGAGAGAGGGTTATTTTGTTCCAAGACATTCTTGGTTGAGGAACAAAATAATACACAAAATAAATTCCATATAGTTCTTTTGATTGTGAAAAAGTGTTTCACAATTTGGTCTAGCAACCAAGATCAAGTGTTCTTGATATTCGTTCGTGGTGTGGATACCGCTAGAGGGTGAAACTTATCATCTTCATAGTTCGTGATTCTTGCTTTGTTCGTGATCAAGATTTCAAGCATCTATCGAATTCAAGGTTGCAAACTCAAAGGCATCAAGGGTTAGTATTCTAGTATTCATATTGTTGTATTTGACTTAATCATATGAATGGATCTATGGGCTTTGGGTTTCATTAAATTCTAAATGCTTAATTCCGCTGCGCATGTGACTACGAAACCCAACAGTAATGTACTCCCTCTGTCCCATACCAATGGGTTTTTTTTGTCAAACCAACTTGAACTTTTACTAACATTTTATGTAAAATTACTAATCTCCATAAAAAAAAAATTAAAAAAAAATTAAATTTATAGTAATAGAAACATTATCAATAACTATTTCTAAATTTTTATAGAGTTAAATTATTTAGCATAAAATGTTAGTCAAAGTTCGAATAGTTTTGACCAAAAGTGCCTATTGATATGGGACGGAGGAAGTATTACCCAAAAACCTAATACAGTGTAATTAATTATCACCCATTAAAATAGTAAAAGTAATGTTAAATTATCATTTATCAATTACTTCACAAACCCCATAATCACGGACACTTTCTTACCCGTTTCAAAACGAGATGAGATCTCCTGTACCACTTTTTATATAACATTTGTGTACCACAAGCCATCTAACGGCTATAAGTTATTAACATTAAAATATTTATAATGTCAACAATGATGCATAGCCATTGGAAGATTTGTGGTACACAAGTGGTACACAAAAATGATACAGATATGATTTCATCTGCCAAAAAAAAAAAGTTACACCAACACCCACCAACTAGCTAGTGCAGAGTCGTTGTAGCTTTTTGATGTTCAAAGATGCTTATACGACTTATGCCTAGCTACCTTTTCATTCTTTCTTCGGCAAACTTTTGTTTTTGTCAACACCAATCAATGGTCATGCTAGCTTAATCATTTAACCGTGATTTTACAAGGAAAAAATATATAATTATTCCAGCTTTACAATCGTTCAACATCTTACTTAGAGTAGGATGCACCATTGTTATATTACATTATCCTTATATTATATATATTACATCAATAGAAATCACTCATTTTATGAAAAATTCTGATTCTACACATCCCAAATTCATAACAGTGGCTCCATTTTCACAATTACTTTCGATCATTAGTTATTATAGTAATAAATAAGTATATAGTTAATACGGAGTATAATTCTATTTTTACTCTTACAGTAAACTTGTTGCATTTTAATAAGTTACTGAATGAGATAATGTAGGAGAGTGATAACTAATCAAATGAGAGAATATTTAGTAATTTCTTCATAAGTTGTAGTAATATTTTTATTTATTAAAAAATTTAGAAATATTAAAAAAAATAATACTAATAGTCACAGCTATTTTGAATTGAAAAGAATACCTAATTACTTTCATTCAACCAATCAATGTGTTGTCATCACGATTAACCACAACATTACTGAAGGCCAGGGATACATTTCTCTAGCTTATTCCTTAATCAAGAAACAAATTCGATAATTAATCTTGATTAACCGCATACAACTTTACAAGAACATTTGTGTTCATTTCTACGTTCTCCGGCTTCACATCTACAGCTACTAGGCTTCGCAACCGTCCCAAATTTTGACTGGAATTTCTGGAAACATTTGTATGCACCATTGAATTCGCATCGACCTTCCTCTCTCATTCTCACCTTGCATAATCTTACTAATTGTTTGCCTGAAATTAAATACCCGAAAAACTGAAACATTAGATCATGAAATAGGATAACTTATTGGTATTGAGATATCAAAACAAGGAGTGAAATCAAGTAAGAATTGCAGGAAATGTTACATACTTTGGGAGAAGGTAGATAAACTAAATAGAAGGGTTAAGAATAGAAAGAGCAAGATTGTAGATTTCTTCATAATATGGTGTATTTCTTGTGAATAATGTGTTTATTTTCGCGGCATCATGCTTATTTATATGATCAGTAGTAGCAGTTTTCGGGACGAGCTTCTTTAAGAAATATTCATATTAGGAATTTCTATATCTCATTGTCTCAAAGAAAAGAGTTGCATTTCAAAGTGATCGATATTTGACATACTTTTTGCTATGCATAAAATTATAACATTTCCAAAATAAACTAAAAGTGCAATGCATCTTGAAATGTAAAAGAAGTACATGCAACCTACACCATACACTTAACTTTAATGAAAGAGCATATTTATGTAAATCGTTAATACTAGGAAATAAGTAACCAAAATTATACTAGTAATTAAGAATCATGAAATTAATTACTTTTTAACATTATTTCCAAAATAGATTATTATTATTATTCTACTAAAAGATACATTAGCTTATTGGTCAGCTAAAACGAGTCTTATAGATCAGTATTTGGATATGTGTCCGCAAAGACAAAAATTGAAGGTCTTATTAAATTTAGGTCACAAATACATGAAAGGACGAGCAATTGCTGTCCCTGAAAACCGTTCTAGGCCTGCAATTAGTATCACCAATTTATTGGTCCCATGTCTAATGTTCTTTCACCAGTGCAAAACCCTAATAACATAAAAATTAAATAGTACTACCTCTATCCTAAAATGATCGTTACACGTTTTTTTGCCGTTACTATGAAGAAAGTTTGAGCAATAATTTGAAGTTGTTTTAATTATACTAATGAAGATTTAAATTTTTTATTGATATACTATCTATAATACTATCAATAACAAGTTTTAGATTTTTTTTATAATTAAATAAACTTCAAATTATTGCTCAAAGTTCCTTCGTAACAATCGCAATGTCATGAGAAGTGCTGCTCTACTTATATGAATGAATTGAGAATTGAGGAAACATAACTAAAAGTTTAAAAACATTGACATGTTAACTATGACATTTATTCTGGGATTCTGGAAGAGAGAGTACTACAATTAAAGTTATACGGGGCAAGTATCTAAAAAACGCTAGGTGGTCGCTAGCGCTTAGGCCCCGCCTAGACGGGGCCTAGGCGGCCAAGACGGGGTCTTTTAGAACACTGATACGGGGTACATCTTTTTTATGTGGGAGGATGGTTATCACATTTTCTATTTGTTTTCGTAAATCAATTTTTTTTTTTTTTTACATTGAAATTTTCTGGTTAAGTTGTGGCCAAGAGATTTAGCGAACAAATCAACCCCTAAAATTAGTCTCCTTATGTAGCTCCTAAATAAGTGTTATTTCAAACTTGTTGAACCATACAAGTGAGAGAAACATTCTCTATGCTCACTTAATTAACGCATTTCAAACCATGAATTCTCCCTTCATATATCCCCCATTCCCAACCCAACAACATTCACAAATTGTCCCACAAAACAAAGTAAACAAAATAAAAATAAAAATAAAAAAAAAAGATAGAAAAAAATTATGGCAAACACAGTCCTAGCCGCGACATGCTCAAAGTTCCAGGCAGCTGGAGGAATGTTAGTTCGTAGCAGCCCTTTGACGTCTAGGGTGTCATCTCTCGGCTTTTCGCCCCAACCATTTCACCAGGTATATTTACTTCATTTTAATCAGTATTTCGCGTACTTTTTTTTTTTTTTTTTTTTGAAAGTTTAAATTTTCAATAATAGCATTACATTAACAGGGGTAAATGCATAAACGAATTAGTAAACTAAATATTTGTATATATTATGAATAAAAAGGGATGTTTGCGAAATGTGATGGCTGCTGCATATGAGCCAGCCAGACGTGGCACAAATGAGCTGAAGAAGGCAGGCTGTGAAATTAAAGATGAGGCTGCCTCTGCTGCTGACAAGGTAATGATCTCTATTTATAATTATTCATTAATTTGTTGTATTTATTATCGTGCGCTTACTTGATAATTTTAATTACTACTACTAATAATGTTGTTTACGCGTCTTTTCAAAGGTGGCTAATAAAACTAAAGATGCAGCCGGAAAGGTAGCGGGGCAAGCGGACAATCTGGCTGACAAAGCAAAGCAAACGGCGCAAGAGGCATGGGGCTCGGCTAAGGATACTGCCCAGAAAGTGAAAGAAACAGTGGTTGGCAAAGCTGAAGATTCAGCCACATTTGTTAAGGAAAATGCAGACACTGTCAAACGCAACATGAACACAAAATAACTTAATTAATTAATCATGTAAATATATATAGTTAATCCCTCTTTAATTTGTTTTCCTCCTTGCCAATTTCAAGCAATTGAGACAAATTGGCTAAGTTGAGTTGATTTGAATATTTGTTTAGGTATGTCTTTAGTGTTTTTTTTTTTTTTTTTGTTGTGTTAAGTTTTAACCCAAGTGGAATATTTTTCACACTTGTGGAAACCACTGAGAGGTTTGATATATTTTGTTATTGTAACAAATTAATTTCCCCTTGAAAACAGATCAAGGAAAATATGATGTTATAGCTTATTTGTTGATACCTTGACTTCTTGTTAAAATATTACTCCCTCCGTCCCAAAATGATCAACGCGTTTGACTATTTAAACTTTTTAAGGATATGAACACTTGTTTCACTAGCCATGTTTTGTTTATGCACTTTTAAGCCTAAGTTGTAGAAATTGGAAGAACTTTTTGGGACAATGAGAAATGAAAAATGAGAAGACCATCGATGAACTGATCGGATTAACCAACCCCACATCCCGAGACACCGACTTGTCGGGTTCAGTGAATTCGCCTTCAACTTTCACTTCTTCAGCTTTCACTTCATTCGGATCCACATCCCGATACACCGAGCCGATCATGATATTTCACTAATGATCTGGCCTGGTCGACCCAATCATGATATTCAAGGATGGGACCTTTTCTCACGCGAATCGTTTACCTGTAACTATTCAATACCCCTACGTAAAAATTGATCACATCAGAGCGTTTCCGCGGGCGAATCCACATTGAATTTGATAAATGCATTGCTTGTGAGACCAAAAGTCGAGAGCAGGAGGAAGAGAAGAAGAGATCTCAGACTCGGATAAGAAGGTGGCAGACTTAGTTTAATAAATTTCTACTTCTCATTTCTACTCACGAACTGTAATCATTTCTAGAATTCCACTGGGGTAACGTTATTCTTCTTTTCCTTTTTGTCTATAAAGCCAGATATTCAGTTAGATCATTTTGGGACAGAAGGATTATTCACTTAGTCCCAAAATCGCACTTCATTTTATAATTCAATGCGTGCTCAGCTCAACTACAAATCAGTCGGATTAGCTTACTATATAAAATATAACTCATCAAGAAAGATGCGCTTCTAAGTTCTAAGTACACGAACACTGATGTCTAAATGAAATTGAACAATAAATGCGGATTTGTAAATTAAAAAGTAGTAGTGTTCAAAATAAAATAACAAGTCTACAATTTCAAAACAGTAAGATAGAGAAAAACCTGAGAAGTACACATTTTTTTTTTTCTATTTTTTTTTTACGATGTCCACGCCATACGGTTGAATTGGGAAATCGCAGTGTGATAATAAGATACACACACATATATGCACGACCGTCTTTGCCTTGCCTTTCCTTGCCTAGTTGCCTGTTTTCTTAACGGGATTTTTACTTGTTTAGTGCTAAGCATGTGAATAGCCGGGCCAGCCTCTTTGGTGATGGGCCTGGCCTAAGATTTTGATGTGGCTCAAGTGAGCTCATACTTTCACTATTCACGAGATTAAGAACAAATAAATATTATGAATATAAAATGTAAATTAAGAAAGAGAAAATGGGTAAAGAGTTTTTGTTGTGAGAATAAGTGGGTCCCATTACCTATTTAAAGTGATAATGTAAAGTAAGAACCTTAATTTGAGACATACGAAAAAAGGAAAGTAAAAACTTTAAAGAGGGAATTTTTATTTTTTTTTATTCCAAATGTTATTTCCAATTATTTTTACCATTTATTTTTTCAAAATTCATGTATACTTGCAAAAATAACATTTTGAAAGTAGATATCAATAATTGCAGAAATAACATTTTGAAAGTAGATATCAAGTATATTCATGATTTTTTAGCATTAAATGCCAACTTTTTTTAGAGTGTCTTTTAAATCGGAAAGAGTCATTCATTTTGGAGCAAAGGGGTAGTGTATTTAATAGAACATCAATTTTAAACGACAAAAACTTGTGTGCACACATGCATGATCCGTCTCATCCATGAGACGGGTCGGTTTTTGACCCGCCCGCCCTACCACGAACCGGCTCCAGCCTCCAGGACCCAGGGGTCGAACCTGCCACGTGGCAGCCTCTCATAGGCCCATTTTTTTTTTTTTGCTTTTTTTTATAATTTTTTTTTTTTTTTTTTTGGTTTGTCAAAGGTAATAGTTACTATAACTTAATGTAATGACTGTATTCATATAAAGTAACAGTTTGTATACATAAAGTAATACATATATACAGAAAAGTAACAGTGTTTTTTTTCTATTTTTTCTTCGTTTGCCAAAAGTAATACTTATTACAACTAAAATGTAACGAACGTGTTACTTATATGTAATAATGTTTATACATAATTGTAACACATATGTATAGAAAAAGTAATAATTCAACCATTTACATTTTTAGAGCTAAAAACACTTGATTAGTGTTACATGTAAAAGTATTACATTATCTATAAAAATATGTTATAATTTCTTTTATTAAAGTGTTACATTTACTTGTACAAACAATTACATTCATATATGAGTTGTTACTTTTCAAATGTTACTTTCTTTCAAAAAATTAAATCAAAATACACAATATTATTGTTTGGGTTACATGTAATTATAGTTAGTATTACATTTGAAAAAATGGGTAAAACGAGCTTTTGTTTTTTGTAAAACAGGTGTTACGTTATCTTATGAACAATGTTACTTTATATGTATACAATCATTACATTAAGTTATGGTAACTATTACTTTTGGTGAACGGCTGAAAAGCCGAAAAAATAATATAAAAACTCAAAAAAATAAAATAAAAAAATTTGGACCTCTGGGAGGCTGCCACGTGGCGGATCATGCCCCATGGGTCATGGGTCGACCCGTGTCATGCATGAGACGGATCCCCTTGTTCTCATGGGATACCACCTCATTTTAAACTTTATAAGTTTGTTAAATAAAATAATTAAATTCTTAATTTTTTTAAAAAATTCTATGATTTTATTAAAATACACGGTACTTTTTTTCTTTGTCATAATTGTTAGAAAAATTCTGAAAAAAGGAACCCTAACATATAGAATATATAATAAACAGAATTAAACTTAAAGTAATAAACTGGAAATGATCAAACAGAAACTGGAATGGAGTATATGTGCCGAGCCGTGTGTTAGACACACTGTCCTTAAGACTTATTCGCCCCCTCACCGTGAGTGCTTAAGGTTCCTGTAGGACGCTAGTCTCCCAGGATAACTCGCACGAACCGGATGCTTCCCTGCGTTAAGAGACTCCGGCGAATTGAGGTTGTGCCTGGACTAGGGATGGCCAAACGGAACCGGAACCGGAAAACCGGACCGGAAAAGCCCGGAACCGGAGCAAACCGGGGAGTAAACCGGAACCATAGTAACCGGAACCGCCATTCATCCGGGCCGGTTACGGTTCACATAAATGGCGAACCGGACCGAAAATCCCTTGTTTTTCAATAATTTTAAAGGGGGGACCGAAACCGTACCAGAACCGGAACCGGATTGTGCCAACCGGAACCGGGGTAAGTACGGGCCGGTTCAGGGTCACATATATGCCGAACCGGAATCGGACCCGGAACCGGTTTTGGCCATCCATAGCCTGGACAGTATCACCACAAATGCAGATGCAAGAGGAGGCCAAAGAAGGAATGACAATATACAACAAAGGAGAGGGTGTGAGAGATTGCTGGAAAATGTGTTTTCTTTCTGTGTCTTCTTGCTTGTGTTCTTCATCTCTATTTATACTACTCCAAGAACAGATTTACATCCAAAAATTTAATTAAAAGGATAAACACAATCCTTAATTAATTCTGAGATAAGGCATGTCTCTTCATTTGGGTCCATGATTTGCACCTCCTCCTGCGCGCGAGAGAGAGCCTCTATGCCATACAAGCTTGAACACTAGTCAAGTGCCCAAGCCTTTAAACTAGATTCCTTTTACATTTCTTTCTAATGTGTGATAACTTCCATATCCCTATTTCAACCCACTAACTTTAAGCCTTTGTATCTCATTCATCCCAACTCCAAATTGGACAAATGAATACATTATCTTAATGTTCTCACGGAGTAGAACACAAACCCACAAACAAGTTTGTCATTCGACAAATTATATATCAATTAATCAATACACAAAATTAAGGAAAATACTCATTTCCTTCACATTTTTCCAACAATAATTCACTGAAATTGACATGAAAAAAATTAGACTTCTTATAGATGGAATGAGCATATACATTAGATAATTTTTCAATTTTTTTTTTTTTTTTGACATCTGATCATTTTCTAAAGGAGACACAAAATACTTTATCTGTTCCACCTGAATTGTAATGTATCCGAACTAGCTCATAAAGTTATAGATAGGAGTAATAAATAACCCCATAAAAAATGTAATGTGTAATATTAGGGTAAATATAAAGTTACAAAAAAATCTCATAAAATTTGGCTCACAAAATGATGGGTCACAGTTTTATTGGTGTTTTTAATTAGAGTGTGTCGGGTCTACAATCCATGCAACCAATAAAATATCGTCATCTCATTTTGTATCCATCATTTAATATATATTTTTTTACCCCTATTGACAGTAATATTAATATATTTAGGGAAGCCTTTCTCTTGGAGCCTTGAAGCAGGCAGCACTGTAGTCTGTAAGTGTAAGACCATATACAATGGTAATGGTGGGTTGAAAGGGGGGGGGGTGTTGAAAGGGTTAAGTTGGTTGAAATAGTGTAATGGGGAGTTGAAAGGGGGTTTAATGAAAATGGGGGTTGAATTGTTTCAACCCGGTTGAGAGAAAGAAATGGGACCATACCTTGGACACGTGGCGAGCTTCGATTGGGCCGACATAGGCGCGTGCGGCTCACCGCCCGACAAGGCGCGTGAGTCGCCTTGTTGACACTTTTTTTTTTCTGATTGGTACACTTGTCATGCAACCATTGGTTCTTGAGATTTCCGGATTTATTTATCATCTCAATTATTTAACTCAATTATTTTATATTAAATTAATATTATTTTTTTCGCCAAAATTCATATTTTTTTCCCTCTTTAAATAAATGCAAGTTTCATTTTATTTGGACACCGAAAAAAATCCTCTTTTCTCAATATAAATTTCTCAATTATCCTTCATTAACCCTTGTTTTAAAAAAATCAACATCTTTTTAGTGAATAATAATTATCGTCATTTCTCGTATTTGTTTAATTGCAATTACAAAAAAATAATTAAGTGTGAAGTATTTTTTTTAATTATAAATAATAATAATAATTATTAGGAAAAACTGCAAAAAAAAAGTATCTAAACTATTGGAGTTGTGCGGATTTAGTAACTTATTTCATTTTTGTCCCACGAAAAATACCTTAACTCTTTTTCCTGTGTAGCGGAGGTACCTATTGCTAACGCCGTCCAGTTTCTGCCTTTATCCACACTTGTGACTACTCACGTGACCTATTTTGAAGGGTAAAAACAGAAGTTCAAGTGTAAGAGGATTTCACAAAGAGAAAGGGGCTATGATAAAAAATAATTAGTTTCACATATCCCCCTTCCCCTCCCTTCACTTCCCAGTCTCAACACCCAAATCCTATCTCTACCCCGTGATTCCCCACCCCCATCCAAACTACTTGCTCCTCTCTTCGTCTTCTACCCACAAATACATCTCCATTCCTCTCTCTTCGGCCCATAAATCTCGCCTCCCCCATTCTTTCTCTAAATCTCGCCACCCCTTTTGATTTTAATTATTCGACTTCTTAGATCTGAAATCGAGAGTTTGGGTGAGAATATTGGAGGTTCAAAAATCGAAAATAAAAATGGGACACGATTGTGTTCGACTTCTTAGATCCGAATTTTGGAAGTTCAATTTCGTCGGCAATAGCAATGATGCAGGAGTATTTATGGTGTTTTTAGGTTTGTGTTATGACCTGGGTATCAAAATTGGGGATAAATCAATTGAAGATTCAATTGATTGAGAAATGTAACCAGAATCGTAGAAATGGGAGAGAAGAAGAGAGATAGCAGGGAAATTAGAGAGAGATTGGAGCGATTGAGATAGAGTTAGAGAACACGGGAGAGAGATTGAGAAAATCTTGGGAGAAATGTTAATTCTTCATTGATTCTCCTCATGGCTTTTCTTCATTGATTCTCCTCGTGGCTTTTCTCCTCGTTGTTGGTGTTATGCCCTAGGCATGTTGTTTGAATGATTAATGTTATTATTTATAAAGATATTGAATGTTTGATTATTATATCTTTTGCATGTTTATTATAATAATCCACGTCCCTGATAATTATGATTAATTATTAGTATAAGTTTAATAGATAATCATATGATGATTATGGTGTATGGGATACAATTAGACTTATGGGTATTTGTTGGAGAACAAATACTGGACTGACCCCTATGAGATTTATGTCATGGTCACAATATCATAATTAAGTCTCATATAGTTATATATCACTGGAATCTCTAGACCTGAGGGTATTACAGTCTTCCACATGGTGAACATTACGTTTGACATACTCAAACGTTATCCCTAACCGGATAGCTATAAAGAATATGATTGGCGTAATCGAAATCATGTAGGGAAGAGTATTAAGCCAAGATGTTGTTCCTCGTCAAGAGAGATGTCAAGCTTTGGCCACTCGATGAATGGTATTGATGAAATGCATGGCCGTGCTCAAATAAGATTTGTATTATCAATACATTCGGGATCGAGAAAGCATTGAACAATGTAAGTTGACCATTGACCATGGCTTACGTTTAATAGACATCGTGTAACAAAGAGATTGTGTTATGTTCTATTTTAAGAAACTTTGGATTTCAAAGTTATACTAATTGGGTAGTCATAATGGCTTGCTAGAGTCCGCTTATGACTTACGAGGTTTGACTGGTTCGGACTCGTTGCCAACTTAGTATAATTCTATTGGGTCACATACGCAGAACGGATAATTAAAAGGAGCGAAAAACGAGGAAACTGAAGGGAGGCACCGTACGGCTGTCCAGGCCCCGTACGGCTGGAAAGCCGCCATACGGCTGCCCCCCCCCCCCCCGGCTGACAGTTTTATTTTAAGCAGTTCTTGTTGATCAAGAATACCTAAGTCCTAAAGGATTTTGGACACCCTTAGTATATAATGTAAATTGACGGGAATTGTTCCCTAGCTATTGATTTGATCAATTCCAAACTCTTTCTTTGAGAAAGAAAATACACATAATATACTAGGATCATTGTGTTTGATTATTCCCAATCATCAAGTCACAATAATCATTAGGAGTTTTGAAGAATCGTTCTTCAACATCGTTGATCAATCCGAAGACCTAGCAGTCAAGTTAAAGAAAGCGTTCTTGAAATTTGTTCGTTGTGTGGATCACCGGTAGAGGGCGTTTCTCTTAACGCTTAATCCAAGTTTTACATAACGATCTACAAGGGTTAGTTTCTTTCATCTTGTTATTATGAATTATTGTTTATAGCGAATCTAGGCTATTGGGTTTTATTCATGTCTTTCTTCCGCTGCGCATGATTGCACGAAACCCAACACTCGTGGCTTTTCCAAACCATAAATCTGGGTTTTGTTAATTTCTGATTTGGGATACGTTAATTCTGATATAGGAACGATTAGTTTTGACTATGGTGGGTGGCAGCGATGGTGGCGGGTGGCGGAGCGGTGGTGGTGGGTGGCGGTGTCGGCAATGATATTGTGCTGGCTATGACTTTTTTTAACAAAGAAACAAAGCTTAATGGATATAATGAAAATAACAAATACTACTAAGGACTAATAGGAAAACATTTAATATATTAAGGACTAATGAAAACAAAAAGAATACTTGTAAGGACTAACAATTTATGTTTTGACCTCTTTGTCCTTAAAAAAGAAGTCATGTGCATGACACATGATAACTTAACGGCCAAATTCAAACGGCATGAGCAATAGGTACCTCCATTGCACATCAAAATAAGTTTAGGTATTTTTAGTGGGACAAAAATGAAATAAGTTACTAAATCCGCACAACCCCAATAGTTTAGGTATTTTTTTTTGCATTTTTTCCTAATTATTATTATTTTACTAATCATAAAAATAAAGAATATAAATAAGATAAAAGTAGTGGGGTATAGGATGATGAGTTGGAAGGGAGTTGAATTTAATTAAACCAAACCATTGTAAGGTGTAAAAGTGAAATGGTAGTTGGATTATGAGTTTTTTGCAAAATGACCCCCGCGTACTATCAATTTATTGCAATGTAACATTTGTACTTTCAAAGCGATCAAAATAAGTTTAGGTATTTTTAGTGGGACAAAAATGAAATAAGTTACTAAATCCGCACAACCCCAATAGTTTAGGTACTTTTTTTTTGCATTTTTTTCTAATTATTATTATTTTACTAATCATAAAAATAAAGAATATAAATAAGATAAAAGTAGTGGGGTATAGGATGATGAGTTGGAAGGGAGTTGAATTTAATTAAACCAAACCATTGTAAGGTGTAAAAGTGAAATGGTAGTTGGATTATGAGTTTTTTGCAAAATGACCACCGCGTACTATCAATTTATTGCAATGTAACATTTGTACTTTCAAAGCGATCAAAATAAGTTTAGGTATTTTTAGTGGGACAAAAATGAAATAAGTTACTAAATCCGCACAACTCCAATATTTTAGGTACTTTTTTTTTGCATTTTTTCCTAATTATTATTATTTTACTAATCATAAAAATAAAGAATACAAATAAGATAAAAGTAGTGGGGTATAGGATGATGAGTTGGAAGGGAGTTGAATTTAATTAAACCAAACTATTGTAAGGTGTAAAAGTGAAATGGTAGTTGGAATATGAGTTTTTTTGCAAAATGACCTCCGCGTACTATCAATTTATTGCAATGTAACATTTGTACTTTCAAAGCGATCAATGTCACCTGCGTACTATCATTTGGTAAACAATTGAACCTCAAATTTTAATTGTCGTTTAATAACGTCCTTGTATACATATTTTTCAAATGTGGTCCTTAAAGTTTTCTTTTTTTATATGTCCTCATCACTCTCATAAAACTGACAAATTTTTAACTGTAGTTGGTCATGTGCTATCACGTGACTAACATTCGTTAAACACTTAATTACACTATTGTTGTAGTTAGTCAAATTTTTTTAAACACTTAATTACACTATTGTTGTAGTTAGTCAAATTTTTAATAGGAAATTGTTATTACCTATTAAGGGATCAAATCAAAAAAATTCAATACCAGAAAAGAAAAAGAGGAAAAATGTAATCCAGAACACATGAATAAAATCAAATCCAAAACATAACAAACAACAATCCATCAAAAATCAAGGCAGCAGCAAAACAGTAATTAACAATTCGTACGAACAAATTTGCACGTACCTAGGGTTTCAATACCAAAAAAGAAAAAGAGAAAAAGCAGTGTTTCCGTTAGAGAAGTTGAATTTGACTTCTGTTTTCTGGTGAAACCCCAAACGTCGCCGTTTGCTGAGATTTTGATAACCTTCGACTAATCCACCATGGACGAGGTTAGGACAGGATCAGCGAAACGGAGAAAGAGAAAGAGAGAGAGAGAGAGAGAGAGAGAGAGAGAGAGAGAGAGAGAAGTTGTACAAATTTTTTTCTGTTGTTCAGCAGAAACACAGTTGTCGTCTACGGAATTTACGATCGATTCTTCACCGTTAATTGCCCTCCCCCCAGATAACCCCCAGATAAAATGGAGAAACAACGGAAATATTATTAAGAAAAAAAAATCATGACTCCTTAGTATGAGTATACACTAATTTTCAAATTTGAATTTTTTTGATTTGAGCCCTTAATACGTAATAACAATTTCGCATTAAAAATTTGACTAACTCTAACGATAGTATAATTAAATATTTAACGAATGTTAGTCACGTGATAGCACATGACCAACCACAATTAATAATTTGACAATTTTATGAGAGTGATGAGGAGATTGCAAAAAAGAAAACTTTAAGGATCATATTTGAAAAATATGTATACAAGGCCGTTAGTTTTTAAACGGCAGTTAAAATTTGAGGTTCAATTGATTGCCAAATGATAGTACGCATGTGACATTGGTCGCTTTGAAAGTACAAATGTTACATTGCAATAAATTGATAGTACGCGGGGTTATTTTACAAAAAAACTCGTTGAATTATTAAGTGGAAGAGAGAGAAAATGATGTAGAATGTTAAAGTGGTAGTTGAATGGATTGTGGTAGTTAAAACCAACGTCGAAGAGAACTTTACAGCAAATAAAGAGGACCACCACAATGACAATATACTGTCTCATTTTTTGTTCCCAGTTCCCCCTTCATGCATGCCTTCCACGTATCACACATGTATACCCTCCTTTTTGATTATTACTCTTTTTTTTTTTTTAAATATATTAATGCAGCAGACAAAGATAATGTTTCAAATTCTTTTATACAGTATTATGCTTCAATAATCCTCATCTTTGACTTATCGGATTATGGGTTTATGACATGTTAATGCTCATCACTATTTATAACTGTTTGAAACGTTCCACCGTTTTGGTGGTCAACACTCAACAGTATGCTAAATTTGATTATTATGTTGACTATTCCTTTAAGAAATTCTTTTTTAAGAAATACTTAGAGTGTATGTCCACTTTTCTTTTTTAGTCTGTCCTAAAGTATATATCCACTTCTTAAAATGGCAAAGAATGTTTACTATTCCTCTCATTCATTCTCTCTCCTACTTACTTTTATACTCATAACACCAATCAACTTACTACGGGTAAATATAAAATCACAAAAAAATCTCACAAAACTTGGCTTACAAAATGATGTGTCAAGATTCTATTGATGCTTTTAATTAACCAATAAAATATCTTCACCTCATTTTGTAGACTTCTTTTGTGCCCCTAGCATTGTCCTCAACTTACTATTCACTCACACTCATTCTATATCATATTTTACTTTTATACCCATTACACTTATACTGTATCACTTTCACCATTTCTTAATCTCCGTGCAAATGAGAGGGTTGACATATACCCTGGGACGGAGGGAGTAGTATTTAATAAATTTATTTATGTAATATTCTTGATTGATTTTCTGATTTAATATTCCTTCTATCTCATAACATTTTGCACCTTTTTGATGTCAATTTAAGTTGAATTTGATTAAGACTTTATAGAAAATTTGATGATCTTAATAAAAATTTAAAAATTGATATTGATTCACCATTAAAAATCCATCAATAATAATTTTTAGATTTTTATTAGAATCATCAATTTTTTTTACAAAGTATTGGTCAAAGTGTACTAAAATGATCATTTTGATCAAAATAATGCAAGTTATTATGAGACGGGAAAGAGTATACTTTGATTAGTTTGCTGACAACAAACTTGAGACCAGAAATGGATCTGTGCTATAACATACTCCATCCGTCACACCTCACTTGAGATCGATGAGTATAATAACTAAGAAAATGCATGAAGGAGAAAAAAAGAAAAAATATTGTGAGTATAAAAAGTAAAGTAAAAGAAAAAATTAGTGGGAAAAATAGTGATTTGATTGATGTTGTGAGAGAGAAAATGGGCTTGCCTCGCTCCATCCATAAGGGGGCAAACCATTTACTCTCTCAATAAAACCCGTCTCACACAAGTTTTTGTCAATTTAGAATAGCTTGAAATTCCCACTAGTGTGACCAGAAACACGTGTACAAGTGAATTGAGTGTATAGTTTTCATCTCCCTCAAGCCAAGCCAAAACGAAAACCTTGAATTAACAGCCCAATGGCCTTGACTTTCCATGCCATTCAACCATCACCTATTTCTATTCCCTCATTTTGCTTACGTGGCACAAAAAGAATGGGAACTCATGCGTGTGCATTGTTGGTTCACGTGTTCACGAAGTAATCTAGCGTATCCCACAGGGATAACGACGGAGCTTGGAAAACGGAGTTGTGTGGTTGGTTACTTGGAAAGAGAGGGTGTTTAGGAATGGGTTTGGCTTTATTATACTCTTCCCTCTCATTTTAAACTTTTAAAAAATAAAAAAAAAAAAATTGTTAGGAGAGAGAAAGTGTTGTAAAAAATAGTTAAAAGATAATTATTTTGAATATGACATGTGGTGTCCACAAATAAAGAAACATAAAATTTTGGGAGAAACTAGTTCCTCCATAAGTTATAAAAAGTCTTGTTTTTACAGTTAAAAAGTGGACTTTTTATAACTTATAGAGGAACTAGTTTCCCCCGAAACCTACTCATAAAGAAGAGGCTGTCTCTTGTATAACGGTCGCACGGCGTGCGACGGCGCGGAGCCGAGCCATTTTTTATTTTTATTTTTTTTGCCGAGATTTTTTTTTTTTGTGCCACCCCAACTTTTTTTCCTCCAACAAAAGTAACACTTATTATAACGAAATGTAACACTTTTTTTATTCAAATGTAACTCTGTTTTTAAAAAAATGTACCACAATTTTGCTGCAATAGATAAAGATAACATAAAGATTGACAACTAAACTAATGTAACAGTTTTTATAAAGGAATGTAACACTCATTTTTTCAAATGTAACACTTTTTTTCTTCGAAAATTAAAATTGGATTGACAAATAAACTAATGTTACATTTTATAAAAAATGAATGTAACTTTTTTTCTCAATTGTAACAGTTTATATTCTTAAATGTAACATTATATATGAAATGTAACATTTTTTTATTGAGAAAGTAACAATTGAAATGCAAACCCATTATTTTTTTTTTTGTAAAACTGCTGTTAACTTTAACAGTAGAAAGTGTTACTTTTTGAAGATGAAAGTGTTACTTTTATCAGAACAGAGTGTTACATGTTAGTTGACGAGCAACTCAAACTTTTTGTGTGTAAAAAAATATTAAAAAAAAAATCAAACCATATCATGGCCTATGTAGTTTTATTCGTCTCGTCGAGACGAACAAAACGGTATTTTAAAAAAAAAAATCGGAGTTATACATCTCAAGAAATAGCATTTTAAAGTTATTGGGTTTTTTTAAAGGTGGATACGTGGCAGCGATCTGGAAGAGGGAGGTGTAGATCTAACCGTCGGCTGTAGCGGAACAGGCAGGCCCGCGAAGCAACGGAACGGACCACCCTTGCCGCACGCCGTGCATCCGCCGCACGCGAGAATTTGTCCATAAAGAAATACTATAAAAATACTTTTCTTTTTAAGTTTTGAAGTTTAACTAAGACAACCAAAAAAAAAAAGTTTAAAATAGAACTGAAGGAGTATAAATTTTAAATTTTTATTTAAATAATAAATTTATTGTTCAAAATACTTTCTTGTTAAAAAATATAAAAACATCATATCAAAATAGAAAGAGTATAAAAAATAAGTATTTTCCTATTATTCATATATATCATCAATGACATTATTATCAAATTTATTTATTATTTAAAAATGGTTAAAATTTAACACATTTTAATGGGTAAAGTTCATAGTTATAAATACCATTTTAGTGGATGCACCGGTTTTGCTATTAGAACGAGACGTATCGGTACCGGAATGTACCGGCGCACAGTTTTGGATTTACCGCAATTTTTTAGTATATTTTATAATAGAAGTATATTAGAAGTATCTAAAAAATATATCGACGAAACTTTATTACAACTTGCTATTTTTCTAATAACATCGTTGTTTTAAAAAATATAAACATCAACATAAGTAAAAATTAACTTTTTAAAAATAGGTTAAAATGACTAAAATGTCACTTTTTCATAGTTATAAATGCGTTTTGTTGATGTTTACTTTAAAGCAAGTGATTTTTTAATAGTAAATAGTTTTCTTAAATTAGCCTTCAATTTTACATCTTTTTGATTCACAACCTTCATTTTAACTGTTTTTAAAATGTTAATTTTCAATCTCAGGCGGAACATCCGCATCTCAACGGGTTCAGACCGGAACGGTGTGTCCCGGCCGGAACAGGCCGGAAGAATTTATATTTATGGTAAAGTTACTATGAGCAACAGAAATGTCTTTCGAAAGAAGAAAAAACTAAAAATGACGATACCATAGCCTAGGACCAATGCATCCCATATTTCCTCATTCTGATATCATATGGTATGGTTGACGTCAGAGCTGGTAAGACACGTAGCGGCAGATAAAGAGGGCCGCCGTTTAACCCATGAATCCAGCCAAGCACCCACCACGCCAGGAATAGCCCAAGACGGTCCAATCCCCTTTCTTCCATCCCTCCTCCAATTTTTTTAACTCCAGCAATGGAAACATGAGAGAGAATTACAACCCTCTCATTATCCACACTTTCTCTCCCTTCTCTTCAAAGTGAAAGAAAAACAAAGTAAAAGCGCTTGAGTTGAGTTGGTATTGTGAAAAACGCGTTCTTACATTTAAGGAAAAAATTATTTTTGTTGCCGCTGGCATATAAAACACATAAACTGACTTCACTGATATATCGAAAGCATGTTTTTATAAATTTACAATAGAAATATATTAAATAAATAATTTATTAGGAACATTTTTTTATAAAAAAAAAATAATAATGCAGTTACATTTAATGAGTTTTGTATTGATACTAATGAAATTTGCTTTAAAGAAATTTTTTGTCTTTCTATTTCTAATCGTGGCTAGAAAAATTATATATATGCTCCTTCCGTTTCATGTCACTTGAGACTTATTTATTTTTTCGTCCGTTCCACGTGACTTGAGACTGCCCAAAATGATAAAGATCTTTACTATTCTTCTCACTCATTCTCTCTCTTATTTTACTTATACACTCACAACACCAATCAATTTACTATTCCTCCCACTCATTATCACCCCTATTTAATTTTTCATACTAACAAACACCTCCTCCCACTATTTCTCTCTTACTTTTTCTTAATTTGTGTGCCAATTTTTTTTTGTCTCAAGTCACATGAAACGGAGGGATTATCTATTTGTTTTTTTACATTGAATGAGTTTTTTACTTATATTTGTCTTTTTTTTTACTATGTTTTGTGAAAATAAAAATAAAACTGTGAACTCATTATAGTAATGAACCAGGTGTACTCATGTATTAAAATAAATTGATTTAAAATTATAAGTGTAACTTCAACAATAATAATAAAATAATAATAATAATAGTTCACATTTCATTATATTTCAGTCATCCTAAAATAAACATTACTCTTACATTTAATTATTTAATTCTATTAATTGGATATAACTCACATGTTCAATCAAATTTAACACTAGAATGATAGGTCATCTTTCCCTCAAAATTATTTAATCAAAACTTTTTTTTTTCAATTAGTAGGAGTAGATTTTATATTAAGATTTTTTTTTCAATTAATAAAAGTACAAAACGTTATTCTCGTAAAATTAATCATTACTCCCTCTATTTCGATTTAAGGTTTCTACTTTGACTATGCACGGAACTAAGAAAAAGTAAACGTTGTGGGTATGAAAAGTAAATTAGAGAGAGAAAGTGGGTAGGGAGTTTGGGCTTGTCTCGCGTACAACGGCCGCATGCCGTGCGGCGGCGCCGAGCCATATTTTTTTTTTTTTTTTTTTTTTTTGCCGAGATTTTTTTTTTGCCACCCTAACTTTTTTCCTCCAACAACAAGTAACACTTTTTATACTGAAATGTAACACTTTTTTTCCTCAAATGTAACACTTTTTTTCAAAACAAATGTACCACACAATTTTGATGCAATAGATTAAAGATAACATAAAGATTCACAACTAAATTAAAGTAACACTTTTTATAAAGGAATGTAACACTCATTTTTTCAAACGTAACACTTTTTTTTTCTCCCAAAATTTACATAGGATTGACAACTAAAAACTAATGTTACATTTTATAAAAAATGAATGTAACATTTTTTTTTCTTAATTGTAAGAGTTTATATTCCTAAATGTAACATTATATATGAAATGTAACAATTTTTTATTGAGAAAGTAACAATTGAAATGCAAACCCAATTTTTTTTTGTAAAAACTGCTGTTAAATTTTACAGTAGAAAGTGTTACTTTTTGAAGATGGAAGTGTTATTTTTATCAGAACAGAGTGTTACATTTGAGCTGGCAAGCAGATCAATTTTTTTTTGTGTTTTAAAAAGTATGTTTTTTTAAAAAAAATCAAACCATATCATGACCTATGTAGTTTTCTTCGTCTCGACGAGACGAACACAACGGTATTTTTATTTTATTTTTCTGAGTTATAAATATCAAGATATATCATTTTAAAGTTTTTGGGTTTTTTTTTTTAAAAAGGGACACGTGTCGCGATCTGGGAAGTGGGAAGGCTGGATCCAACGGTCGGATGTAGCGGAAGCAACCGGGCGCGCAAAGCAGCGGAACCATACACCCTTTGCCGCACAGTGCGGCATGCCGCATTTGAGAATTTGTCAGGGAGTTTTTGTTGTGAGAATGATACGTGAGTTCCATTATCTATTTTAAGTAATAAAGCAAAATAAGATCTTTAATTTAAAACAAATCAAAAAAGAAAGTAAAATTTTCAAAGCGGGACAGAAGGTGAAAATCTGGGAAAAAACGGGTCTTACGCTAAGTTAGAGTCTTTTTAAAAATGGCGCGGTGACATTTTTGTGATAAACGACAAGTTGTTCGGCGCTGATCGTAAGTGCCAGTGTTAGTGTTAAAAAGTGTCAGCCATGTTACATTATTTATAAGTGTTAGTGTAATGGTTGACACTTTTAAACACTAACACTGGTACTTTTGAAAAGTGACAACGACAATGTTTTTAAACACTAGTCCAAATGACTGACACTTTAAAATATTCACACTGGTATTTACGATGCTTGTCAGTATTTATAAAAATGTCACCGCTTGTTTCGCCAACATGTGCTTGGAGAAACACGTTCTTTTTCTTAAACGTTTTTTCACAGTAGCAACTCGGACAGGAGTATAATTTTGTTAAAAGAAATAAGTGGGAAAAAAAAATGAAATGGCACCGCTACTTGCCACCATTCAGCTCACAACGGATGGCCACTTACGTACATCCCGGGAAGGTAAGCACCCGGTTTTGGTTTTCCTTTCCTCCTTGTTTATCTCCCCTCTGCAAAACCTCTCTCTCTCTTTCTCTCTCTTCTCTCTCAACTTGAATCCAAAACAAAAATAACCAACCAGTTTTTGAACTTATCTTCCAAAACCCACCATTAAAATCTCTTTAATTCCCCCAAATAACTCCAACTCAACTCCTCCTTCAAACCATACCCCAGAAACAACCACCCTTTCATGGTGGTATGTGGTGGTTGTTACACTTTCCGACCAACTTTAGTCCCCCCCCCCCACACCCTCATCCTCTCCATTTCTTAACCAACACTATTATCTTCTCTCTTTAGGGTTTCAATTTTCTTTGACCCTTTTCCTTCTCTATCTCCGGTAAATTAAGTTTATCTTTTTGTTGTGGATTTATTTCAAAGTTCTTATTTTGTGTTTCTGTATAGTATGTATATTTGGTTGTGTGATAGTGATTTATGTGTTTGGATATATTAATTAAGAAGTTTTCTAAAGAATATTTTAAGTAAAGATTAGAGGAAACAAGACCCTTTCAAATTGATTGATACTACCCAGATGGTTTATGTTGCTAGCCCACTTGCAGAATTTGGTATATAAATAGAGGGGTCCCTTTTTTATCCTTGCTTCCTTAATCAGATACAATAGTACAAATCTTAAGTTCTCTAGCTGTTCTCTCTCATCTATCCTTACAGTACTTTCTCTCTCTAAAACTATACATCTGTGAGCAACAAAACCCTTCATCATGTACTCAAAAGAAGAGAGGGTGGACATGGAAGTCAGTCAGGATGATGATGATCTACATGCAGAGTTGGTTCATATGATGTGTGGAGATGATAATGATGATGGTGGTCAAGAAAATGGTGTCGTTCCAAACCCTAGTACTGATTTTAATGCTGTGGGTACTACTGCTACCATCACTGAGAGGGAGATCTGGCAGCTTGATGAAAGAGAGCGTCAGGACAACTTGCTTGATCTGAATGATTCTTCCTCAAACATGTTTTATGATGATCAGTTTCCGGTTTTGCCCGATTTTTCTTGCATGTCCTCGTCGTCTTCGTCTTCATCCACACCTGCACCGGCGAAGCCGATCCACACTCCGTCGGCTTCATCGGCTTCCACATCTTCCTCCGCCGCCTCCTGGGCGATGTTGAAATCGGACGGTGAGGAAGATGTGGAAAACAAGGACAAGGCTACACCGGAAGGTGCAGCCTTGTCCTCGACCCTCACTATGGAGGGTCGCACCCCGTCGGATGGCGGTGTCACGATAGATTGCATGGATGTGATGAAGGACTTTGGGTACATGGATCTTCTTGATTCCAATGAAATCTGGGACCCATCTTCAATATTTGACCAAACCCCTCAAGAATTAGTTCAACTAGATGATCAGTCTAAGCAAGATGAGCAACAAGTGCCTCTAGACTATTTCATCAACCAGGAGGGTAGAAGTGGAAATGGTAGCAGTGATGAGGTGCAAGATGAAGAAAGACCTTTAGATGAACTGGGGTTGATGTTTTTTGAGTGGCTAAAGTCAAATAAGGACTCCATTTCTGCTGAAGATATGAGAAACATCAAGATAAAGCGATCCACTGTCGAATGTGCAACGAAGCGATTGGGAAGCTCAAAAGAAGGTCAGAAACAGTTGCTTAAACTTATCCTTGAATGGGTTGCCCAGTACCAACTTCGCAAGAAAAGGGAAGAAGCCGCCGCTGCCGCCTATCACCACCGCTATCCCTATCAAGAACCACCACCACAAGCTTTCCCAAACCCTAACCCTAACCCTAACTTCAACTATGGTCCCCCTGCTGACTCCAATTCTTGCTTCTCTCCTCCGCCTTGGATGCCGCCTCCGCCGCCTTATGTAACAGATCCGGCTGGTAACATGATGGCGGCTCCACCACCCTATATGGGTGGTGCTGATCCTTATAATAATCCTGCTTTGAATTGTGCTAACCCTTATAACTACTGTCATGAATATCAAATGCTTGATTCTTCTCAGTCGTGGAATCAGTCGCAAATTACAATGGCGGCTTCTCATTTCACCAACCCGTATCCTGATCATATGGGTAGTAATAATATGATGGGTCCGGGTTATGGAGCTGAACAATACCCGTATCAGCAAATGTACAATGGGAATGGTGGTGATCAAATGCTGATGAGGTCAGGTTCTTCTGCAACTAAAGAGGCTAGGAAGAAAAGAATGGCTAGGCAGAGGCGAGTTTCTTGGACCCACCACCATCCCCGCCACCAACAGCAGCAAAATCATCATAATCATCAGGCTAATTATGAAAATTGCTTAAACAAAAATATGGGAAATTGGGGATACTGGGGTCCACCTGTTGCTGCCCCTGGTGTTAATACAATGCAGATGATGGCGGCACCACCGCCACCGCAGCCTATGGATGCACAGCCGCCGCCCCCACGAGCACAGCAGGCTGATCGATCGTCCATGCAAGGGAAAGATGATTCTAAACAGACTCCTCCGGGTGACAAAAAACAGGTTGGATTTCTTAATAATTTCAGTTTGTTAGGCTATTTGTGAAATTATGCAATGATTTAGAGTTGATTGATTTAGTGCAAAAAAAGTGAGTTTCTTTAGATTTGATAGTGATTTTAATGTGATTGATTGAACTAAGTGGACTTTGAAGTATACCCCGGGTTCTAGTGATATCAAATTGATTGATCAGATGTGCATTATGGCTTCGTTTTATTGTAATGATTTGAAGATGATTTAACGATTTCAAGATGATATATTAAATGTGTGTACAATTTCGTTGTGTTCTACTCGCAATGATTTCATTTTGATTAACTAAATGCCGATCAAGTTTCGTTGTGTTCTTGTAATGAACTTAATAGGTTTTAAATGTCGAGTATTAATTTAGTTGTTTTGCTTTAGCAATTTCTAATTCTTTACCAAATGTGGATTATGTTTGGGTTATTGTAATCTTTTTCATGGACGAGTGATTTAATTTGAACTAAGGATAGATTTTGCTCATGAACTAATTAGGTACCCATTTCTTGGGTGTGGTTGTTGGTTAGGGATGGAAATCCGAGAAGAACTTGAAATTTCTACTTCAGAAAGTGTTGAAGCAAAGCGATGTAGGCAATCTTGGAAGGATAGTTTTGCCCAAGGTATCTTTTTTAATAGAATTACGTTTATAAACTATGGCTAATTAATGGGCTTTGTGAATATTATTTGGTTAACTATATTGGCATTAATTACTTGTACAGAAGGAAGCGGAAACTCACCTTCCTGAGCTGGAATCAAGAGATGGCATCTCAATTTCAATGGAAGACATTGGAACTTCTAGTGTGTGGAACATGCGCTACAGGTACGTAAATATAGTTGCTAATCTGAGATTATATTAAATGATAGATCTTCGTTTTTCAGACTCCGTGGCCATTGAACTAAGTCGGTTTTTATGTTTTTATCGTTGTGGAGTCTCAGGTTTTGGCCAAATAACAAAAGCAGGATGTACCTCCTGGAAAACACAGGTGTGGATGAATTATGTATATTCTTTACCATTATAAGATTTTTTTATCGCGAATGCACTAATTTCATATTCCTTTGCAGGGGATTTTGTCAAAGCAAATGGACTGCAAGAGGGAGACTTCATTGTGTTATACTCTGATATAAAGTGTGGAAAATATGTACGCTTTCAATCTTTTAAGTTCCTTTTTGTTTTTCGGGTTCTTCTCTTGTTTGATTCAATTCTAATATGTAAAATAATGATTGAACAGTTGATAAGGGGTGTGAAGGTGCGCCAACCGGGGACAAAACCGGAGCCCACTAAGAAGCCTGCAAAGAGAAACCAGCGGAATGGCACTCCCTCTTCACCAAGTAAAAAGCACCAAAAGGAGAACGAGAAGGAGAAAGAGAAAGACAATGAAGGAGGAGGAATGTGCAACTAAGAATGGATCGATCTTGAACAGATGAATGTCTTGTTGTGAATGTGGTAAATGATTCGCGACCTTTATTGTCTTTTTTTTTTTTTGCTTTGACAAATTGTGTTTGTCAAGGTTAATGTTCAAAGTCTGATTTTAGTACAGTTGCAATTAAGGATTTGAGGAAGTGTAGGTTGTTGTTAATTAAGGTTGTGTTTGTTGGGAGGGAGGTCTCGGAGATCATTTTGTGTAATATTGGTCACGAATGAGCGATCAGAGTTGTGTGTTGTATATCTGATCAGTATTTGATACTTCTGATGATTTCGGAAGCCAAAAATCTCTCTATGGAGAGGCTTTTATCAATGTCTGTCTTAAGGTCCTCTTTTGGTTATGGTTTTAGCTTTTAGCTATGTGTGAATTGGGAAATTACCTGCTTAGATCTTGTTTAATATATGATATGATCATTCTACATTGCCCAGTTTTATATATAATGCCCATGCCTCATAATACTTGTACTGCCGAAGTCAAAAGACTTCCGTTTGGGCCATGGCGGCAGCCGGCAAGCGGCTACTAATAGGCCATGGCGGCTGATGGCGTATGGAGAGAAAGAGAGGTTCAAGCCCCCAAGAACAACGAGCACACAACGTTAGGAATCCACCTAAGTTATTTATATATATGCAGAACAACTCCAAGTAATGAGTTACTCTTACAAAATACATATATCAGACTAAATGCCAAAAATGAACTGCCTTTCCCTTAGTACAGACTAGCTATTTATAAGAAAGGAATACTATGACCTGCAAGGGCCTTATTAATTACTAGTACTTATCCTTGACTCTTCAAAAATGAGGATCACTTCCTCTAGACTAATCTATAATCTGAATAGTCTGGTACATTGGACTAAACCAGTAAAGTCACCCAAAATTAATAAAGGAACTCAAAATTGCTGAACTTATCCAAAACTGGGATCATCTAGAATTCTCCATCAGCCGGCAAGCGGCTAATAAGATCATAGAAGCAAGCGGCTACTAAGATCATAGAAGAAATGCTGCAGAAAGAGAAGATTTGTTGCAAGACAGTTGAGTTGTCAAACTATTTAAGGCGTAAGCAGTTGAACTGAAAAGGAAAATTTGTTTGTCAAACTATTTAAGGAGTAAAGAGTAAGCAATTGAATTGTCAAACTATAAGAATTACTCCCTCAGTCCCAAAATCACAAACGAATTGTCAAACCCTTCGTCCCAAAATCTTAGTTGAAATGTCAAACGTCCCAAAATCGCAAATGAATTGTCAAACCTTCCCAAAATCTCAGTTGAATTGTCAAACTATTTAAGAGTTACTCCCTCCCTATGTACAACTCATGTTGTCTCAAAATGTGCTTTTATTTAGAGCAAATTCGATCGTTCTTTTTGAGACAGAAGTATCATATTTTATCTCTTTGATTATTTAAAATGCAACACTTATTCTGATACATGGACGGTGGGAGTACTAAGTTAGAAAAGGGAAGGTGAGTGCACACATTTTTTTAGTCTAAATATTTATTTTTAGGATTTATGTCTTTTTGTATTTTAGGATAGTTTTGTAAATATATTTTATATCTTATTTTACTAACATATTAATTAGTTTCTCTAGTTTTGTGTATCTTTAAATTATTTTGTAGATATCTCTCAATCAAGGATAAAAGCTACAACTTAGGAAAAGATGGAGAATATCTTTTTGAGAATTTCTCTCCAAGACTCACAAGGAAACTAACCTCATCTATTCACACGTTTTGAGGACTGATGGTGTATAAATGAAGGAGTTGGTTTTGGGAGAAACTAGTTTCTCCATAAGATATAAAAAGTCATGTTTTTTAACACTTCTTAAACCCTAAACCTTAAACCCTAAACTTTAACCCCTGTAAAAACAGGACTTTTTATAACTTATGGGGAAACTAGTTTCTCCCAAAATTTTCTCTAAATGAAGAGGCTGTCATCTTCATTTGAGAGACTTTTTTTGGTTTTAAGAAATTAAAGAGTAGAGTCTTTGAGAGCTTTTTAGTGAGAGTTATTTTGTGAGACAAGTTCTTTCATAGAACTTGTTTTTAGTGTTTAGTGTTTTAATATTTGGTAGCTTTTCTTGATTTCATTCTTTTTATTCGTTCATAACGTTTCAATAAAGAGAAGTTTTTGTTGTCTACAACATATTGCTGTAGATGTGTTAAATAATTCGTGTTTGATTTAAATTCCGTTGCAATTCTGTTTGGTGTAGTTCTTGGTGTAACCACATCAGTATCTACACTGCGTCTCTGTTCTTTATTTTTTCTAACTATCCTAGCTATCAAAAATTTCAATCTATTAATCTTAGTTTTTATTGGAAGAATAAGTAGAATTGTTGGGAGTGGAAGAACAAGCAAGTGAAAGTGATAAGGAGCTAAAAAAAAGTAACGTCCAAAAGCTAAGCTAGCGAATAAATTTGCCGACCTATGATGACTTTGTTTAAGATAAACACTTGACCTCTATTTTTCATATTTTGCTGAATTTTGTAAAACGGAAAACCAGCAAATTAAGAGAAAGAGAAAAGGAAAATTTCAATTTCTTTTATAGATGAAGACAGAGATGGACTGCATCATTGATCTTTAACAAGTTTAGTGATGGTGTCATGAGGTTTATCAGTTTGTTTGGACAAGACAATGCTGATGACTTCAAGATATGGGGCATTCGTGACATCATTTTTCTTGGGTTTTGCTAAAATTTTTACTCCCTCCGTCCCAACCAAAATGATTTTCACATTTGACTATTCAAACTTTTTAAAGATATGAACACTTGTTTCACTAGTCACGTGTTTATGAACATTTAAACCTAAATTGTATACTGAGAAGAACTTTTTGTGATAATGAAAAATGGCAAATCGAGAAAAATATTTTGTGACAGAAGGAGTATTACTCCATCTCCATCAAAATAATAAGTATTGAATTCACCTTTTTATCAGTCTCAATAACGAGTGTTGCAATTTTAAATAATGAGATAGTCGTATTGCAGTTTTATCATTATATACGCAATTTAAAAACAAGTAAAACGCATTATTATAAAACATACCCTTCTTATTAGTACAACCTAGAATTGGAGTCAGCCACACATATTTTAGTATCCATTAAAATGAATTTGTACACTCATTTAGGGACAGTGGTAGTGCATCACCAGACTCTAAGTTGTACAAGCCCAACTCATTCCATCCCAAGCCCAATAAACTAAGCCCAACATGCAAGCCCAATAACAAACCATAGCAAAAAAGTATCACCAACAAACTGCAAAAATAACAGAAAATTGAAACACAAATATCCCTTTTATAAAACTCTCAAAATCATATTACTACTTGTTTTTATTCCACATCCACATCCACATCCACATCCTTCCTAATATGAAGAAACTAGCACCACCACCACCAACAACAACAACAACAACAACAATAAACCTACAATTTTTATCTAATTCCAGAAAACTCTACACTAATTCACCTAAAAAATTCTATTTAGACCCATTTTTAGCAATCGACGAGGAAGAGTACAACAAGGACGAAGCAGAAAAGCTCGAATTATTACTTTGAAGGTACAAGTTTTTCATAGCAGCAGCAGTAGAAGAAGTACCTTCAGCAGACTTATTAGTACTCTTCTCATGTTCTTCATCTGCAGATGCAGCTGCTCCTTTGATACTCTCCTCTTTATCATGCCTTATTTCTTTCAGCATTGCAGCAACATCTTTCATTGTAGGCCTGTCATCTGGGGACGGATTAACGCAGAGCAAAGCTACGCCTAATGTCTGAACCATTTCCTCTATTTCAGACTCGGGTCTGGTCCGCAAGCTTGGATCTAGTACTTCGATTCCACCTCTTTTATGCCTCACCCAATCAACTATGTGTCGTCCATCGGGTATGGTGGGGTCGATTGGTTGCTTTCCGGTTAGTACTTCTAGAACCACCACACCATAGCTGTAGACATCGCTCTTTTCTGTGATCTTCATCATGTACCCATATTCTACACCAAAAGAAAAGGTAATAATGTAACATCAGTTTCTGATGAAGTACTAGTGCAATTTTACTATGGTACAAGCAATATACAAATAAGTAAAGCACATTCGTTACAAACATTGACAAGTCAAGTGTGACGTTTATTATGGGACGGAGGGAGTATATTCGAAATGAGATCAGGTAAACTTGGGCTTCGTTTTGCGATTTTATTAAATTTAAGTTGCACAAACAACTGTAACTATTTTCTAAGAATTTCCCTGTACCTACAATAATAATATGAAATCTGTAATTTTCATAGCATGTAAGTGATAATAAAAGAAATAGAATATGGAACTAACCTGGAGCAATGTAGCCATAAGAACCAGCAATAATACTGGATGATCGAGCAAAATCTCTATCATCGACAAGTTTAGCAAGCCCGAAATCAGCAATGTAAGGTTCAAATTCAAGACCGATGAGAATGTTGTTGGCCTTAATATCCCTATGCACAATGGGAGGAACACAGTCATGGTGTAAATAAGCCAAGCCTTGAGCTGACCCCAGCACAATTTGATACCTCAAGTTCCATTCCAAGCAACATCCACTTTTTTCATGAAGAACGCTCCCTAGGCTACCATTTGGCATGTAATCGTACATCAGCAATCTCGTGTCTTGATTCCAACAGCAACCCAAGAACCTCACAATGTTCTTATGACGAATTGTTCCCAGGGTTTTCACCTCAGTTGAGAAAGAATCACGTACTCCTCCACTAGGGGCAGGACGGTCAATTTGACAGTATCCAGCTGCTATTGTTCTGGGATATAGTTTCTTCACTGCAATAACTTCACCATTGTCGAGTTCTGCACGATAAACGATACCCGAGCAGCCTTTTCCAATAACATTGGCTTCCACCAGACACCTTAGAATTTGATCAACTGTGAAATTGAGCTTCTGAAACGGTGTGAATTTCCAAGAAAAAGAACCCCCACATCCCATTTCAGAATCAGTATCCTCAAACCTAGTCTTTGGAACCCGTAAAACTGCCACAACCCCAAGAATCACCATTGCCACAGTAGCAATGATTAGCAATGCAATGGCTAATTGAAGCTTCTTGGAATGCCGGAACCCTCTTTCATTTCCCATACCCATTCCAGCACTATGACTCAAGAAACATGAGTCGTGCCCGAAAGAACACAACCCTTTGTTTCCAGCCAGTTCTGCTGCTGACAACTGTCTGAACAGCTTGTTGTCAGGAAGATAACCAGTGAAATTATTGTAAGATACATTCAGTGAGACAAGGTTTTCAAGCCCTGAAAGAGCCATTAAATCTCCGCCAAGCATATTGTGCGAAATGTCTAGCACAGATAACTTGTTCAGAGCAGATATCTGTACTGGGATTACACCTGTTATCGCATTCCAACTCAAATTCAGAGCAATATCAAGAGAGACAATATCAAAAAGTTCTATTGGGATGCTACCAGAGAGCCCATTACTGCTAAGATCAAGCAGTTGAAGACTAGAACACGAACCCAGTGATGAGGGGATTGAGCCAGACAGTGAATTTTTACTGAGTACTAGTCTATTGAGGGACGTAAACTGACCAAAACTTCCAGGAATTTGACCCTCAAGCTGGTTGCTCGAAAAATCCAATACCTGAAGCTTATTGAGAGAAGATAGAGAGCTAGGCAAAAAGCCTGCAAGGGTGTTGTTACTAAGGTTTAACATTTGCAGCTCTGTGCAATTGCCAATCTCATTCGGAACAATCCCTGTCAAATGGTTCTCAGAGATATCAAGAAAACTAAGGCTTTTAAGGAACCCTATCTCTGGAGGAATTTGCCCACTAATTTTATTATTCACAAGTCGAACTCGAATCAGAGAGCTGCAATTTCCTATCTCAGAAGGGATTGAGCCCGAAATTTCATTCGAGATCAAGAGAAGCTTTGTTAGGTTTTGTAACTGAAATAAGCCTGGCGGCAAGCTACCGCTAAGAGAATTATGAGATAAGTCTAAAGCTTGGAGGCTTCTCAAACCTGACAATGCTGAAGGTATGCTTCCTTCAAGTTTGTTTTGCCAGGCAAAAAACACGGATAACTCTGCCAACATCCCAAGCTCCTGTGGAATCGAGCCTGATATCCCATTAGTATCAACCTGCAATTGTATAAGCTTTGTACAGCTGGAAAGAACTGCTGGGATAGTGCCAGTGATATTGTTGTTACTGAGCATCAATTCTTCAAGATTTGACAGATTCCCAAATGACAAAGGTATGCCCCCAGAAAAGAAGTTTAAAGACAAATCAAGAATCTTCAAGCTTTTGCAGTTCCCAATTTCATATGGAATGGGGCCCACAAGATTGTTCTGCCACAACAGCATCTTCTGAAGCTTTTGAAGCTTCCCAAACTCTGATGGGATTGAACCTGAGAGATCATTCTCATACAAATACAAGTCAACAAGCTCAGAACAGTTGCCTAATTCGGGTGGTATTTCTCCTGAAACCAGTGTTGTATAGACTGACAAAGTTTGGAGGTTGCTGAGTTGACCCAAAGAAGCAGGAATTGACCCAGAAATCTTAGTATCAGCCAGACCCAAAACTTGCAAGTTTCTGCAGTTTCCTATCTCATTTGGGATCTTCCCAGAAATGTCTTTATTCCCTCCAGCTCTAATAGCTTCCAAATTCAAAAGCTTCCCTAATTCAACAGGCAGTTCCCCACTAAACTGATTATCAAAAATCAAAAGATTCTTAAGATTTCTGCAATCACCAATTTCAACTGGGATACTCCCAGCAAGCTCATTTGAGTTCAACACCAGGTCTTGGAGATTCAAAAGCTTGCCTATGGTGGCAGGAATCCCACCCACAAGGCTGTTAGAACTTACATCAAACACCTTAAGTGCACCACAATCCCCAACTTCATCAGGTATCTTCCCGGTCAAATTAGCACCAGAAATGATAAAATTTTCAAGAAAATGGAGGGATGAGAGATTCGAAGGGAAAGGAGCAGCAAGCTGAACCGACTCAATGTCAATTTGGGTAACAAAATTTTGACTTGAACAAGAAATGTAAGACCAATTACATGGGTTTGGGTCTAATGGATTCCAATTTGAGAAACCAGAGGGTATTGGGTTAGGGAAAGAATGAAGCCATGAGAGCAAAACAACAACTTCATTGTTAGAAGGGAGAGAAGGTGAAGAATTAACAGTTCCCAATAGGGGTATGAGGAGGAGGAACAAAAGGATTGAATGCCTTGGCATTGGCAAAAAATGGATTCAAAATCCCAGATAAAACTTGTGCATTGGGGGTTGATATGGAATTGGGAATTTGGGATTAGGGCTAGAAGTAAGCTTTGAAGGGAAGCAAGAAGAGGAGAGAGAGAGAGAGAAAGAAGGATTAATATAATGGTGGGAGTAATTAAAATTAAAGATTATGAGGCACACTAGGTGTAGCTCATCCGCCATCATCTTTCACCTCGGGGTTCTGCGTTTTGTGTTTTGTTGCCTTTCTTGCTCTTCAATTTTCAATTCGCTGTGTGTGGACATTTGTGGTGGGAAAGCATTTACTCTTCTTGCCAAGGAGATCCACAACGGAATAATTAGTGCTTGATGCACGTACTAAGCCTCTATTATCAAATAATGCAACCTACTCACTAGTGACAGATATATGAAACGTGCTTTACTATCATTTATCAAATAATGCAACCTACTCAAAACACATTAAATTTCTAACGAGTTCAGCTATATATTTAACAAAACTAACTCAAAATGAAAAGGAAACATGAGAAAGTGATGAGATACCCACCACCGTCCCATTGAAAGGATTGTTAAAGAAACGTTTTGTTAGTTTTTTAACGAAAGTTTACATTTTTTGGATTATTAAAGAAACGTTTTGTTAGTTTTTTTTTAACGAAAGTCATACTTCTGTTAGAATTTTTAACGGCGTTAGAAAAAAAATTGTACATTGCATTATTTGATATATGATAGTAAAGTACGTTTCATATATCTGCCACTAGTTAGTAGGTTGCATTATTTGATAAAAATCGGAAACTACGTTGCATATCTTGGTAGTTTGCCCGATGTACAACTTGTGATTCATACTGTACAATTTTTTTTTTCGAAACGCGATTAGACTACAATAGTAAAGTTTATTGCAAAAGTGACATGCGTACTTTGTGCAATATATCAATTTGACTCGCGTACTTTGGAAACATCAAATGTGGGTTGCGTACTTAATGTTTTGAAAATTTTGATCCCACTTTTTTAACACCCGTTAAAAACATAACGGGACATTTCATATAAGGAGTAAAAGTGTAAGTAATAAAACTTGAAGGGCTAAATTAAATGTTCACACCATCAACCATCCAGCATCAATAGTTTCAGTTGTAGAATTAGCACACATCCTTCACTCTCATAATTTGAACAAGAAAACAACTTCATGAAGTAATGTGAGCATGAACATTCTACATCAGCGTTTTGCACAATTTTATCGATGAGAAACGAAGAGAAAAAGCTGTAGTTAATGCTAATCAAGCTATTGGAACAAAAACATGAACAGAAAACAAAGTGGCCAATCAAGTAAAAATCAAGGATTTTTTTTTTAAAAAAAAAAAAGGAAAGAAGAGAAAAATTAAACTACTTGGGGAGATAGCAGAAACAGATTTGCTGGGTTTCGCTTTGATGGGGATCCAGATCTGAAGGACAAATGGCAAGAACCGGGAAGGGGGGGTGAGCCAGATCAACGAAGTTTTTGTATTGATATATTGACATTTTGAAGGAGTTGGAGTAGTCGCTGGTGGTGGAGCGGTTGGAGTGGCCGGAGAAGCGGCCGACGCGGCGGCCTAGGCGACGCCGACCGCCCAGATGGCCAGATACATACTTTGGTCTTACAGGAAGAGGTGTAGACGACTGTGGCGACGGTTGGAGTGGCCAGAAAAGAAGGCAGACGCGGCGGCAGATGTGGGTGGATTTGAAGTGGTTAGTGGTGGAGGAAATGTGTCTGGTGGGTGAAAAGTAGCCGGCGTTGATTGATCTACGTCTGAGAAATTGAAAAAATAACCATTGTGGTGTTGAGTTAGGGAGAAATGAAGAATCGCCATAGCTCTCTCATAGAAATTGAAAAAATAACCATTGTGGCCGGCGGTATTTTTTAATTTAGCCCTTCAAGTTTTATTCCTTACACTTTTACTCTTTATATGGAATGTCCCGTTATGTTTTTAACGGGTGTTAAAAAAATGGCATCAAAATTTTCAAAACATTAAGTACGCAACCCACATTTGATGTTTCCAAAGTACGCGAGTCAAATTGATATATTGCACAAAGTACGCATCTCACTTTTGCAATAAACTCTACAATAGTATTACATAACTAATATTCAAATTATATTTGGCTATGCATCGAGGTTGAGATGTTAACTAATACTTTAGAGAGGAACCGGCCGACGACGACAAAGGAGCAAACGGTTATAGCAAGTCACACAGCTCTTGCCATAGCCTCCGCCAACGTAAGAGAGTGTGTGTTGAGTCCGGAACTGAACAATTGGACTTGATAATTAGATCGACTAGTGATCGTTCCAAAAATTGATAGAAATATTACATTTTACTTTTTATTCAATTGAAAATAATTTTAAAGCATGTATATGAGTAGTATCGATTACCAAAGAGCTCTAATTCAAGCGGTATCTGGTGCTAGCTTCCCATGTGGAGGTCACGAGTTCGAATCCTGTCAGGGAGATTTGTGTTAGCCTATTTTTAGGCCTAGTTGTAGTCTTCATGGCATTGGTGTTAGTAGCCTAGTTATAGGCCCAGTTGTAGCCTTCATGGCATTATCAATTATTAAAAAAAATTATTTTTTTTTAAAAAAAAGAGTAGTATTGATTAATTAATAAGAATGCTTTAATTTAACTAATTAAAATAAACTAAAGAAAGTCTAAATTTTCTACTAAAAATAATTAATTAATGAAAAGGCTCAAACTTTAACAAATGTAATTTGGAAAAATTGGAGGAAACCCAAAAGTTAACTTGAGAAAGAATAAAAAACTGTTAAAGTTAACAGAGATTATGATACGAAAAATCATAAAATCTAAGGTCCGCCCCTGATCATAAAGCTCCATCTCCACTCGTCCCAACCTCCACCATCAACCTTTGTCAAAAATTAATTTCACGAAACCCATAAAAATAAAAATAAAATAAAAAATACATACGCTATAAAAATCTGCGAGCACATGCACAATTACTACCATCATTGCAACCATCACCTCATTAAAACCGTCACCAGCCACACCAACAATAAAAAATATCCAGCATATTACGAAGAGAAATCAGAAAATCTATGAAATAAAAAAAAAGATCTTCAGATATGAACAATTTTTTTCTTCATATCTAGCTGGAGAAGAAAGATGATGACATTGGAGGGGGTAGTGGATTTGAGAGGAGTGAGGGGTGTCGAAGCAGATTTGAGTGGAGAATGTCGGGGCGGACGGTTGTGTTTTTGATATTTGGTAAAACGTTCCGAGGGTTAAAATGTATTTTTTTCTGTTTTCGCTTGCGAAAAGGCAAAATTGCTCTTTAAAATTCATGTGTCATGCAAATGACGTTGATTCTAACGAAAGATTAATATCATGTTATTGTAGTGCAAGAAATTGAATGTTTACAACCTCGAAATGTGAATTGCTAATCTGTGACAAACACAGGTAAACAAGTTGCAACGACACTAAAGCAAAAATTCCACTACATTAATTTTTTGTATTTTTGCTTTTACCGTAGTAATTCATTTTTAACTTAATTCACAATAATAAATAGCCTAATGTGCTTTAATTAATATGCTTTATTGATATCAAATTAGTTTATTACTTAAAAATCTAGTATTTAGTTTGAAATACATTATTAAAAATGTGATAATTCTATTAATTAAAACACGTAAAAATTATTAATTTGGTTTCCAATCAAATTATTGTTGAACCAAACTTATTCTCCTAATAATACTAGTAGCATGCTCCATGTTAGCTAATGTTATTTGAGAATTTTTTTGGGGAAACTAGATTCTCCATAAGTTATTAAAAGTCATGTTTTTATAAGGTTTAAAGTTTAGGATATGATGTTTAGGGTTTAGGGTTTGAGGTTTAGGGTTCAGGATTTAAGGGTTAGAAACAAGATTTTTTATAACTTATGGAGGAACTAGTTTCCTAAAAAAACACACTCGTTTTAAGTTGAGTTGGATTGTAAAGTAAAATTGAGAATAGCATCTCCGTCCGTCATCGTTTGAGTGTTGAGCAGATGCGCCATGTGTTTGTGATTTCTTCAATATTTCCTTTTGTAATCACTAATAGGTGTTGCCTGGTTTTATTGATATTTGCACCAATTTCTTTTATTTTAATTTTCTAAGCATTAATCGTACAAAAATTACAATTATTTTCTGAGGAGCAGCAGAGCATCACGGATTTTTTTTTTTAAAAAAAATAAGTAAATTTCACTACAAGTTGCGTCAAATATTTATAAAAAGAAAATGTTTACATAAGTACAATAAATGTGTTAAAAAAAAGAAGCTAAAATATGTTCATTTGATGAAAGAAAAGTTTGGTTAAAATGGATTGATTAAAAATTCGTAGTAGACTAGTAGCATAGTAATGTGTTGTACTTTCTTTTTAATCTGTTGCATTATACTTATATCAGTTTTTTAAATAAAAATAAATAAAAGAAAGAAAAAGAGCAAAGCAGAAAAGAAAAGTTAAAATTGTAGATTAAAGTTTGGAAATGTATAGAGCAAAGCATACTTATCCAAATTAACCCATTGTCCTTTTGCAATTTAAACTTTTGTGACAACTTATTGTGGTCATTGACTAATTAAAAAAAGAAGTGATTAAAGATAATTAAATGCATAATAAAGTGGTGAATTTAAATGAAAACACGGATTTTGAGGCTAAAACCATGTGGTGGATGGATTCATTTTCCACAATGGGGCCTTACTAGCTTTTAGCCATTGGTAATAGTTTAGATTTTTAAACTGACCAAAGGCAAGAACATAGCCCATTGTTCTAGGTCGTGAATTGGGGAACCTCCAATCTTTGAATATACTCCCTTCAATATGAAATACTCCCTCCGTCCTGGTTTAAATGCCTTACTGGCTTTTAGCCATTGGTATATAAATTGGATAACTTTACTTTTATCTTTTAAATGGGATGAAGATCCAACTCTAATATGATATCAGAGTCAGCCCAAATTGATGATGGGGAGCATGTAAAAGTTTCGTTTGTGCCTTATCAACTTAGAGAATGAAATTAAACTAATACTTTTCCATCTCATTTCAAATTGCAATTTATTTTTTTATTTTGGGTGTCCCACATAAAATTGCAAAAGCCTAAATATGAAAATTTTGTATTATTCTTTTTATCAATATGACCCACTTGTCATACTCACATACACTAACACACTTACCATTTTCTAGCCCACTTTTGCTTTCCAGCCTAACTATCTACATTCACAATAGATCATTTTCTTTAAACATTTTTCCTTTATTTCTGTGGATAACCTTATTTTTTGCAATTTGAAAGGGGACGGAAAAAATAATTAGATAGGATAACTTCACACCTTAACAAGACTTTCTAAAGGGATGGGGACCCAATTTTAATACTCCCCCCGTCTCATTTTAAATTACAAAACTAATGTCATACAAGAAAATTAAGGAAAAAGTTAAAAATGTGATGTGTTGTGAGTCTAGATAGTTAAGTAGGAAAGAAAAAGTTGTGTAGAGAATAATAGTGAATTAGTTTATGTTAGTATGATAAGTGAGTCTAATTAATTAAAGATTCTTAAAGTTGTGTAGAGAATAATAGTGAATTAGTTTATGTTAGTATGATAAGTGAGTCTAATTAATTAAAGATTCTTACTCCCTCCGAACCTAAATGAATGTCCAATGTTCAAATTAAGGGACATTTGAAAATCTCTACTTTTTATACAATTTAGTGACAAAGATTCATATACTCCCTCCTTCTCAATTTAAGAGTAAAAAATTTCCTAAAAGGGCGTCCCAATTTTAAGAGTCAAAATCCTAAAATGGAAAGTAGGTCCTACATGTCACACACTTAATTGTTGGTCTCATTCTCAAATTTTCATACTTATAATTACTTTTTCATTTATAAACTTAAAAAAAAAAAATACTCATTTTGTCCCATTTTAAGAGTCAAAAAATTCCTAAAAGGGTGTCTCATTTTAAGAGTCAAAATCCTAAAATAGAAAGTGGGCCCTTCATACTCACAATAATTATCCACTAACACTTCTCTACCTCACTTTGTCTCTCCTACCCAACTATCAACACTCACAACATATCACTTTTTCTTTAATTCTTGAACCCACTCATTTTTTTAACTTTTAAAATGGGACGGAGGGAGTATATAATTCTCTTTAATTTTTGTGTCAGAAAAAACAACTCATGCTGTTATGGTAAAAGATATACTGTCTAAAAGGAATAACCCGACTTGGGATGTACGGGTATGCAGCTCGAACTATCCAATCTTAACTGGGCTAGACCGGCTGATCGCTCTCCTTTATACTCGGCTCGGTATCAACTAGTAGATGAGTAAGAAACGTCATCTAGGAACCGAGCAAACACTAAGTCATGTTCCAACCACTGCCACGCTCTCCAAGCGGTACCATGAACGAGCTCGGCTCGTCGCCAACGAGCTGAACTGGTAGGCACTGTCCACGATTAAGAATACCGAAGGTCCTTTAATTTGTCCCCACGAGCGCGCCTCCCTTCGTTGGTCGGAACTCGACGTACCTCTACTCGATATAAACGAGCTGGACTGGGAGTTAGAGAAATCTCCGTCATCTGTATGAAGATCAGAGGCCTGGCACAATCCGTCACAAAGGCCCGTTAACGGCTTCTAGAATTGTTGCTCTAGTACGGACATGGTGACTCACTATTACGGATAGATCCAAATTCATAGATTTGAGGAGGGGAATCTAGGTGACGAGGCCCCTATTTGGTGGTATAAATATGCACCTCAACCTCATTTGGAAATGTTAACTTCTCTCTCCTAGCTCTCTTTTCTTTCCGTGTTTATTCTCTTAAGAGCATCTAACTTATTCTCACGCCGGAGGGCCTTCGCCGGTGAAGCCCCGGTCTAGTTCACGTTTGTTCATCTTTTTCAGGTTAAGCAAAACGTTCCAGATATCCAACCTTGGATCTGGCACTATTGATCCCATTTTTGGCTCGATCACTGCCCTTGCCTTTTAGGACACTAATTGACATGACTGTTGGCCGTTGGACTCGATTAGAAACACCAACGAGTCAATAGCAGTAAGCCCATACGTACAACAGTACCACTAATTTATCAGTTTTTTAATTACATCCGATTAGGGCTTTCTTTATATTAAGCCCAGCCCAAATAATAGGCTGGATTCTTGGCCTTCTTTCTCCCGTCTCGTCCCTGAAATGAATTCATTCATCTCCACTCACGAAAAACACACACAGACACACACTTGTGAAAATCTCCTCAAATTCCTGTTGATTACATTTATTTTTTTATACTCACGTATACGTAAATGGCTTCCGCAATTATACCTCATACCATCTTCTCTGTTTCACAACGCACTCCAGTTTGCTACAGTCGCAGATATGAAACTCTTCCTCTCAATTCTTGTCAATTTCTTCCCCAAAATTCGATTTTGAAGTCCAAGAATCGGCGTGTTTTACCAGTAATCGGAATTGGAAAGGCTGGCAGAGGCAGAATTCATCCCAGACATGTTGTGTTTGCCTCCCAATCCAGTATATTTAGAGGTATTCGTGATCTTTCTTGATAATATAATTACTTATCGCTACTTATTTCCATTTTGGTCATCACATACTTATACCCAAAATGTTAACTTTTCTCTCATGTACACTCACAACAACTGTCGACTAACTTAGTTTCTCTCTCCTACCCGCTCACGATACTTACTTTTCCAACGTATTTTCTTAATTCCTGTACACTCCTATTTGGTATCAATGGATTGAGGGAGGAATTACTAGTATTAATCGAATTCCATTTGTGTTTCGTGATTGTATATGTTAATGCCATTAACATATAGTACATTCCTATAAGCTCCTTGCAACTTTCATTAGTTGGATTTTATTTTTTTCTTTTCTGCAAAGAGAGGGGAAATTATGAACTTGGAAGTTTCTGAAATCAATAAAGAAAAGCTTTTTGCTAGGGACAGTGATGAAGCCAGAAATTTAGTAGAAGGGGTCAAAATTATGATTTAATGTTAGTTTTTTCCTAGACGTAAGAGGGTCAAAACTTCAAAAAAAAATATTTTTAGAAGTAAAAATGCTATTTTTCTGATATAAAGGGGGTAAAAATGACACAACCCCAAATAAATGTGTTTTATTATTGGGTTTAGCTAACATCTGCACAAATAAATGTGTTTTATGAACCTACTAATTATCTTGGTACTACCATTTAAGTTGAAATTTAGAGAACTTGCCTTGGCGGCTACCATGGTTCAGTATTTTGGTGGCGGACTAGGCACCAAAGTGTTTGGGAAGTCGCCCAGTTGCTTTTTAGCCCCACATAAGAACCATGCCAAAGCTATGTATCGGGCCACAGGCCACTCAATCACTGTTGGGCGTAAAAGTATTTAGGCGGTCACCACTCACCACCGCTTAGTCTAGACTTTAGAGTGATGCCTGTGTAGCCTCTTTTAATTACTCCATCAGTCCCAAAATGATCTTCCTAATATTTTTCGCTGTTATTGCGAAGGAACTTTGAACAATAATTTTAGGTTGATTTAATTGTCCCAATGAAAATTTAAAAATGTTATTGATGTATTGTTGATGGTGTATCAATAACAAGTTTTAGATTTTCATTGGTATGATCATATCAACCTTAAATTATTGCTCAAAGTTCCTTCGCAATAATAACAAACAAAGTATGAAGATCATTTTGAGACGGAGGTAGTATTATATTGGGCACTCTAGGGAATTGCTGCATTTTCAGAAGAAATTTAGCTTACTCTTTCTTGAAGGAGATAAATGAAGACTGATGAGCGATATCTATTTTCACAACAGAATAATTTGTCTATCTTTAGAACATACATTATGTTGCAGTGAAAAATGCTTGTTTCGGTTGCAATGCTATGCCTTTTAATGCATCTTTTCCGTCTAAATGTTGCAATGGTATGCACTAATCTTTACCTCTAAATTCTGTCAAATAGCTCTTCAGACAGTTTTGAAGGTTGGGAAGGATGGAGTTGAAGCAGGAACCAATCTAGTGCCTGTAAGTTTAATTTCCAAATCTACCCTTCTCATGGTGATCAGTGGTTTGAGTATCCAAGGCAGACTTTTGATTTCCTAGACGTTTAAACTATTTTTTATCTATATCTCTTTTGGGTGTTAGGATTCTATTCCGAGACCAATAGCAAGAATCTCGGTTACAGTTGTTGGAGCATTCATTGGACTCTTTTTACTCAAGTCGTTCCTGTCTACTGCTTTGTTTGTTGTGGTACGTTTCTCATCACTTTCTGTTTGATTTCACTAATTTTTCGATGTCCTAAAGTTTTGATGGGGATGACGTGATCTTATTTTTTAACGAACAGGGTATGATGGGACTCATTTACTTGGCATTCATAGCATTAAATAAGGATGAAGGTCCAAAAGGGGGTGGGGGTGGAAGTGACGGCACTACTTCTACAGACGACAGTCTCGAAGAAGCTAGAAGAATAATGGAGAAGTACAAGTAACTTAAAGTATGCTGATGCTCTTCGGATTACGAGGTTTCTGCTTCTCTCGTTTTGTTGATCTTACACTTACATATACTTATCTCTTTCATGAATTAAAGCTGTATGTATGCACTCGAACGCTGTGAAGCTAAAATCCTTTCTTCTGAAATGACATCTACCTTTATCAGCCCTGTTGATCTTACAAACTCACTCCGTTCCATTTCAAACTAGAAGTTTCTGACCAAAATAGTGAACTTGATTGCACTTTGACCAAGAATCTGAAGAAAAATTAATTATCCAAATAAAAATAAAAAAATTGTTGCATCATCATTAAGAAGACACTCAGTAACAACTTTTAGATTCTAGTAAATTCTTGTTCAAAGTGCAATCAAATTGACTGTTTTGGTCAAAATTCTCTACTTTAAAATGGGACAGAGAGAATATATGGTTATCTCGGTTCATGTACCAGTTGACTTGCGTTATCTAGCTTTTTGAAAACATTGGCGATAAGAGAATTAACTAAGTTGAAAGGCTCTTGTGCAGATAAAGATTAGTTACGTGAAACTCGATTTTACAGAGGTCTTGTTAAGAATTTTTCTTATTGATGAACTTGTGCCCGTGTAGTGGTGGTGGTGGTGCTTGCTGTGATTTCCTTTTCTCAGGGAAGTGTTAGGATAGGGAAAAGGAAAGGGTTGCGTTAGGCAGCTTGATATGTAACATGAAGTTTTTTCAGATCACTAGAAACATTAATTTAATAATGTCAACAAAGCTAGTTACCTAGAGTCATTCCAATAAGAGATCAAAATTGAAAATAAAACAGAGATTAAATAGTACGTAGATTGTTTTCTATACACAGCTTAGTTAGCATGAGGGTATCCTTTAGAAGTAGGAAAAAAGAAGACTTGATCTAGCATGGACATAAATAGCATTTTTTTAAAATACTCCCTCCATCCTGAAAAGTTGGTCCCTCTTTTTCTTGTTAGTTGAATGATCTTTGAGCAATAATTTAGGTTAGTTTTAGTAGTTATCAAATCGAATACAATACTTGTTATTGATACATCATTGTAAATGTTATCAATAACAATTCTTAGATTCACATTAGGATAAGTAAGACTAACCTAAATTATTGGTCAAAGTTAATTGAAACTAACAGTGGAAAAAGAGGACTAACTTTCTGGGTCGGATGGAGTATGATTTGTGTAATAACATTGCCTTACAACGAATCAGTGGCGGATCTAGAACTTTTCCCTAGCGGGTGCACAAATTACATTGAATTTTCAAATTAAGGTGGTTTGGTCATGTGAGACGGAGACCGAGTGAGGCACCGATTAGGAGGCCTGAAGAGTGGAGAAGTGATAAAATGGCGAGGGGTAGGGGAAGACCCAAGCAAACTTGGATTAAGGTGATTGAAAATGATATGAGTTTACTCGGAGTGGGTGAAGATGTGGCGTTGAAGAGGCCGGAGTGGAGGGCGAAAATTCATGTGAATGATGGGGGTTGATCGTACCTTTTATTATTATTTATTTATTTATATTATTTTCTCCATCTTTTTCCTCTCTCTCTCTCTCTCTCTCTCTCTCTCTCTCTCTATCTATCTCTATCTCTCTCTCTCTCTCTCTCTCTTCCTTTTATCACAATGACGTATCAGGATTCATGTTAGCTGACCCCAAATTATTTTTGGACTAAGGCTTTGTTGTTGTTGTTGTTACACAATGAAAAGACAACTTTTGATGATTGTTTGTATTAAAATATGGAGGACTAGTAAAAATCAAACTAACCATGATGATGTATTTTAAGAAATTAACCATGACAACAAGCATATAAAGAAGGAATCAAACATGGTTAATTTGTTTTTTTTTTTTAAAAACTTCATAATTAATTTGTTGACTTGAATTAAACTAATTAATTAACTAACCTAAGTACAAGAGGAAAAAAATATAGGCACAAATAATGGATTTAAAAAGGCACAAGCTGAAGCTATGGGGGCAAATCATTTAAAATTGAAATAGCAAAATGCAAAATATGGGGTTCGAACCCAGCACAAAAATTTGTTACCTTTGACCAACTATACTAAGCAACTTATGCATCCTTCCAGTGCATTAATTATATATATATTATGATTATAAATAATTTCTTATTCTTTAGAATTTTGCGGGTGCACTTGCACCCGCTTACACTGTAAATCCGCCCCTGCAACGAATAATGACAGAATATGTGGCTTGGTACATGTGTTTTCTTGATATTCAGTATTTTGAAATTCTTCCCAGAAGCATGCTTTCAATAAACAATGTAGAGGAAATGAGGAATGAAGGAAGGAAGGAAGGAAGGAAGGAAGGAAGTAGGAAGCAATTTTCTTCGGTTTTGGTGGATCTTGTGATACGTTTTCAATACATTTTCAACATAAGTGGATTAGGGATGACCGAACCTGCCCGGAACCGGAAAACCGGACCGGAGAAGCCCGGAACCGGAGCGAACCGGCGAGTTAACTGGAACCGGAGTAACCGGAACCGGTGTAACCAAGGGCCGGTTAAGGTTCACATAAATGGCGAACCGGAACCGGATCGGAACCGGAACCGGACCGGCGTTTCCATTAAAAAAATAAAAATCCCTTGTTTTTCAATAAATTTTAACATGTTTATTCATTATTGTATGATAAATAATTCACATATACTTTGGTTGGAAAATTTGCTAAAGGCTGGCCTCCCATGGATGAAGCTCGTCGATGTTTTTTGAAGTTTGGTCTTAAAGCAGATTTCACTCTAGGTCACATTGATTCTTAACACATGTTGATTCGCCTTACACATGTGGGGGATTTCAATAGATTATGGGCGAAAGACCTTTGGTTTGTTGGTCGATTCCCCATGCTTGTTGCAAGGTGGACTCCTAATTGGCGCCCGTATCAAGATTCATCTTTGTTTCCTGTTTGGGTCAGTCTCCCCGGATTACCGATTCATCTTTTTAATAAAATGTGCCTTTTTTCCATTGCCAAGATTTTTGGAGAGCCATTAGCCATTGATCATGCCACATCAACATTGTCTAGACCAAGTGTGGCAAAGGTCTTGGTACAGATAGACTTATTGAAGAAATTATCATCACGGGTGTTTTTGGAGTGTGGTGATGAGGCGGGGTTTTATCAATACTTAGAGTTCGATAATATCCCCCTTTATTGCAAACACTGCTATAAGCTCGTGCATGCATTGTCCAATTGCAAATTTGTAAAGGGTAAGCATGTTCAAGCCAATGGTAAAATTGACAGTGAAGGGAAGATGGCTAAGGACCCAATTGTAGAAGTTATCGCTAGTGTTGAAAAACAGGTGCAAGCTATGGTGAATGATACAGGGAAGTGCAAGACAGTGAGCCCAATATGGAAGAAGAAAAATGCTGATGGTAACAATGGAGTTTCAAACCAGGCCTCAAAGCCTAGCAATGTTGAGGAGGCTATGAATGTGGAGAGTGTTGTGGAGCTTGGAACTCCTTCGACTGGTGGAGCACTAGCTATCGTTCCCTTTATACCGGCTTTAAAGCCTCTGATAGAAAATATTGATATTTCTGACACTAGTCCTGCAACTGAAAATGTAGAAGGTTGCACACCAATTGCACATGGTGAGGGGTTAGGTAATTTGGATCATCATAGAGAATCCCCTTCAAACGAAGATATTGAAGCAATTGTCATGGCAAAAGTGACTTGTCATGGCAAAAGTGACTGCTTTTAGAGAAAATCAAGCTTCTTCTGCTCCCAACCTTGATCCTCTTTCAGCTCGTACTCTGAATCCCAAATATTTTAATCCCGAATATATCAATCCAAAAAATCTAAAAGAAGCTCTTACCATTAGGGAAAAATGTGATTCTGAACCGGAAGGCGGTCTCTTTGATACATCTCCTTCGGCATTTGACGACGCTCGACTTTATGGAGGTATGGTTGGAGGAGTTCCTGTTGATCCTTCGGCTCCATTGGCAGGTAGCGAAAATTTGGAGGATTACTATGATGATGAAGACGGCTTTCAAAGAGTCAAAGGAAAACGAGGAAAATCTGGCTCGAAGAATAACAAGCCGAAAAGGTCTTGGAAGCCGACAAGGCATTTTATTTGATCTTTTTCCTTCTTTTTTAGTTTAGCCTTTTTATTTATCTTAATTTTTTATTTTTTTGTGATGGTTTCCCCCCATCACTTTTTTGTACTTTTTATTTTATTTCAATAAATTTTAGGGGGCATTGCCCTTTTCGCTTTAAAAAAAAAAAGTATGATAAGTAAAAAAAATCCCTTGTTTTTCAATAAATTTTAACCTGTTTATTCATTATTGTATGATAAAAAAAAAATAAAAAAATTAGTGTGGAACCGAACCGGAACCGGATTGTGATGACCGGAACCGGTGTAACCAAGGGCCGGTTAAGGTTCACATAAATGGCGAACCAGAACCGGAACCGGCGTTGGTCATCCCTAAAGTGGATACTCAGTTTAAAAATACAAAAATAAAATAATAATAATAATAATAATAATAATAGTAATAATAATAATAATAATAAAATAAAAGTAGAGGTGGCATTATATTTAGGATGGTTATTGGTATAATTTAAATTAGGGAAGAAATATTAAGGTAGATTGGAAATTGTAATTTCAGTAGACAAGAGCATGGAGTGTGACAATTGCACACTTGTCTCATCAATGAAAACTCCATTTAGTCTATTTCTCTCTTGTTTTGTTGTGCTTGTTTGTGCCTGCAACACATACTTCTCTTTAATCACTTGGTATGATAAAAATTATCAAAAGGCTGACAAAGGGATCGAGATTTTAATTTAACTGAGATTTTATAACGGAACCGTTACTAAACTAACATTCATAACATTTTGGATTGGAACTGAGTCGATGATATTGAAATATTAGACCCAACGTGTGAACCGACCCCAAACTTTGAACCATATATTGCCATTTTTAATTGTCCATCTTAAAACACATTGCATGACTAGTAGAGTTGGCCATTGTTGAGTCCACCATTGGTGAATATTGCTATGCCAAATGTTTTTTTTTTTTTTTTTTTAAAAAAAATCTGCTAAAGTAGAATCTTCTATCATAAAATATAGTGAAAAAAGTAGGGAACAAGTGCATGCTAGAATGGATGATTATAGATATATAATGATTGTAAAGCTTTAACATTACAAAACTGACTTTAGGTGGCTCTCTATAGTGAAAATTCAATGAATTTGTTGTTTATTTTAAGACTTTGGCATGCTGCAAACTTTGGTTGTTAAATTCATCATCTAATTCCCATCACACCATGGATATATATACTTTCTCCACCTCCCATCCAAAAACATTCTACACTCGCGGTAGCTGTTTCAAGATTATTACTCGTCTTAGCCTACTCCTAATCTGAACTGCTACAAGGTCTTTTGATTTAGAAATTAAAACACTTAAAATGTAATTGACACACCTTTAAGGGTGCGTGGTGGGGTATCCCGTGATAATCTTCGGGTGTGAGAATCAAAACAATATACATGGGAGAAAACTAAGAGAGAGAGAGAGAACATAAAAGCATACAATTCACACTTGGAGAGGAGGTTTATTTCAGTGACGGAGTCAAGATTTTTCTTAAACAGGCAAAATTAATTTGCATAAACATTATATGGTATAAAACTCAAATTCAATTTTAAAGGGGTAGGGGGCAAAAATATAATCTAGTGCTATTATAACTAAATACAAATGGGGCAAATTTAAATTTTAAGCATTTTTTTTTTTACAAAAAGATGGAAGTTTTGAAAATTTTAGGGTTGCTCGCTCCTCTCATTATACTCCATTCGTCCGTTCCATAACTATGTGGACAAATTTCTATTTTAGGGAATCCATTGATAAGTTACACTTTCCTAAAATGGTAAAAAATCTTTACTATTCCTCCCACTCCTTCTCTCTCTTACTTTACTTTTATACTCACAACACCAATCAAACTACTATTCCCTACCTCACTTTCTCTTTCTTAACTTTTCACACTCACAACAACTACATATTACTATTCATCATTTACCTTTATTGCTGCGTAAAACTCATTTTGCCCACATTAGTTACGGGACGGAGGGAGTATATCCTTACTTGGATTTGTGTTGGTGCCATTTTGGGCTGACCCATACAAGAATAAGGGGCCCACGCAATAAGTAACATATTCCCTCTTAAGGCCCACGTGATGAATAGCCCAATTGCTACAACAGCTCTTTGACATAAATAAGATAAGGACACGTGTAGCGTCAGGATTGTTTGGAGCCTCATTCATTTGAGTAGACAACACATGAAAGGAAAAGAGTAAACTGCACCTTGCTCCGTATCAAGCATGCTGCTGTGACACACTGCAAAATTCTTTTGATTTCCCCACCCTTGGATTTTCATTTTCTAGACATGATCCTGTGGTCTCAAATCAAAAGCGAATAACTATCATTACTTGCAATATTTAGTGGGGGTTTGGATTTTTGAATTAATATCACCTCTATAAGAAACGAAAAACACTTTCTCTTTTTCAAAGTAGTAACTATGATTTACTATCCTTAGTTATCTAGGAAATTCAATGGATCACCCTGAAATTTAAGAAATTAACCACCAAGCACCTAAATCATCTGATATGTGATGTTATAGCTTTAACCAGTACTTTTGAGTTCGAGCCCTCAAAATAAAGCAGAGTTCAAACTTTTGAAGAGCTTTTGCCACCTTGTAGGTCTACTCGGCTCGAATTGAATTAGTAGGCCTCCAATGTTGTCATTTGATATCAATGATTTTTAGATAAAAAAAAAAAAATTAAGAAATTTTCATGATTGTTAACTCTCGTTCCCAAAATGCTAATGGAATTTCTAATGAATTACAAATGATTTCAAGCACAACATATTTCGGTTACTAAAAATTAAGAATCCACATTTGTTAACGAACCCAACTTTTATCTGAGACACTCCATACCATACTACTGAAAACCAAAGTTATTAGTATAAGTTTCAAAACGAAAGGGGAGATAAATGAGATTATCTCATAAAACAAGGGAGGTGACTGTAATTTATCCTTAAATGTTTAAAGCCGTTTGATTTGTGGACTGAACCACTCACTCACAGTCAACATTTCTGTCAGCTTTCCCCAAAAGAAAAACCTCAAAGACAGAAACTTCTCCACTACACACTTTTTCACACACAGAGAAGCTCTGCTTCTCTCTCTCTCTACCTCAAGCTTTGTCCATGGCGGTTCCAAACCCTTTCTCTCTCTACATTACCATCTTCATCATCCTCACAACTTCCCCAACCACTCTCACACTCTCCACTGACGTTGACCTTCTTCTGGTCAAAATCAAGCCCTCACTCCAAGGCAACTCAGACAACCTCCTCTTGTCTTCATGGAATCACTCTGTTCCTCTCTGTCAATGGCGAGGTCTCAAATGGGTTTTCACCGACGGCTCTCCTTTGACCTGCAACGACTTGTCTTCACCACAATGGACTAATCTTTCTCTCTCTAAAGACCCTTCTCTCCATCTTCTCTCTCTTCAGCTCCCTTCAGCTAATCTCTCTGGAACTCTCCCTAGAGAGCTCGGTGAGCTCTCTAATCTTCAAAGTCTTTATCTTTCTGTCAATTCAATCTCGGGAGCCATCCCTCTTGAGCTTGGTTACAGCTCTTCTTTATCAGATGTTGATTTGGGTAACAATTTGATCAAAGGGTCTGTTCCTCCTTCCATCTGGAACCTCTGCGAACGTCTCGTTTCGCTTCGATTACATGGTAATTTTCTCTCTGGTAATGTTCCTGAACCTGCATTGCCTAATGCTACTTGTAAAAGTTTGCAGTTTCTTGATTTGGGTCATAATTTGTTCTCGGGGAATGTTCCTGAGTTTATAACTAGGTTTCGTGGACTTAGGGTTCTTGATCTTGGGAACAATATGTTTTCTGGTCCGATTCCTGAGGGTTTAGCTGTACTCAATTTAGAGAAATTGAATCTTGCGTTTAATAATTTCACTGGGGTTTTGCCTAATTTTGGTGGGTCGAAATTTGGTGGGGAGGTTTTTGAAGGGAACAGTCCTGGGCTATGTGGGCCACCATTGAAGAGTTGTAGGGGAAGCTCAGGGTTGAGTTCAGGTACAATTGCTGGTATTGTGATTGGTTTAATGGCAGGGGTGGTGGTGTTTGCTTCATTGCTTATTGGGTATGTTCAAGGGAAGAGAAAGAACCATGTTGATGACGAGGGGGATGAAATGGAAGAAGAAGGAGAAGAGGAAGAAAATGGTGGTGGTGGTGGTGAAGGGAAATTGATTTTGTTTCAAGGCGGTGAGCATTTGGCATTGGAGGATGTTCTGAATGCGACGGGTCAAGTTATGGAGAAAACGAGTTATGGGACTGTTTACAAGGCTAAACTTGCTGATGGTGGGACCATTGCTTTGAGGTTGTTGAGGGAAGGGAGCTGCAAGGATAAGACTTCTTGTTTGTCCGTGATCAGACAGTTGGGGAAAGTTAGACACGAGAATTTGATACCGTTGAGAGCTTTCTATCAAGGGAAGAGAGGCGAGAAGCTCCTAATATATGACTATCTGCCCAATAGAACTCTCTATGATCTCTTACATGGTAAGCATATTACTATGTTCTTACATTTTTCTTTAATCATTTAAATTTTAAATGACACCAATACGCGCAGATTGTACAGAAGTCCGAAATCTTTACTATAGGATGCAACTTATATTACTGTGATATGTAATTCGTATTACTATAATGTTCTCGCATGCTGCTAAAATGTAATCCATGTTATTAGAAGATGTAACTTATGCACTTTAAAATTCATACTTCGGTGCAGTTAGACTGTACATTCCCCGGCCCACTTATATATATGGCTTACTCAATTGCTTCATTTTTTATTTTTTTTTTGAATCAGAATCGAGGGCTGGAAAGCCAGTGCTGAATTGGGCTAGGCGACACAAGATTGCACTGGCTATAGCTAGAGGACTAGCACATCTACATACAGGTCCTGAAACCCCCATCACACACGGGAACGTGAGATCAAGAAACGTACTCGTAGATGAATTTTTCGTGGCTAGGCTCACTGAATTTGGTCTCGACAAGCTAATGATTCCATCTGTAGCTGACGAAATAGTGGCACTAGCGAAATCAGACGGCTACAAGGCACCAGAGCTTCAAAGGATGAAGAAATGCAATTCAAGAACTGATGTTTACGCTTTCGGGATACTTCTGTTGGAAATTTTGTTAGGGAAGAAGCCCGGGAAGAATGGGAGGAGTAGTGATTATATTGATCTGCCTTCTGTAGTAAAAGTGGCGGTATTAGAAGAAACGACAATGGAAGTATTTGATGTGGAGATATTGAAGGGGATTAGGAGTCCGATGGAAGATGGTTTAGTGCAGGCTTTGAAGCTTGCGATGGGTTGCTGTGCCCCGGTTGCTACCGTGAGGCCTACTATGGATGAAGTCGTGAAGCAGTTGGAGGAGAATAGGCCTAGAAATAGGTCGGCTTTGTATAGCCCTGCTGAAACAAGAAGTGAGATCGGTACACCCTTTTGAACTTTCCGTTCTTTATTTTTGTTCAATTTTACCTTAGTGTATGTTGGTTTTTCTCCCAATGGGTATGGTTATAGATTATATATCCTCTAGGCATTAAAATGTAAGCTAGGGTTGTATCTGTAACGACTAGTATTCTAAATATGATTTAAGAAGAAAAAATGTTTATTCTAATCTAGTGGCTGTATTTGTGGATTTAAAGGCACATTATTACTTGTATGGTTCCATGTATTTAACATTGGAGCTTCTTGTCACATAGGTTAAGGCTAACGGGTGGGATTTTGTATGAATATAGCAGCAAGTAGTCCGTACACAATAAGTCTATTTTTTTCCTCATCTTTCTTATCTGGAAGAGACGTTGGTTATCAGTCGTTTGAAAGAGGAACATGGACCTGGAAATTTGAACCGAGTTTTGTGAATGCATTGCTGAAATGTATAAATAAGAGTTTGGCCCATTCGCTGACCCCTTTACTATAGGTTTGATGATTGACCGAAACGTTTTTTGAACTATTCAGTTTTGCGGAGATTGCGTGCTTACATAGTCTAGTATGACGAATATTAATTTCAACATTCAGCTTCATTATCCCCTTCTTAATTTGTTAATTTTTTTTATATCGTCGATGATCTATCATCCCACAACTATTGTTAGGGCTTGAAGGATTATTGCAATGTTCGTGCATGCTTCTGTGAGAAAAGGGTTCCATGTTGATTGTTGTTATGTCTTAGGTTTATGGAATGCTTCACATTTGGAACCGGAGCAAATTTGATTTGTTTTTGGACATTTATTTTTGGATAGAGGGAGTATAATAGTTGTTAGCAATCATTCCAATAGCACTTGGTTTGATGCATATGAATGGTTGATCAGGTTTCTTGCAGCTAGTGTAGATTAAAAGATAACTCCATTACTGAATGCCGAACCTCTTGCGAATATAATGTAGAATTTTAAACTAACATAGAAAACTGAACTCAAGGAAATAATAATTACACATTACAGACTATCAAAACCACTATTTTCTTGGCAAACATGTTAAGAAGAAAAAGACAATAGTAAGCTCTCCATGTCTCCCCCTTCAATTTGACTTGAGGTAAAATGCTTTGCATAGAAATATATTGAGATCGTTTAAGGAATATAGGTAGGGAAGAGCGAGAAGATGTGATGGTAAGCCTCTGAGATTGAGACTCTGAGTTGGGGAGTGAAGGGGCAAGGGAGAAAGAACAACGCTTCCGTGCCAGCTCCCAGAATTCCAAAAGTTCAATTTGAAGCAGGCCGAGGTTGATCAATGGGTACATAGACCAAGCGGAATAATGAACATTGGTGTGAGAGTGTTGTGAAAGGTAGGGGAAAAAAAGATTTACACTTTCAATGTTTTCTTTCAAATAGAACACAAAATGGAAAAGATAATTGATGGCATATTGACTAAAGAGAGGAAAATTGGGGTTTTCTCCCTTATATTTCTTTCTTTGATTACTTTTTTTTTTTTTTTTTTTTTTTTTTTTTCAAATGAATAATGAGAAAGAAAGAGATCAAATACTCAACACTGCATTCCTTTACGGCAGCTAAGAGCACCAGCACCTGAAGTAAGAGTGCCGACAAGGGTTGAAGCTTTGGCACCTAAGCTGGATGCCCTGGCGTAGCTGGCTGCTGCTCCAGCTCCTGATGGAGTGAAGTAAGCTCCGTTCAACAAAAGATCTCCTTCTGATCTCCAGTTCCAGTGCCTCCATCTCCCACTTGTTATCACTCTCTTGGTCACCTATGTATAATTCAAACCACCCATATAATTTTACTTAGTGTATACTGTATGTGTTTGTGAGTATGTATATAACATAGAATGTTAATGGCTAAGAAAGATCCTTTTGTTTTAGTACCTCTTTAGCATTAGGGTTTGTAGGGGCAAGATATCGGTTGCCCTGGCTGTTAATGGTAGGATCTGCACTGCCGCCAATAGCGTACATTTCCCAGTGAGTATAGTCATTGTTCACCACATGGAAATACCCATGCCTACATCTGAAACCAACATGGCAATACATTAGTATTTCAGATGTCACAGTTCAGAAAATATCACAACAGAATAGCAAGCCAAGCATTTAATAACTCTTTACCCTTCTGGTGTAAATCTTAAACTAGCATTTCATTTACTTTGAAACCCATCTATATTCATGACAACATTTAAGAACTGCTGATAAATGTTTGAGTACCTTGGCATTCTTTGAACAAGGCCTTCTCCGAAATGGTTGTAGGCAATAGTGACTTGCATGCTCTTGTCTCTTGTGTACGAGTCGCTGTGTCCCAGTAACATTACCTGTTTTACTGACGATCGTCAGTATATTAGGTGAAAAAAGAAGAAGCGTTAATTAAGCTCAGTAAGCCGATGAAGTAATTACCTCGTTATGGTGGGTGAAGTAGTTGTTGGAGATGGTAATAGCGGTGGATCCCATGATAGCATCAATAAGTCCGTCAGCACAGTTAGACAGAGAATTATGGTCAATCCAAATATGACTAGACCCGAAAATTGAAATCCCATCTCCATCAGCTATAGTCCTCCACCCCCAATGCGAAGGTGAGCTTCTCACCATAGCATTTCCTGTCCGCTTACAGTCATGAATATGAAGCCCATGAATAATAACATTAGTAATGAACTGAGCAGTTATGCATCCCCCATTAGCAATGTGAACATTAACTCCCCGAGCATCAATTGTTTTGAAGCTGTTCATGAGGAGTTCTTGTTTTAGGGTTATAACCATGTCCCGCTTGAATATGATCCAGAGAGGCTTGTCTTGGATGACAGCGTGGCGGAGGGTCCCGGGACGGGGGTTGACGACGTCATCGTCACTGGGGTCGGAGACGACGTAGTATTTGCCGTCACGGCCACCGATGGCGTTGCGTCCGAATCCTATGGCACAGTCTGCTAGGCGCTTGCGGTGGCGTTGCCAGTTTTTGTCGCAGCGCCAACAGTCATCAATTGGGTTTCCGCTTCCACATGAGAAAAATCCTAACTTTCTCCTTTCTGTGCTGTTGCGGATGCTCCTGCAATGCATATTGAAAACTCTTCTTTATAATCTTATGTTTGGCATTGAGATTAAGGAATCGAACGGTAAACCTCACAAAGAGAGGCTTCGGTTTTACTGTTTAGCCATTCTTTTAAGAATTAGAGAGTTAGTTGTAAGTTGAAATTTTTAGCTAGTGGAACAGAAGATTAAAAAAGTCAAATATCATTGAAAAAGGAGTTATTTTTATGGAGTATTTATGTTTTTTGAAGGAAGAAAAAAAAGTGGTGTATAATACAGTATATTGGGTGTAAGGTACAAGAGTTAAATGCACATGGGTTGATGTAGGGGTAGGGGGTTAAAAAGTGATGGAAATAAATGGATGGGTAGGTGAGAGAATACGGAAATCAGAATACGGTTGATACGGAAAGGAGGACATGGGATTTTTCTTGATCGAAAATAAATGCTCCCAAGAGAGAGCCGGTGGTTTAATTCCTTGTCGGTGAAGTGAAGGGGTTAAATACATTTAATAAGGCCGAGGTTCTGTCGGTTATGGGCAACTGGTGCACCACCTTTGCTCTCAACCCACATCTGGCTTCATTTCTTTTTCTATTTTACCTTTTTGCCCTTGTATCCCATACTTGATAGAATGGGGAACAACATTATGGCAACTTTGGCTGGCATATGGCATTTTGCAACATGATTGTTGATGTAACCATAATGCATGCAATGCAAAGAATACAGATAGCAGAAAACACCATGATTTTCAACCCCATGACATCCCCAAACTTTATATTTTATCTACTAGTAAATTAAATTCTTATAAACAAACACCATGATTTTCAACCCCGAACCTCACACTTTGTCCAATCCTAGCTCCTTTGAATAAGTAAGTGTCCATAGTAGTATAGTATTATGGGTTTCGGTATGTTTAGGAAGAAAGTGGAGGAAACGACAAACAAGAAATGACTCCGGCGCCGTGGTTCAAGGGTATTAAGAGGAAACATTAAATTAACAAATCTTCTTAACAACAACCCTGCAATTAGTCCGTGATCACGTGAAGAAAAAGCAATCATCTCCTTAATTAACCCAATTAAAAAAAAAAAAATTACCTAGTTGCAGAGATTTATAGCAAAGAGTCCAATTCTGGCGTGTAGTTAGGTTCATTGGGATAAAGTGTAAGCGTTACACAAGTACTAAATTAAAGTAGACCCACGTGCTTAACATAGTGAGTACTATCTTCATACCCCCACCACCCTATAACCTCATTTCATACCTTTACAACCAAGTTTAACCTTTTTCAAACTTGTAAAAATGGAATAGTACTTGATAGCAAAACCCTTTTCATCAATTTTGTTCCGTTATTTATAAACTTTTTTTTTTTTTTTTATTTTTTTATTAATGGTTTGGATAATCAAATTTGAGGCAAATTTATAGTGGCAGAGTTAGTGAGAAAGAGAAATGTGGGAAAAGAAAAGAAAAGGAGGCACAATAAATTTAATTTATGATGTGCAGATCTGAAAACAGAGACATGTGGGTAAGCTGGCACGAAAATGAAAATGAAAATGGAATAGGGTTGTAGCAGTAAACGAACATGGGCGTCCTTGATTCCTTATACTTGTAACCCATTCAATTGCTTATATTCATGGGGCACAAATAGGTACCATACACGCATGCAAACAAAATCCTTACAACACAATCATGTGTATACAGGTGGTAACGACGAATATGAAAATAGAAGAATATAACGAGTACGTAGAAGTGGAATGAAATTGGAAAGGGACATATGAAGAGCCAACTGCTGCGGTAAGATAGGTGAGTCATCTCTGTGGCATTAAAGAGGATTTGATCAATCCCCTAAGTGGTGAACTAACAGTCAAAATTAAATTAATTTGAGGTGGGTCTTACACGTACTCAAATTTATTTCAACCGTTGATCTATCGACAAAAAAAAAAAAAACACGGTCGGAGCAAGTGCAATACTCCTCCTTAATCCCATTAAAGGGGTGTGATGTGGTTTCTTCTTTTTTCTTTTTGTGACATGTACGGATCATGTGATCCCATTCCAAGATGTTACTCCATCTCCCAATGAGATCATTAAATTGAGAGTTGAAAAACATGAACACTTAGGAAAATGAATAATTTAATCAATAAGTACTACTACTAGTAGTAGTAATTTTATTTAATGCAATTAAATTCATCTTTAGCATATTTGGACAGAGACAGAGATAGGAAACTCACATATCAACCATGGAAGCAACTATTTCTGGATCGTCTACAGCATGTTCGTGCCTTTCTTCACTTGCCCTGTAAATCAGGATTCAAATATCAGTACACTATCAAGATTTTGTCCGGGACAAGCAATAACATGGGCTATAGTGCAAAGTAATCTATAAAACTAAAATTTAAGTGTAGTTAGCCTAAACTGATGATAAAATAAGAAATTGTAAATAATAATTGTAGTCACAATCTTATAAGTACGGAGTAACACCTTTTATTGTGAAAATTTGGTGAAAAAATTGTTGTTGTTTTTTTTTCTGAAATAAGTGAAAAACTTGTTTTACAGTAGCTTTAGTGTAAAACTTGTTTTTCATCCCTTATAGATTATCTGTTTTTTCATAAATAAAAAAAAAATAAAAAAATAAAAAACACAAATTTTACACTAAAATTAATATAAAACAAGTTTTTTAAGAGCAATTACTCATTTTAATACGTGAAGCGTAATACCACACCGCATTACATGCACTCAACTGCTGGACTGATTTTCGAGACAGTCAAAATCTCTAGACTTTGTGAATGAAGAGAGCCTATTGGTTGTGAACTGGGTTCAAAACAACTTTTTAAAGCAGGTTCTTAAATCCAATTACCAAAATAACCTTCTCACCAACTTAAATCAAACTTCCTTCAATAATTTCATTAGAAAATGGCAATAAGTTTACAAAATAATGGATACAAAATGATGTGTCAGTATTTTAATGGTTGCATCGATTGTGGATCTCGCATACTTTAATTAAAAGCACCAATAAAATTTTGGCACATTATTTTGTGAGCTAAGATTTGGGTTGTTTTTGTGACTATATATTTACCTTTAGAAAATTAAGTGGTAGTTTAGTAAGTCCGAATTTTTTAAGAATGAACTTTTTCTGAGGAGTTGGTAACTGGAAGACGAACACGACAAACACCTATTCTAACCAAATCAACGATCCATAATTTTCCGATCCAATCTATACGGTTAAGATTATACTTCAGAGTTCATTATATTTCATCTAAGAACCAATACCATGTTCCCGAAGCTCAATTAAATGTTCGGCGTCAATTCTTACTGTTGAAGAACTCGTTACTCCAAATTATAGACTGAAATGAAATTTACTCGTTTTAGTTGCAAAATCATGTACTCTTCGTCAGTTAGTAAAACGTTAAGCTCGTATAACAGAATTTCACACTACTCACAAAATACATGACGAAAAAAAATGTACGAATTGTACTGTACAACACATATACTCTTATTCTGTTACGTCAAACTAACCTGTCCGCCATTGTTGAGTTTCTTAAGCTTTGCAACTCGGCATCATCTCCAACACTGAAAACAGATTCACATTGATGGATAAGAGAAAATGATTTCCGATAAGAGCTAACAAAATATTTATGAATAATTTAGAAGATTGCTTTCTCTGTTCATCGAAAAACAGATTACAAGCCAAATTGATCTTATAGAATCAATAATTCCAGAGTAGGGAGCAAAATTTTCACAGAAAATGATTCGCATTGTACAATTTAATTAGCGTGAGGTACAGTTACGAAACCTGGATACAGCCTTGATGGTTACGAAGAGCGTCAGAACCAGCAGCAATGAACACAGAGCAAAACATCTCAAAGAGACCGCCATTGCCGTCTCTCTTCTTTCTCTCTCTCTGCTTTTGCCGGGAAATAAGAGTAAATGTGACTGTGTGTGTGTGTGTGTTTCTCTCTCTAGAAAAGAACAGAGCTAAGGGTCAAAGAAAAAGCGTCAATGTAGTCTCCATTATATAGCAGAAAAGGCGTTGGAGAAGTTTCGGATTAAGGTTAAATATGTTTTTAACTGTGGTTGGGTTAATGTTTAACCAAGGGTTAAAAAAAAAAGGTTTCCCTCCTACTGCAATGACTTAACCACCTTCGCCTCACACCTAACTAACTGCCGCTAACGGATTCTCTCTCTCTCTTTCTTTCCACTTTTCTCTCTTTCTCTCTCTATATGTAACTTTCTCACGTATCGCCTGCGTCGGTCACTCACGTGCCTAATCCCTTCATCTTTATTTTTTTTTAATTTTTTTTCTTATTGTCCACAGTAAGAAAAATGAAAAAAAAAATAGGGAGTTGAAAACATTAGTATGTTTTGTCTGTCCTTTTTTCTTCAGATAAGAAAATTCAATATTCCATCAGTCAGATAATTAGTAGTACCATTATTTTCTACTTGTTATTTTTTTTTTGAAATGCTTAGTAGTATTTCTGTCAGATCATTTTTAAATAACTACGAGATTTACTGAGGTGAAGTGAAATGCAGCGGAGATAATCAAAGAATTGATCGAAATCAACTCTCAAGAACAAGGATAAAGATCCCTCAAACAATAATCTCCAAAGAGACTACTCTGCAAGTCAATTGAATGACTTAGGGTTTACACAAGATGTGCAAAAGTTGCATTTAAATAACAAGATGAATGAATAATGTTTACAAACCCTAAAATATGTTTTATACTCCAAAAAACGAAACCAACAAAATAACAAAAATGCCCTAAAATTGTTCACTTAGCGTAATACGTAAAAGACTGGATCGGAAACCAAGCGGGCGCTTGGGGCTGTGCGGGCGGGCGCCTGGTCACGGATAGAAACTCGAAAAAACTGGAACAGCAAGTAAGTGGACGCCTGGTAGATACCAGACGGGCGCTTGGTCTGATATGCGCTATTTCATGGCTCGCATGCTACATCATTTACGAATGTAACACAATTTCACATTCAATTAAGTGTTGCTATTCCCACACATAATCATATTTTTTAGTACATCTATTTTTATGTTTAAAATATTGTACTCCCTCCTTCCCAAAATGATATTCGCGTTTGACTATTCAAACTTTTTAAGGATATGAACCCTTACTTCACTAGCCATGCTTTGTTTAAGCCTAAAATGTAGAAATATGAAGAACTTTATGGGACAATAAGAAATGGCAAATGAGAAGATCATTTTGGGACGGAGGGAGTATTATATAATTACTTAAGTATAAATATAGGTGTACAAAATATATTATGCTTGTGAATAGCAACACACAATTCAATTCGAGCATATTAAACCAACTTTGAGAACTTCAGATAAAGTTTTAATATCATTTTTTTTTTTTTTGAAACAAATACCAAAATTTTGAGTAAACATAAATGCGTGTGCTTTATTTTATTTGATTATTGATTATAGCTACATACATTATACAATAATAAAATAAATAGTGATACATGAGCTTTATTTTACTCGACTACAAATACAATTACCATTAAAAACAATTTTTTTTTTTTGAAAGGATTAAAAACTAATCTTAATACAGATTTTTTTTTTTTTTTATTCTGAATGGTCTCACCATATCAATATAATCAAGTAGAATATGACTCTCCAACTATAAAATTCAAGAATGTAACCTTGAGGTATGTTATAATATCCCTATATTTAAAGTACTCCATTTTCACAATGATGTATTCATTATTACTTCTTCTCCATTTCTATTCTAATCTATGGCTTTTTTAATAATCACTTTTGTCATTTTATCTCAAAACAATTAGTCTTTTAACTACTAAACGCATTCTACATAACTAATTAATCAAAAAGGTTTAAATGAATTATTATGTGTTTCATTAATGTACTTAAGAAAAGATATCTCGTTTGACAACTCAACATTCTTACGATTTACAGTATGTTTTGGGAGTCCAAATCCTCTGTACCACTTTGTGTGCCACTTCATGTGCCAGAAGTGATCTAATGACTCACAATTGTTAAGAGTGGTATTATTGTAATATTATGCAAACATGTGAACGGTTAGATTAGAAGTGGTACATAGAGTGGCACACAAAAGTGGTACAAAAGATCTCGACTCGTGTTTTGGTTACCCGTAATTAGAGGTGAAGCCTCGGCTGACACATGATGATTGATGGATCAACCTCTTTAATTTTGAGTTTGTGTCATTTTTAAAACATTCTTTTCAGAAAATAATATTATTACCATCAAAAAGGGAATTTTATTATTTCTTACCCCCTTTTGATTTAATGGAAAAAATCTATACTAAAGTATATTAAAGTAGGGCAGAACAAATTTGGGTTTGACAAGTGGAACAACAATGGAAGAATCTGTGTTCTTATGAATCCACGTCGGCATTTGGAATTAAATTTGAGGCTTTTCATTTCTTGCTCTATTAGCTGATCACATTGGTTAACAATTTTAGTAGTCTGTTTAGCTAATAACATAAGATGACAATTATAGTAGTCTGATTAGAAGATATAATGTTTGATGTATTAGAAAAGAAAACATGAATATGCATATGGTTTTACTTGGAAGGATATTGTGAAGGAAAAGATATGTATGTATATGATGATATTGGAAGTGATAACTAGATGGAGGGCATATATATAGTGAGGCTGGTGTAGGCTAACATTGTTTTCTCCACCCAAATAAATATTCTATTTAATTGAATTGCAACTCTTCATGTGTTTGATTAAGATGTTACATAAGAAATACATGAATTTTAGCTCTTCATTTTGCAAGAGTGATTAGGGGAACATGTATGCTTTGGTGCTTTGAATTACAAATTCAGTTGATCATATCAAAAGACAATAAGATATTACGGAACTTAATCATAATACAAATCTGGTTGGTCATTCCAAAAGACAAAGAGATGTTATAAATATGAGCAATGGTCTTTGTTTTTGTTGATGTATTTTAGTCCCTACTTTCATGTGTGTGATATTTGATTTTGTTGATGAAAATTGGTAGCCTTCACTAATTTTATCATGTTTATATTTCTTGCAGGTTTATGTTTCTTGCAGCTACTATGAGGACATGTAAGCTTACAACTTTGAAACAAGTAGATATTTGACAGTTTTAGTAAAATCAGTCAACTTTAACAGAAGGTATCTCTCGATCCATATGTTAAAAAATTACAAGAAAAATATTTTTAGATAGTTCTTTGAGTCTATTTTTTACAGCTCTTTTCAGATCTTCATTTGGATTATTTTAGAGGGAGTTATGGCTGTTTAACCAGAAGATAGTCATATGGACAGATTCATCTGAAATTCAGCCAACTTTAACATAAGGTATCTCTCGATCCATATCTACAAAAATTACAAAAAAAAAAAAAAAAAAAAAAATTATTAGAAATATTTTTGAGTCTATTTTCTACATTTTTTTCTGATTTTCATTTGGATTTTTCTAGAGAGAGTTATGGTTGTTTGACCAGAAGATAGTCATAGAGACAGATTCACCTGAAATTGAGAAACTTAACTCTTTTGCTTTTGGTTGTTTCTTATATTATCACATAATTTGCTCATCTCATATTATTTGTAGGATTTAATGAAACTTCAAGTGGAAGGAAGAAAGAAAATGATGCCGGAACAAAGTGATGGATATTTAACAGTTTTAGAAAAATCAGTCAACTTTAACAGAAAGTATCTCTTGATCCATATGTTCAAAAATTACAAGAAAAATATTCTTAGATAGTTCTTTGAGTCTATTTTCTACAGCTCTTTTCGGATCTTCATTTAGATTTTTCTTGAGAGAGTTATGGCCGTTTGACCAGAAGATAGTAATAGGGACAAATTCATCCGAAGTTGAGAAACTTATCATTTTATCATATCTTTTAAGGTTTAATCCTTTAGTTGTTTTAGTATTCCTAGACTTGGAGAGATGTTCCAAGTAGCCTTTAAATACATATAAGATGGCTTTGTAATATAGAGTTGTAATTGTCTTTCATTTGATTAATATGAATGTTATGATGTATTTCTTCTATTTTATAATGTTCTCCTACAATTTTATTTAGCTATGAATCTTGAAAATTGTTGGTGATTTTAGTGTCATCAACGATTTTATGTAATTGTGATTTACTAGAGACTAATGCGATTTCATATTCGGCTCGGATACGAGTAAGGGAAAGTGTGGAGTACACACTCGTTTGAGTTAATATGTTTTCGACCACGATAAAGAAGCAGGGGTCAAGGGGGCTGCGCCCCCTTGCGGGGTCAAGGGGCAGCGCCCCGAAACCTAGACAGTATATTTGGTGTTCCAAATAATCTCCCGCCAGTTTCCCACCAAAACCCGAAAATTAAGAGACAGGCCAAACAGGAGTTGCTCGGCCGAGCACTTCCTTAACTAGGCCGAGCATGATTTTTACAGAAAACAGAAGACACGAAAAAAGTACTGCTCGGCCGAGCACAATTCCTTGACACGACCGAGCAGACACTGAATCAGTGAAAAGGTGCCTTTTCTGTTGACAGTCATGACTGTTGTGAATGTAACCATTGTCTCTCTTCTGCTCCAGACGAAAATCTGTTTATAAACAGATTATTTGGACTCAAACAATATAGAAAACACACACAAATTCTCCAAGTTTTGATCTGATCTCTTTGCCTAGAATCAGATTGCTTGATTGTCTTATCCCATACAAAGATTTCGTGTAACCTAGGCATAAAGGGTCGAAATACTTTGTTCGGAAAGTGAACATACACAATTCAATCATTATCCAAGATTATCAACGAACCCTATTTCCCCAAATTTCAACATTTTGTTTTCTATAATAGAAGAAAAATATGGGGCCAATTTTCACAATTATAATTTCGAATAATAAAATAATGACGAAATAATGTTACTCTCAGCAATTATATGATTAATCATGTTTAAACATACTAAATTTACTGTTATCTATTCATAAATTATATTTACATATCTTTTTAAAAAATCATATTGTATAATAAAATATTTTTTTAACGAGAAGATAACACCCATGCTCGCACGGGCTCACCACTAGTATCGTATTAAAATTCCCGGTGTTTGACCCTTCTACAAAATTTATGTCTTCACACTAATGTTAAAACTATAATATAATTAATTGCTCTTAGAAATGAGTTAAGAAAAATTCCGAAACTAAAAAGGGAATAATATATAATGGTTATTTTTGTTAGACGGTCTATCACACATCTAATACAAAACAAAACATGGACCAATATAGAAGCTTGAGGGGCTACTCATTTTATCACATATTGTTTTAATGTGAAGCCTTCAATATACTCCCTCCGTTTCATGTGATTGAGACCAAAAATTTTGGTACACAAATTAAGGAAAAGTAAGAGAGAGAAATAGTGGGAAGAGGTGTTTGTGAGTATGAAAAATTAAATAGGAAAGAGAATGAGTGGGAGGAATAGTAAGTTGATTGGTGTCGTGAGTGTAAAAGTAAAGTAGGAGAGAGAATGAGTGAAAAAAATAGTAAATATTCTTTACCATTTTGGGTAGTCTCAACTCTCAAGTCACGTGGAACGAATGAAAAAGAAAATAAGTCTCAAGTAACATGAAACGGAGAGAGTAGTCTATTATCGGCCTCCTCGACTTTCTCTCCGGTTCACACGTGAGAGGGCATGTTAAGCAATCTATCCTACATCTAGTACAGGACTAAACATATCGGCTCAATCATACTTACACTTGAGCCTCTCTCTACTTTTAGCCAACTCTAATTCTCTAAAATTTAAGACAAAAAAGAGTATAATAAAACAATACTGTATTGATTTTTAAAGCTTGTTTATCGAAAAATAAAGGGATGTGTAATATACTCCATCTGACCCAGAAAGAAAGTCCATTTTGGATTTTTGACGGTCAACACATGTGAACTTTGACCAAAGATTACTATTAATCTAATCATCCCAATAAAATTTTTCATTGATAAATCACTTGATGATTAATCAATCACAAGTTTTAGAATTTCACAAGGGGTTGAATTGACATTTATATTTAATCAAAGTTCATTTGTATTGAATATAAAAAGTCAAAAGTGAACCATCTTTCTGGGACGGAGAGAGAGTATATGGGAGTGATTAATCCTTTTGCAAAGGTGGATTACTCGCTGTAGCTGGCAGCAGCCCTCGTGAAATTATAGAGAGCTAATCCAGATTTATTAGGGAGATGAGCAGAGAGAGAAGGTGATGCGTGTCTCATCTAATGAGAAGGTACTTCCGTATCCACGAGCTCGCCAGCTACTCAAATTGTCCACCTGTTATTCCGGTCTGCTGTCCGTACTCCATCTCCCACTTCAGTATTATGTTCTCACCGCTTCTTGACGGTGGATACCATTTTCAATTTTCCTTCATATACTGTAGTTGCACACAAATTTGTATTGAACTTATTTAATATTCTCATGTCTCAAATTAAACTTCCTTAAAAAAATATTATTAGTCTGCGTTAGTAAATCAGACTTAAGAGATAGCAGATAATAATGAACTCAAATCAACAAGTAAGAACACAGATTTTACGTGCTTTACCAACAACATATTGGCTACGTCCACAGGTAAATTAAAACATATATTATTAATATGGACGGAGAAACAATTACACGAAGATGATCATACTAATCTATGTTTGCATTTATTTTGATCACCTAGCTATGCAAAACCCTATATCCAGAATTATTGATTTCTCTCTTACTTTCAATGTTAATCACCGTGTAGGCTACTAATTTTACAACTAGTATTTATATTGCTAGAGACCTAAACCGGAAGACAGAAGGAATCCTTAATTAAATCCAATAAGGACTTAATTAACTTTTCACGCAAACCAGAATATCGCAAAACCTGGTCCAAGCCCGAAGCTTACTGATTCAACCGGGTCAAGGCACTAATCCGACCGGACCATGCTTGCTACCCGTCCTGACCTTTGCTGGTGATGCCTTTCTTCTGTTTGTCGTCTCTATTTGACTTCTTGAAAGTCACTTCTCTAACCGTATAATGAAATTTAAGATTATTTAATTATTTTAATAAAAATTGAAAATTATTATTAATAATATTATTTATTGTGCATTAGTTAAAATTTTTAAATTTATTAATAAAACTTAATCAAACTATAGTTAAAGTTAAGTTCATTTGTAATAACGAGCTAACAGCAAAAAAAAAAAAAAAAAAAAAAAAAATCATTTTTGGGGATAGAGGGAGTAGCAACTTTCATAATTTTTCTTTGACACAAAAATTAAAGAAATACCACCTCCATCACAAAATGATCTTCCTTTTTTTTTGTTACAACAAATGAATTTTAAACAACAATTATGGATATATTTAATTACATAAATGAAAATCTAAAACTTATAGTAATTGATACGGCATATAAAATACTATCAATAATAAGTTTTAAATTTTCATTAAAATAATAAAATCAACCATCAGACTCATTCAGGATCGACGTCCTGCTGGAATCTGAAAACCGTCCTGGAACCAATACTCTATAATTATTGATGAACGTTCATTCATAGAAACGACAATTTTTTTTAGAAAGATCAATTTTAGAACAGATAGGGTACTATATAAATTTAAAAGTACTATGAGTTGTGAGTAAAACACTGAGATAATATTTATAAGTGGAACTAAAATTTATGTGGATTATGAAAAATGGACAATAAAAAAAAGAATTAAACTTAAATATTTTAAGAAAGGGTTTGCCACTGAAGCACCAAAAGAAAAACTGGTGTAAGGTGTTATTGAAACACCAAGAAGAAAAACTAGTGACGTGTTTGAGAAAGTTTGGTGTGAGACAGTCTCTCATACATGATTTCATTAAGAGAGGAAATGGGCTTCCTTGTACCGTTCATAAGGGCCAAACTATTTACTCTCCCGACGAAACTCGTACGAAACTGTATAACATATTTAAAATAAAATAAAGTATGCATGAAATATGATCTTCTACTGTAGTTCTAGAATTGTACTCCCCTATCCTTAAATGGAGTATCCATTTTAAAGAAATTTTTGTCTCAAAATGAATGTGTTTTTTAAAAATAATTTTATCTCTAAATGGTTTTTTTTTTTCAAAAATATTCAATAGTCCTTATCTACATGCAAAACTAAATATTTCGGAAGTGGATAACAAGAATATGTATGCATCTTTGCCGCTTAATTGTATAAAATCTGAACATTTTCTTGATGTCCCATAAAATGAAATTTTGACATTCATTTAGGGAGGGATGGAGTAGTACACTTTTGCGATAAAAAAATCTCATTTCGTTTTTTTTTTTATTTAATTTTGATAAAACATATGAAATTTTAATTATTATTATTATAGTGTTTATTTTTAAATAATTACCACTAAAACTATTATTATTAATAATAATAAGCTTTATAACTTCACAGTGATAATAATGTTTTACTCCTTCTGTCCCGAAATAAATGTCGTTGGTATTTGTACGTTAGTACAAAGAAAATTTGAACAATAAATTTAAGATAAGTTTAAGTTAACTTAATTATATTAATAAAATTATAAAACTTATTATTGATATACTAATATAAATACTATTAATAGAAATTTATAAATTTTTATTAGAATAATTAAATTAACTTAAATTTATTGCTTATAATTCATTTGTTCTAATGTAAAAAAGCGACGACATTTATTTAGGGGGCAAAAAGAGTATTTATTTTCATCAGTATTCAATCAAATGAATATAAAATATTTAGGAGATATTTTTTTCTTGTGGAATGAGTATTAATTTAACCATTTCCTTTTCTTTTTTCTTTTTTTTTCTTTTTGATACATGCATGTATTAAAACATGGGGTTGGTTGATCTTTCTCTCATACTAATTGGGGATGAACCGTTCAATTTTTTCTTGACACCTACTCAACATTGACAGCAAGCTGAATACACCAAAACTTAGGTATAATTCAAGCTAAAGTAATTCTTGTTAAGGGATGAGGTTAGCCAATTTATATAATTGATCAATTTTATTCTTCTAAGTTGATGTGGGATACATGAGGATTTTAACAACTACAAAGGCGGTTCTCCCTACAAAATTAGATCACCTTTACCAAATTTATTTAAGCGCTTAGTAGCTAATGAACTTTAATATTCATGATTAACACAAATTCCTTCAATTAGGTACAACTATACATGTAACAAGTTGACATGGGTTATCAAATTCAGGACAAACAAAGTGAAGGTTGAATTCAACTCAAAAGGACCTAAAACTAAAAGAAACCCTTTCACCCCCTTTTTTTTCTTCCCTACTTTCCGTACTCCGTTTCTACCCAACCAATCATTAAATTCCCCAAATTTATTACGGAAGACTTTAGTTCAGATTCCGACCAACTTTGCCCAATTGGGTTGAGTGAATTATCAACCATTTCATTACTTTCTTTATCTTTATATGTAGTATGGTCTTTAAAATTAATAAAGAGGAGGGCCGAATATTAAATTCAATTTGATTCATACATGATAAAATATGGAGAGGAGTAAAATAATATTTTGTGTTATTCCGTCTCAAAGTTTACAAACCTAGATGACTCATATTTATACCCAAAACATATGAGTTTTAATTCCATAAGGATTCTAAGAGATCTCCTAATTCTAATAACATATCTAATTACTAATTAGAAATACTTCTAACTAGGTAACTATTCTAAGTTGACTAAGTAAGTAAATATTCTTTATTTGATTTGGAGATTTAGTATATCTCCCAATCTCGTAACACACCCCCCCCCCCTTCAACTTGCAAAAACTAACTAAAATTCGGAAAGATAAAAAAAAATCTTCAAAAACACATGCAGTTAATGTTTCGGTAATTGTTGAGACAGTTGTGAGGACATCAGACAGCACATCTGGCCGCACAACTTTCTCCTGCTAGTTGTTGCGTTTGTTTAATTTGGACCATTCTGACCACTCTAGCTACATGTTGACAACAAGATCTTCATCTTCTTCTGACAAGTTGCACTTTGGCAAAGCTAGTTTCTTTCCTTCTTCGACATGTTGCTCTACTTGCAACGTCGATATGTTGTTTTCTCTCAACGCCAACATGTTGTTTTTCTCGCAACAACGACATGTTGCTCTTCTTTTTCTTCAATATTCGTTTGTAGAGTGAACGACACTTAATCACGTTTTTAGAGCGGGCTACCACTAATCACGTTTTTAGGGTGGGCTACCACTAAATCACGTTTTTAGAGTGGGCTACCACTTAATCATCGTTTTTATAGTGAACGACACTCAATCAAAACATGGAAGTGATGTTAATATGGTTGATGTGGTGGTCGGACCATCACTATGGTGTAGCCGGAATATTTGAGGTGAGATAAATCTTGCTAAAGAGCAAAAAGATTTTTTTTATTATTATTTTATTTTATTTTGATAAATGAAGCCAACCTTTGTAATCGGCCTTTGATGCTTTGCTTTAGAGACAAATCCTAATCCTAACCGCTGGCGATTCAGCAGAGATCAAGTATTGAGGGGTTTTCATAGAGAAGTTTGTTGAGAAGAGGTATGTCTGGCCAGTTGTTTGATCAACTGGTTGGGCGGAATTGATCATGATGATAATCGTGATAATATTTTCTCAAAGAATCAGGCTCCCTAAATCGGAGGCGCTGATACCATGATAAAATATGGAGAGTAGTAAAATAATATTTTGTGTTATTTCGTCTCAAAGTTTACAAAGCTAGAGGACTCATATTTATACCCAAAATATATGAGTCCTAATTCCATAAGGATTCTAAGAGATCTCCTAATTCTAATAACATATCTATTTCCTAATTAGAAATTGTTGGTCCCAGAGACACAACAAGGGTATGAAAAGAGGCTAGAGGGGGGGGGTGAATAGCCTATTTAAAATTTCAACCATTTTTCAAAATTCAACCTTTATGCTTACACTTGAATTTTGCGGTAGATAAAAACTACGCGATCAAGTATAAAATGCACAGCGGAAGTTTTCGTTAAAAACAAGTTGAGTTGATTTTAGACAAGTATAATGCGGTAGGCAGATAATGCGGTAGGTGAGTTTGCGGTAGGCAAATCTGTGGTAGATAGGGGTGAGGTAGGTTGAGAGATTGAAAACTTGTGTCTCAGAGGTTTTAGGCAAATGATAAGTTAGTCAGAATTTAGCTAAGGCAATGAGGTAGACAAACAAACACAATTCACAATTGTTCTTAAATCTGAGATCAAACACTAAAAGACAAACAAGATTAATATGAACAAGTGAAGAACAATATGAACAAGATGAACAAGACTTAAAGTAAATTTGCAAAAAGGTAAAGTGCAGTAAGTAAATGACACAATGATTTGGAAAGGTTCGATCTGTTAAAAGATCTACGTCCTTTACCAAGATGGTCAGTCTTGGATTTTGAATGGAGGATGTATTAATTCTCTTGAGTACAGATTACAAAGATGAAGAACTGAATTAACTCCTATTTTCTATGAAGAACAATCCTAGACTTAGACCAGTGTATCCCTAATGATTCAATCTATGTGATTGATCAATCGGGGTGAGTGTGTGTGTAAGAATCAAGAGCTCTTTGAAATCTATATGATTTTAGAGCCTAATGAATCTTGTGTTGAGAGGCTTGAGATTTGATCTTGAAGGTTGCTGGAGATTTGTTGAAGACTTGAAGGTTTAGTGCTTGAAGATTCAAAGGATTCTGGAAATCTTGAGTATGATCTTCAATCACCAAGAATTTCAACAGCAATTTCTCTCTTGGAATCTCAGCTTATCTTCAATGAAGAATTCAAGGTCTATTTATAGCCTTGATGGAGAAACTAGCCGTTTGAATTCTTGGAGGGCAAGTTTGGAGGACAATGAGCTGTTGATTTCTAATTGGAGCTCAGTCTGAGTTGTCCTTTTGTTGCAGAGTCATGGTGGTCCAACTGTACTAAAATGACAGTTGTATTCAAATTTGAAATTTGAATTTGCAACGTTCTAAACTAACCAAGGTAAGGACACACGTGTGACCATGGTTAAGTTTGAACAAACTTGAGTTTCTTCAACCATGGTTCCATGCGGTAGAGTTAACTTGCGGTAGGATGGAACCATGCGGCAAGATGGATTGCATGAGGTAACCTTGGGATATGTGGCAAGCATTGGTTCCGCGGCACCTTGGTCATGCGGTAGGCTCCATGCGGTAGACAAGTGCCTTACCTCAGATCTCCAGACTTAGAAAAATTGAGGGTCCTAATCTGCTAAGCCTATTAAACTAGAAAGTGGACTATTCTAAATGAAGTACAAGTACTTCTTACAATATATCCTAAAGTCCACAAAGAGTAAAATAAGGTTATGGGATCAATCAAATCTAGGTAATAGGAGTGGTTTATAAATAAGCATACCCAACAGAAATACTCCTAACTAGGTAACTATTCTAAGTTAACTAGATAAGTAAATATTCTTTATTTGATTTGGAGATTGAGTATATCTCTCAATCTCCTAACATACTCAATCTCCTAACAATATACTTATTTTTTTCCTTCCAAAATAACTGTTAATTTTAAACATTTTATAAAGTTTGGAAAAGATAATTACCATTGCAATTTAATGATAAAAAAATTATAGTTATCCTTATTTATTGTCTTTTCAAGATAATTAAATTTGGAGGAAGTCTCTTGTGAGATCGTTTTATTTATGAGACGGGTATTGATGAAAAAGAAGAAATAGGCTTGCCCTGCCTCGTCCATAAGGGGCAAACCTTTACGCTCTCAAAACAAGAATACAAATTCTTAAATAATATCAAAACAACAAGTATTTTAAAATAAATTTTAATTATTTGAACAACAAATATTTCAAGAAAGAGGAAGTATATTTAGCACTAAAAGAAGGTAAATATAAAATACAGTAAAATTAAAGAGGATGTGAATGAAGTGGGGCCAGAGATCAAATGGTAGTCACATGGGCGTGCGACCGACGGTAATCAAGGGGAACCAACCTTGATACGTTTATTCTCTGACTTGAGGAAGGACTGACGGAGTGATTTGCGGTTTATTTCGATGCATCACCTAAATAATTCAAGCTCTATTTTAATGCCTTTATTTGTGATTTTATAATAATTGAAAACGGAAATGGAAGTGGAAAGGGAAAAAAATAAATCCAAAGAGATAAAACGGAGAATTAAATAACCATAAAAAAAAATTATGTTAAAATAATCATACATCTTAACAAGGCTTAGATATTGTTGAATTATGTTGGAAAAGTGAGAGTGTGTGAAGGAATTATACACGGGTTTTTTTGTTTTTTTTTTTTGAAAAATCGCTTGTCGTTTGACAAATATTATGGTGGGTTTTTGTTCTCCTCCATGAGAACATTAAAATATTATATTCATTTCAATTTATAAATTGGATGATACGAATATTGATGTTTAAAGTTGATGGGTTAAGTTGGGATAAATAAGTTTAACCCACATGCAGTAGGAATTAAAAGATTCCAAAGGCTACTTGGTTGAAATAAGTGGAAGTGGGTTTATCCCACATGGAAATGAAAGAGAAAAGTTAGCAAGTTTAAATACAATCATTCATGTATGTGGGACTAATATATCTATTATATATAATGGCACAAGAGATTATATTACATGGTAAGTTTAATTCCCTTGAAAATCTCACACTTTTTTTTTTTTTTTTTTTTTTTTTTATCTTAACTGGCATTTCATTCCCCCCCCCCCCCCCCTAAAACTCTTCAAATTCTATCCCAACAGTTTTGAACCTTTTTTTCTCTCTAATTTTCATTTAACCAATTTCCTTTTAACCCCCCCCCCCCCACCCCCAACGGAAAAAAATGAAAAATAAATTCTTCCTCATCACATTTACTGAATAAAATGGAGTGACCACACCATTTTATGAGTCAATTTTTTTGAGATTTTTTTGTGACTTTATATTTACCCTGTAAACTTGATTGTCAATAAAGTTGTTGATTCCTTCAAAAAATGAAAAAAATATTTACCCTGTAAATTTGCAGTATAGTAAATCAAATACAAAATTTGTATTCAAAATGATGTGTCAAGATTTTATTGGTGCTTTTAATTAGAGTATGGCGGGTCCACAATCGATGCAACTAATAAAATATTGCCACCTCATTTTGTATCCATCATCTCGTAGACTTCTTTTGTGCCCCTAGCATTACCCAAATCTACATGGTATACAGTTTGTCGCAATTCACATTTTAAGATTTTGACATTCTTAAATTTCAATCTATGTTTTGAGTGACGCAATTTAGGTTTATTTTTATCTTGCAAAATATTTCTATCATTAAATATGGAGATAGTACAATTTAATTTAATGAGATGGGGTGAAATTTGGAAATTTAGTAATATATTTTTTGAAATGATATTCTCCCGCCGTCTCTCTTTAATTTAGAAAAAAATAGTCTTAACACAAGAATTGAAAAAGTGATGTGTTTTGGGTGTATATAGCTGAATGAGAGAGAGAAAATGGGGTAGAGAGTAGTAGGTGAATAGTGGTTGTGAATATTATAAGTGGGTCTCACTATTTAAAAAGAATTGAAACATTTCCGTTTTGAGATTTTATACATTAAAGTGAGACAACTAAAATGAAAATTGTTGTAAATTAAAAGAAAACAGATGAAGTATTTTAAAGCCAACAGACATTTGAAATCGAGCACATCTTGAAGTTGTGGGAGGATTTTCAGGCTAAAAAATTGGGAGCTACTTTTGCACTTCCCTCTATAACGTCCATTTTTTAGTATAAGTTTCATCTCGAATATCAAGGTTAAAGCTCATCTTGAATTTCAAGGTTAAAACGAAATTTATTAATTTCTACTTTGACTAAAAAAATCAAAAAATTAATTATCCAAATAACATTTTTTATTACTTTAGAAGTTACTATTTATAATAATTTTAATAATAATTTTTAATCTTTCATTTTGATAATCAAGTTTTCACAAATTTTAGGTCAAAGCGCGATGAAGTTGATAGTTTGATTTTGACTTCATGAGACGGGGGAGTATTAAAATTTCTCTAACATTATAACCTTCTCTAGAAATAGACTATTTTTAATAGTGTAATTATATTCTGTGTGTGACATTAGTATTTTTTTTATTTTTTTATTTCTTAAGGAAGGGGGATCAAACTCTTGATTTATGCTTTGTGAGATAAAAATCATTAGTAAAATTATTTTTATTACAAATAAATATTTTTTAGTTATATTATTATGATTTATTTGAATAAAACTGTCCCCAACAAAATGTTTGCATATTAATATTAGGCTGATGATCAAGGTTCTAAAAAACGCTAGACGCCGCAGGGGCGCCTAGGCGGGATCTAGGCGGGGCCGAGAATTCAGAAATAACTATAATATCCTATACGGGACCTAGGCGTTTCATGAACGCCTAGCGCCTAGGCGGGGCGTAGACGGGGTCTTTTAGAACACTGTTGATGATATTTGGTTAATTTCACTTATCAAATTCAAAATACTAGTAATACAATAATGAACTGTCATTATATCAATAAAATTATTATTATTAAATTTTATTAATGCTATTTGATTTCGTTTCTCTTATTTGTTAAGGATTTTTTGTCGTGCGTTTAACGCACGGGTGTTAATCTAGTATTGTGTAAAAGCTCTCTCGTGTCTTGCAGACACAAATGCGTAAACGAAATTACCTACTCATACAAGCTAACAATTTGTTATACTCCCTCTGTCCCTAAATGAGTGTCCAAATTTCATTTTAATGGACACTGAAAATCTCAACTTTTTGAACAATTTGGTAACAACGATTCATATATAATCTTGTAATCTCCTTTCCAAACCTTTAGTTTTGCACGTATAAAGAAACCGGTGAAAAAAATTCGAAAAAAAACGTTTAGGGAGAAAGTTATGTTAAAAAAAGACACTCATTTAGGGACAAAGATTTCTTGAAAATGGACACTCATTTAGGGACAGAGGGAGTATTATTTTTTGTCCAAATGAAATCTGTATAGTTGAATTAATTATGAATAAGTCCGAATTAAAATATGTAACAGAAACAATTTGTTATATGCGAAAACGCATTTTGATTTTGAAAATTGTAACATGCAAAAAATCATTCACTCCCAGTTTAATCCTTTCAATTGAATGAGAATATTGAGCAGTATAAATTGAGGCTCCCACTTCCAGTTTCAAACACCTTCCAGCAATCTCTTCTTCCTCTGTACATATTGTTATGATACTAGTATCCAAAAGCCCGTGCCAATGGCACGGTCTTTACAAAAACAATGACAATACAAAATGATGATAGTATGAAAATGGGTTATAGACATAATAATAGTACACCGGAGATTCTAGTATGCGAAAATAGTTTGGTCCATCCATTTCATCTTGAGAGGCAGACTTCCAACACAACCTCAAGCACAACTCGGTGAGTGGACGAATTTGTTTTAAGCAGAGAGTGTTTCACACGACTCAAACAAAATTTAGTCAACATAATATACTTGAATGTATTTGTATTCTGTTTTCAGTTTTGTATTTCTGATTTTCTTTCAAATTATTGTAATTGTGCCAACATATTCATCCATTGGTAATATCTTTTTCCCATTTTGTTCGTATTTGAGTCGTCTATTAACTTTTATCTCCCTGTTACTTTCATATTTTTCTGACCCACGAAGAAAAACCAGTCCATTATGTGATAGAAATAACTAAAAGTTACTATCTTATTATTTATTTATTTATTTATTGACGAAAAAAGTTACAATCTTGAAATGTTAGAAATATCAAATATATTTTTCATTTAATGGTAGGAGCATTTCTGCTTGTACCTTTTTATATTTATTGAAATTAGATTAACTCTTATTTGTTTCTTAAGAACGTTCAAGCAAATAAATTTTTATCAGAAGTAAGTAAGAAATTTCCCATTATATATAAAAAAAAAAACAATATTCAAAAGTTTCATGTTGGACAGAACCTAAATTAAGATAGTGGCATTATGTAAGACACAGAGTGGGAAATGGTTTTTATTTCTTAAGAGGAAAAGGAAATTTAAAGTAAGAAGAGCGAATTTACATTACTAAGAGATACTCCCTCCAGTACAAAATAACTGTCATTTTTGGATTAAAATTTTGGTTCAAAATAATTGTCACTTTTGAGTTAAATATCCCTTTTACCCTTGCATTGAAACTTGTTTTCTTTTATTAATTGTCTTAGTGTGAGACATTAATGTAAGAAAGTTGCACACTTAATAGGGGTAAAGTTGGAACTTTTGTGATTAAGTCATGATAATAACTGCATTTCTTAAGAATTGTGCAAATGCAAAAAAAGACAATTATTTTGGACCAGATGGAGTTGTAAGATAATAAAGTGATTATTTAAATATTTACTCTTTTATTATTATTATTTATACCAGAAATTAGTGGATATTGATCATTCACAGCAAAAGTAAAAGTAACTCATTATTCCGTATATCCAAGGGGGCCAAATTGTCTACTTTTGTAAAATTTATTTTCATAAATCAATAGGGGACCGCAGGTGTATTTTCTTGGCCCCGTTTGTTTCCTTTTAATATAAATCGTAAGTTCAAACATAAGTTCTTTAAACTTGTTTAATAAAAGAGATTTGTTATAGATAATCTTGTAAACTATTCCTTATAAAGTTGTATTAGGATTTTTATGTAATCATCCTTGTACATAATCAAGAAGTTTGTTCCACAGACAATTTTGATCTTAACTCAATTGAACTAGACTTGGCTCAAAAGTAAAATGGGCAATGCTGGGGCACAAAAGAAGTATACAAAATGATAGATACAAAATGAGGTGACGATATTTAATTGGTTGCATCGATTGTGAACCCGTCACACTCTAATTAAATACACCAATAAAATCTTGACACATCATTTTGTGAGCCAAGTTTTGTGAGATTTTTTTGTGACTTTATATTTACCCAAGTAAAATATATTATTATCGAGCTCAACTTTGCTCGATGAAAATCTTGTGACCCAATTTTGAATTGCTATTTTTCCAATACATTGAGGCAATTATTTTATATCAGAAATTAACAAGCTTTGCATTCAATATATAAAGATTATAGACTGCTATTACTACTCCTTCCGTCCCGGTTTAAGGTTCTTAGTTTGACTATGCACGCTTATTAAGAAATCAAGACAAAATCAATAGAAATGAGTCAACCAAAAGTAGATAGTGAAGGATATAATTGTCCAAAACACTATTCATAAAGCAAGTAAGTACTAAGTAAGTTAGGTAAGTAGTGATTTTTTTGTAATTAAAAGAACTTTTTTAGGGTAAGATTCTCCTTAACACTATTTATTCTTTTCCATTTATGGAATAAAGCAACTAAGAACCAGAGGCGGAGCTACCCTTAAGGGAAAGGGGGCAATTGCCCCCATTGATTTTTAAAAAACAAAAATTTACTAGTGCAAAATTTACAAAAAAAATTGAGGTTTAGTACAATTTTTTGAAATTTACCCCCTTTGAGATGAAAGTATTAATTAATACACTAGATTTTTTTTTTACCCCCATTGACAAAAATACAGTTGAAATTTTATTGTAGTGTAACTTTGCCCCTATTGAAAAAAAATCCTGGCTCCGCCACTGCTAAGAGCCTTAAAATGGGACAAACCAAAAAAGAAAGTAAAAACCTTAAAATGGGACAAACCAAAAAAGAAAGTAAAAACCTTAAACTGGGTCGGAGGGAGTAGAATTTATCAAAAGCCAAGTTGAATGAAACTAGTGATGTAAATCAGCCAAGCATGAGCTAGTAATGCTCAACAAGATTTAAGCTCAAATTAATATTTTAATCATTTTTAATGATTAAAGGTTGAATATTCTCAAGCTCCACTAAGCTAATTGGCTCCTTTAAAACTTTAGTTAAGAAACAATTACCAAAGTCGCAAGTTGAAACTCCGTTGTAAAGCTACGTTACAAATTCACGCTTTTTTCAACCTTTTTTTTTTTTTTTTTGCTTAAAGTAAGTTGTGATGCAATAATTCAGAGTAAACTAACTACTCCATGAACCTCATGGATGATATATTATTTGTCAAATTGAAGGTGACCAATGCTTTCAAGGACCAAAATATGGAGAAAAACAATTATTTATATTGCTCTATCTCATAATAAATGTTTCCATTTTTATTTAATTCACCAAAATAAATATTGATAATATCAAATTTAAAATCATAGAGTGAGTCTTGTGAAAAACGTGTTTTTCCTTAAGCAAAAAACCAGTGATTTCATATTGGCGTTTATAAACATGAAACTGGTACTTTTCTTAAGTGTCAGTGGTAATGTTAAAAATTGCTAGTAAGTACACTGACACTTTTTTACATTGATACTGGCACTTATTAAAAGTGCCAGTGGTAGTGTTAATAATTGCCAGCCATTACACTGGCACTTTTTAACATTGATACTGGCACTTATTAAAAACTTCCAGTGGTAGTGTCAGTCAATAAGTGTCAGTGTACATGTGCTGGCACTTTTTTACACTACCACTTGTACTTACGATCAGCGCTAAACAACTTCCCGTTAATTACAAAAATGCCATCGCGCCAACTTAAAAACACGTTTTACGCGAAGCTTAGCGTAAAACGCATTTTTTAGCAGATTTTCACAAAATCATACTCCCTCCGTCCCAGCACAAGTAGGACTAGAGGGATTGGCACAATAATTAAGAGAAAGTAGGGAATGTGTGGTAGAAAATGAAGATAGAGAATGAGTGTGGTAAACAGTAGTGTTGGTTGAATAAAATGAGTGGTGGAAAATGAAGAGAGAGAGAGAATGAGTGGGGGTTAAATGGTGAGATTGGCTTAATATAAATATATTAAAACATTTCCATTTTGGTCAGTCTCAATTATTCTGGGACGGCTTAAAAGGGAAAGAAGTCCTACTTATGCTGGGACGGAGAGAGTATACTACAAAATTGTTATCGTAAAAGCAATATACAAAATTTAATAATTGTAGTCTAATATTGACGGAAAGAAGGGGCACTTGATGGAAAACGAGTTTTTTCTTTCTTTTTAGTGCATTAAAGTTAAATTTTTTTAATAATGGTTACTTTATGCGATAAAAGGATAGAAGATCGTTCTCGGAAGAAATAACAATTACTCCCTCCGTTTCATGTTATTTGAGATCAAAAGTTTTGTCACATAAATTAAGGGAAAAGTAATAGAGAGAAATAATGGGCAGAGGTGTTTGTGAGTATGAAAAATTAAATAGAAGAGAGAATGAGTGGAAAGAATAGTAAGTTGATTGGTGTTGTGAGTGTATAAGTAAAGTGAGAGAGAGAATGAGTGGAAGGAATATTAAAGATTATTTACTATTTTACGCAGTCTCAAGTCACATGGAACTGATGAAAATTGAAATAAATTTCAAGTGACGTGAAACGGGGGAGTGTTTCATAAAATGTTTAGCACGTTTTTGTTTAATCCATAATCATTGCCTTTACTTTTTGAAGAAACTATATTTGTCAAAATTGACCGAGCTTACTTCCATTTTCTTTTTCGCTTTATTAGTATGAAATATTATTTCGAAAAAAACTTTACCAAAGTTTTATGTCTGCCCTCATTCTCTTTCTACGTTTTTTAATGGGAGTAACTTTCTTCTCGGGTTGATATGACAATTGCTACACAATTTATACTTTTTCACTGTCCTAAAGGGTAGTCTTACGAAAATATTACAACTTTGATACTATAAACTTATTTACTTATTCTTCAATCCATTGAGAATTGCAACTTGATAAATAAAGTTATGCGCAAAAATTAAAATGATTTTCCACTTTTTTTTTATTATTAATATAAAGATATTTGAGCAATAAATTTATCTTAGCTTAATTATTTGAATAAAAAATTCTTAATGATATACTAATATAAATACTGTTAATTATAAATTTTAGATGCACATTTAAATAATTAATGTAACAGAAATTATTATTCAAAATAATTTGGTAGGTAAAAAGGTAAAAAATATTATTTTGAGAAAAAAAAAAAAAAAAAAGAAGAAGATAGATGGATATAATGGTTGGCAATATGCCACGCTAATGCATATCCCTTTCTTCTAAGCACTGCTCCCACAGAATGGGCCAATGGGGAAAGAAAAAAAACGTCAGTGTAAAATGTGTCAGTGTACAAAGTGCAAGTGCATCAATATAAAACGTCAGTGTAAAAAGTGTCAGCGTTAGTGTAAAAAAGTGTCAGTGATAAAATGTCATGCCAGTTTTCGAGTAAAAAAGTGCCGGTGATAGTGTAAAAAAGTGTCAGGTGTCAGTGCATGTATTAATAAGTATCAGTGTAAAAAGTGTCTGTGTTAGTGTAAAAAAAATGTCAGTGAAGTCAATGTATATGTGTTTATGTGCCAGCGACGAAAAAATGGTTCTTCATTAAGCTTAAAAAAAACGTGTTTTTCATAAGATCAACTCGTTCATTAAAGAATTTAATTTTCTAAATGAACATTTGTTTTTAATAAAATTACTAAGTCACCTTATGAACAATCATATCCTACTTTTTGCACTTTAATGATATATAAATATGTTTATTATATACTCCCTCCGGTCCAAAATAACTGTCACTTTTGAGCCAAAATTTTGGTCCAAAATAACTGTCACTTTTGAGCTAAATGTCCTTCTTACCCTTGCCTTGAAACTTGTTTTGCTTTATTAATTGTCTTAATTGTGAGACATTAGTGTAGTAATTATACATATATAATAGGGGTAGAGTTGACACTTTTATCACTAAATCATGATATTAATTGCTTTCCTTAAGAATTGTGCAAAAGAAAAAAAAGACAGTTATTTTGGACCGGATGGAGTAATGGTGAAGACGAACGACCAAATATGTTAATCAACAGTATATTAATTAAATGCGTATCAAAGTTTATGACAATCTTTTCTTAATTTCTCATAAAAACAAATTAAAAATTATTTAAGAATAAGACGTACAAATTTAAAAGAACAAACTACTATAATTCATGGATATTTTTTTGGAGTATGTTTTGAGGGAAACTAGTTTTTCCATAAGTTATAAAAAGTTCACTTTTTAATATGAGGTGGTCTCCCATGAGAACAAGTGGATCCGTCTCATGCATGAGACGGGTCGCCCCATGACCCATGGGCCGAACCCGCCACGTGGCAACCCACCATTGGCCGGAATTTTTTTTTTTTTTTGAGTTTTTATATATTTTTTTCGGCTTTTCAGTGGTTTAGCAAAAAATAATAGTTACCATCTCTTAAAGTAACATTGTTCATAAGTAAACGTAATACTTGTTTTAAAAAAACAAAAGCTCGTTTTTACCCATTTTTCCAAATGTAATACTAAATATAATTACATGTAACCCAAACAATATCTAAATGTAATAATCATCTATGCTGAAATATAATAGTGCTTTAGCTAAAATGTAATATAATGTGTATTTTAAATTTTATTTTTTAAAAGAAAATAACATTTGAAAAGTAATAACTTATGTATATGAATGTAATAGTAAGTTTATACAAGTAAATGTAACACTTTGATTGACGAAATTGTAACAGATTTCTATAGATAATGTAATACTTTTACATGTATCATGATAAATTTGACCCCATTGTAACTTATTGTTTGAAAACATATAGATATCTATACATATGTATTACAATTATGTACAAATACTATTACATATAAATAACACGTTTGTTACATTTTAGTTATAATAAGTATTACTTTTGGCAAACGAAGAAAACATAGGAAAAACACTATTACTTTAAGAGATGGTAACTATTACTTTTCACAAACCGAAAAAATAAATAAATAAATAAATAAAAAATCCCAGCCAATGAGGGGCTGCCACGTGGCAGGGTCCCCCCATGGGTCCTGGAGCAGGGTTGTGGGTCGGGTAATGGGTCAAAAAAATGACCCGTCTCACCCATGAGACGGGTTGGAGTGTTCTCACACAAGTTTTTGTCTTTTAATATTAGTATCACGCTTAAACCCTAAACCCTAAACTTTAAACCCTAAGCCCTAAACCTTAAACCCTATAAAAATAAGATTTTTTATATAACTAAGGAACTAGTTTTCCAAAAAAAAAATCTGTTTTTTTTTCTTCCTGCATTTAAACTGTGCTAAGATTAATGGCGTGACTCACATCATTAGTCATTTCGTTTGTCGTAATCAATATTGATAGTACCTTAAACATCTTACATCCCTTTCAAACCCTAGGAAGATAAATCCCAACCCAACTAAACAAATGAAACATGTTCGAATAAATGTTCGAATAAATGTGTTTTGATTTTAATGTAAATGATGAACTGTACTCCTTGTTTAAATTGACCTTCAAGAATCTTAGTTAATAGTCCCTCCGTTTCAAAATAGATGTCGTTTGGAATATTTCACACATATTAAGAAATGTTATTAATGTATGTGAAGAAGTCCCAAATACCCCTAAAGCAATTCAACAACCTAGGTAATTAAATGGTTAGGTAAGAGATAACTCACAATCATTATTAAGGGTATAATTGGTATAGAGCAATAAAAAAAGCTTTGAAAATAGTGAAACGACAAGTATTTTGAGACAAAATTTAACTCCTAAAACGACATCTATTTTGAGACGGAGGGAGTACTCATAATTGAACTTTATGGGTGTATTAATTAGGTTTTGTCAATCTAGTCAAAACTCATGAGAAAAGTAATTACTTCCTTTGACAAAATCCATTATCCATGGCATTTGGCACACCAATTCGACCATTTACATTGTTGCTCACATCAATTTTTAGGTATATTTCGGTGCCTAAAAGTTTCAACAAAAGCTTACTTGGGGTTCTTAACATGAAAAATCTCGTATAGAGTTCACAAGTAGCTTGTGTAGCCAAAAAAAGTCTCAACCCTAGCGAATTATTAAAAACTTAACGGATATGAATATGTATGTATCCCTCGTATGTACAGAAATGCGGGGCATATTTGTCATTTAATTTCCCACAATATTATTTTTCATCGTATTTCCTTTTTAAAATTTTCAAGGATAAATAAATTCTTACTTTTCTTTTCTTGTTTTAGAAAATATGATTATTTTCTTTTCTTTATATTTGGTTGTCATTTTGCGACATTTTTAAAGGGCTTCATTTCAAAAAAATTGAAAATGTAAGAATAAATGAAGGAAGGAGAAAAAACAAAGTACTTTTAAAGTTAAGAACTGAAAAACAAATACTACCACCCACCGTCTCAAATTAAAATTGAATGTTAAAAATAAAAAAAAAATGTTTCAATTCATTTTGAGGCGGAGGAAGTATGAAATTTGAAGTCAAGGAAGGCAATAGGCAGATATGGAAGATATGGAGACCCCATCTTACTTGTCCCCTGAGATGTTGATGGTCGATGTTGTTCATTAAATCTCCTTACGTTATTACCTCAACCATTTTTGTATGAGTGTGTTTTTGGTGAAACTAGTTCCTCCATAAGTTATAAAAAAATCTTGTTTTTTTATCATTAAACCCTAAACCTGAAACCCTAAAGCCTAAACCTGAAACCCCAAACCCTAAACCTTAAACCCTATAAAAACATGACTTTTTATAACTTAAGGAACTAGTTTCCCCCAAAATTTTGTCTTTTTGTATATGTACAAATAATTCTTTTTCATTTTCTTGATTATAAAGTACATATCATGACATCTATAATCTCTTCCCTCTTTTTTGCTAAAAAAAATCAAATTATTTTTCATTATTCAAACAAAAGATCTACTCGTATTTGTTAATACAAATTATGAAGATGTGTAAAAACATCCCCAAATTTGAATGTTCATTTTCAATTTTAAGAAATTTGATATCTGACCATTTTTAAGCATATATACGTAATTACCTCTAATGTTCTCACCATGGAATATTATGAGTTAAGTGTAACAAACTAGATTATGATGTTCGGTAAGAAAAATTAAGTTGTATCACCAGAAAAATAAACATCCATTTCTTTTTAATTTTATTTTTTGTCGTAACATCGGACATTCAATTAATAATGATGGAATGAGCATGGTTCTTGTCATAATTATGCAATAATTGCATAAAGATTAAGATTGTGATAAATACAAAATAAAACGTGAACCTGAAGTAAAAAAATTAGCTTTTTTTTTTTTTTTTTTTTTTTGTTGAACTTAAAAATTACAAATAGCTAAACCAAAGAAAAGGAGTAACATTTATGTTGTAGGACATCGTCCACCAGCATATGGTCCCCGTATCAAATGGGATTAAAGGATAGAGCCCTACTCTCATCCACCGTCAAAAATACTTCTACCATTTAATTAAGTTTGTAACATTTATTTATGTATTTTTTTTATTTTCTTGAGCGTACAAATAATGAGATAGATGATAATAATAATAATAAAGAAAGATACTCATTTGTTCCTAAATGAGTGTCCATTTTCAAGAAATTTTTGTCCCAAAATGAGTGTGTTTTTTTAACATAATTTTGTCCCTAAATATATTTTTTTCATCGGTCTCTTTATACTTGCAAAACTAAATGTTTGGAAAGAAGATTACAAGATTATATATGAATCTTTGCTACCAAATTATACAAAAAGTTAAGATTTTTAAATGTCCCTTAAAATAAAATTTGAACACTCATTTAGGAACACAGATGTAGTAATAATTAATAATACCATACCGCCGACCAATTAAGAACGGCGGAGAAGTGCAAATTAACGTGCTATTGTCTTTCCATTACATGCTTATAATCGCTAGCTCTGTCTCTCTCCATCCAATCATTATTAGGAAAAGAAATGACAGCAATATATTAATGTATTTTGCGTTGACCTAGGACTGAAAACAGTCTACTCTCCCCATTCATCTACGTGCCATTTTAAATATTCCTTCCGGTTAATATCTAACGTTTATAAACAAATTATGCATATTTTAAAAATACACTTAGATACAGTAGTTAATTTTCAAAATACGTTTAGATACAGTAGTTAATTTTCAAAATACGTTTAGATACAGTAGTTATTTAGCTACTGTATCCAAGTGTTATATTCAAAATTTAGGTATTGCGTTCAAGTGTATTTACTGTATCTATAATATGGACCTTTAATTTTGTATCTAATCCAATGGTTATACTTGGTTCCCACGGTTCTTATTTTAAATAATTCTCATTCGAGCAAGACCATATATATATATATATATATATATATGGTCATGCTCTTATGAGAACTCAATTACATGAGAACCATGAGAACCAATGATAGCCATTTGATTAGACAAAAATCAAGGGTTTAGATTATTTTTTTAGTTTAAAACTTTGGTGGCATTCTTGTAATTAGGTTAACAAACAAAGGGAAGGGCAAAATACCATGTGTGTTCCAGAATTTTCCACGTCATCACCCAAAATTTCCCTAAATTTTCAAAATTAAATATCTCATTAATTATAAATCGAAAAAATAATCCGAGAACACTGTTTTTTTTGTCTCGACGAGACGAATCAAACTACATCCCTGAAGATACGGTTTTGAAAAAATAATATTGAAAAATGTCAAATTTTTAAAATACGCTTAGATACAATAGGTGTTTGCCTATTGTATCTAACTGGATTGTTATGAACATTGTATTGGATACAAATGACTATTTAGCTATTGTATCTAACAGCAATGTGTCAACATTGATGTTGGATACAATAGGCGTTTGCCTATTGTATCTAACTGAATTGTTATTAACAATGTACTGGATACGATAGCTATTTAGCTATTGTATCTATATAGCAATGTGTCGACATTGATGTTGGATACAATAGGTGTTTGCTATTGTATCTAACTGTATTGATATGAATATCGCATTGCATACAACAGGGGAGTAGCTAGTGTATCCAAAAACAATGTGTATGAAAATTGCTGTTAGATACAAATAGTTATTTAGCTATTGTATCTAATAGCAATGTGTCAACATTGTTATTGGTTACAATATGTGTTTGCCTATTGTATCTAATGGAATTGTTATGAACATTGTATTGGATACAAATGGCTATTTAGCTATTGTATCTAACAGCAATGTGTCAACATTGCTGTTGGATACAATAGGTATTTGCCTATTGTATCTAACGGAATTGTTATGAACATTGTATTGGATACAAATGGCTATTTAGCTATTGTATCTAACAGCAATGTGTCAACATTGCTGTTGGATACATTTGGTGTTTGCCTATTGTATCTAACTGAATTGTTATGAACATTGTATTGGATACAAATGGCTATTTAGCTATTGTATCTAACAGCAATGTGTTAACATTGATGTTGGATACAATAGGTGTTTGCCTATTGTATCTAACGAAATTGTTATGAACATTGTATTGGATACAAATGGCTATTTAGCTATTGTATCCAACAACAATGTGTCAACATTGCTGTTGGATACATTTGGTGTTTGCCTATTGTATCTAACTGAATTGTTATGAACATTGTATTGGATACAAATGGCTATTTAGCTATTGTATCTAACAGCAATGTGTCAACATTGCTGTTGGATACAATAGGTGTTTGCCTATTGTATCTAACTGAAATGTTATGAACATTGCTGTTGGATTCAAATAGCTATTTAGCTATTGTATCTAACATCAATGTGTCAATATTGCTGTTGATACAATAGGTGTTTGTCTTATTTTATCTAACTGAATTATTATAAACATTGATGTTGGATACAAATAGCTATTTAGCTATTGTATCTAACATCAATGTGTCAACATTGCTGTTGGATACAATAGGTGTTTGCCTATTGTATCTAACTGAATTGTTATGAATATTGTATTTGATACAAATAGCCATTTAGCTATTGTATCTAACAGCAATGTGTCAACATTGTATTGGATACAATAGGTGTTTGCCTATTGTATCTAACAACAATGTTGATACATTGCTGTTAGATACAATAGCTAAATAGCTATTTGTATCCAACAACAATGTTCATAACAATTCAGTTAGATACAATAGGCAAACACCTATTGTATCCAACAGCAATATTGACAAACACATATTGTATCTAACAGTTAGATACAATAGGCAAACACCTATGTATCCAACAGCAATATTGCTGTTAGATACAATAGTTAATAGCCATTTGTAATGCAGTTAGATACAATAGGCAAACACATATTGTATCTAAGCGTATTTTAAAAATTAGACGTTGTTCAATATTATTTTTTCAAAACCCTATCTTTAGGGATATAGTTTGATTCGTCTCGTCGAGACAAAAAAATCAGTGTTCTCGGATTATTTTTTCGATTTGTAGTTAATGAGATATTTAATTTTGAAAATTTATGAAAATTTTGGGTGATGACGTGGCAATTCTAGAACACACATGGTATTTTGCCCTTCCCTTTGTCTGTCAACCTAATTACAAGAATGCCACCGAATTTTTAAACTAAAAAGGTAATCTAAACCCTTGATTTGTGTCTAATCCAATGGCTATCCTTGGTTCTCAAGGTTCTCATGATATTTAGGTTCTCTCCGTCCCAGCTCACTTGAGACTTTTTGACCAAAACTGGTCAACTTAAGGTCGGTTTGACCAACACTTTATAGAAATATTTATGATCCGAACAAAAATTAAAAAAATGTAAAATGACCACCATTAAAAATCCTCTCAATAACAATTTTTAAAAAGTTTTTTGGAACATAAATATTTCTATAAAGTGTTGGTCAAACCGACCTTAAGTTGACCAGTTTTGGTCAAAAAGTCTCAAGTGAGCTGGGACAGAGGGAGTATATATATATATATATATATATATATAAGAACTATATGTATATAGTAGCGACATACAACAAAAAAGAATACTAGTACTTGGGGCACAAAAAAGTTATAAGACCTTACTTACAAAATCATAGGTGTAATGATTTTATTGTGTTTCTAATTAGAGTGTGTCGGGTCAACTATCGATACAACAAATAAAATATCGTCATCTCATTGTATAAGTAAGATTTTATGAATTTGTTTTGTTCCCCTAGCATTGCTTGAAAAAAAACGACATCTACAGCTATTGAGGATGATGATTTATTCGTTTTTACATAAAGAAAAAGGATATTGGGAATGGAATATTAGAATAAATCTAAGAACCTTTAATTGCTACATTGAATTGGGTACTATATCAAGGGTAAATGGCTAGTTTGACTTTGGTAGGGTTGCCCCCATGTGAAAATAATTTATGGACTTAATTCGTGGAAATAATTGACAGATTCTATATCACATGTTAAGTTCCCTTCAATTAACGTCCTTCAATTAATGTCAAGAATCTATTAGTTTTAATGCCAAAACACTTGTTAAATTAATATTTCACCCGTTTCAAAATAATTATCGTTTTAAAAGTGAAAATTTGTTTTAAAATGTTTGTCAATTGTCACTTTACATTTATCAAGAAATTTTTGCTCTTGTATTTTTATTTTGCCCTTGTTAATGAATGTAGAGTATCTTTTGTATAAGCAATTAATCATTTAAAGAAATGAATTAATTTAAGGGTAGCTGAGTATTTTTTACATTTATTTATTATATTTTTTTTAATATGTATCAAAGAGTCTAAACGACAATTATTTAGAAACGGAGGGAGTGCCTCAAGCAAAAGTACAAATGTTGATCATAATGTATACTTGCCTTGCTTTTGCGAATAATTTTGTTTACATAACAAATATGAAATAATTACCATGGATTATTATGAAATCAATCAGAGTACTAAAGATTTCTTTGTTCCTACAATCCAGTTATCTTTATCCAATGTATCCATCACAAATTATTACTTCCTTCCTTCTAAATTTGAAGCTATATGATTAAATTAGTCTAATATTTATAAAAGTTGAATAGATTCATGAATATTAAATAGGCTTTTTTAACGTGTGCTTTGAGAGAACATGTTAAGCTTATAATTATAATTATCAATTCATTTGTTAATTTAATTTTTACTATTCATTTCCTTAATTATATGAATTCTTTTGTATATGCAAATCCATATATATATTTTTATATAATTTTATAAATATTTGTTATTGATAGTGTTTTTTAATGGTGTTAATGGAATATATTTGTAATTTTAAAAGGATATTTGTTTTATATAATTTTTATTAAAATCCAATTAATTCAACTTAAAAAATCAAGGTTACACTTTTTCTTTTTCTTTTTCTTTTTCTTTTTATTTGAAAGAAAAAAAAATTAAAAAAAAAAATCCCATACTAATTTAGAGGGTGGTTGGAGTAATATTTGACAACTGATGGAGTAGTTATTTACTCCTTGTATCCTTAAATAAATGTAATTTTTATAAAAATATCCTAAGTGATTTTTTAAAAGAAAAAACTTTGTAACTAAATATTTTTTTACCAATTTTTTCACAAGTCATTAATACTTGCTAAAATAAATGTTTTAAAAGTGAACAAGAATAATACTTATGCATCTTTACCATTTAATTTGTGTAAAAAGTATACGGACAAAGAAAATATAAAATAGTAAATTTCCAAAAGAAATACAATACCTTCAAACATGCACACACACTATTACTTAAAGTTAAATATAGTGTTCCAAAATATCCTCTCTCGCATAACAACTTGCGTCATCTTTTTTTGACACAGGAATTAAATATAGAGTATACATATTCAAAAGTAGCGGAAAAGGGGTTGTGAGTATGATGATTTAAAAATGAGACCTACATTTTTAAGTGTGTGATTATAATAAATGGGATAGAGTGAATAAAAAAGAGGCGGACATTTAAAGAATGTGAGACTTACCGATGAAACAACCAAAAAAATAAAATTACTACAAGTTGTCGTGAGATGGAGGGAAGTGTTGAATACTTGATAGTGGAATAACACTTAGTATCTAAATAAATTATTAATACCCAACAAACACTAAGATTTTGCTTAATCATTTTGATCCAAACATAAAATTTGAGACAATAGAAATAATCATGTCTGCATATAATAGTAGTCTCATCATCTCGTTTCTTTTCTTTCGTTTTCAATTTCACTTTTAATTTTATTTTATTTTATTTTATTATTTTGAGAATTAGAAGTAACTTTATATGGTGATTAGGGTTGAAAGTATAATGAAATGTGTATATGTCATCTCTACTTTAAGTGGGCCTTAAATGAAATATATTAGTAAAACAAGTATGGGAAATTGAAGCCCAATGGGTTGCAAAAAGCGTGCAATCAAACTACTTTTGTTAATTTTATTTTATTTTGGAACATATTAATGTTTTGGATATTCACAGTTGGCTAAACGATTTTTTTTTTTTTTGAAGGAAATTGTTGATAAGTGCTTTTACGCGTTCTTTAGTTATATACTTATTAAACATGTGTTTTTCTTTTCAAAAAGGGAAAAGCTTAAAATTTTCACTTAGTCTTAGAAAATCTTTGATAAATAGTTGCAGGTTTTTGGACAAAACCTTTTCAAATTTCCCTCAGCCTAATAGCTTGTATTGATCCAGTTAACTCGTTTGCTGCATTTGACAAGAAAGCTTTGATTAAATTAGTCATGTTTTACCCGTATGAGTTTGATGATTTCGCTCTTGATGTACTTGATAGTCAACCTGCGAACTACAATAGAGATGTCATAAATGATGAAGACTTCTCACTTGTTCTTGGGACTAGTGGTCTTGCGTTGCAAAGAACAAGCATAAGACTTATCCACTGGTATATTTGTTGATCAAATTGTCCTTAATTTTACCCGTTGCAACTGCAACAGTCGAAATGATATTTTCTGCAATGAAGCTTGTGAAGTCTGAGTTGTGTAATCGTATGGGGGATGATATGTTAAATTATTCTTTAGTGTCTTACATTGTAAGTGTTGATGAAGTCATGAAGTTCTTTCAAGAAATGTCATTGCGTCGAAAACCATTGTAATCTTATTTTCTTTAATAAAATGATGCATATTATTTTATCTAGCGATCTTTTTTTATATTGCATTAAATGTTGCACACCCTAACTCTAAATCTTGGATGCGCCACTGCGCACACACATATATATGAATCAAGGCTTCATGCTCCTGCTTTCGCGCATTTCGACGCCCTTATTCAGCTCAGATATAAGTTTCTAACTCTTTCTATGTTTCTTATCGTTCTCCTACTAAGCGTTTTGCCCGGTCTGTTTGGCTTAATAACATATTATTGTTGATGCATGATTGTTCCCTTTATTAATCTATATTTGCATATTAATTTTCAACAACACATCTATTGAATAAGTGAAGTAGATCCTACAACTTGATGTCATGATCCAAGGCCCCTCCCCTCCCCTGCCAAAGCCAATAAAATCATGGCATTATCTTTTATTTATTGCAAACACATTTAAACCAAAACAAAACAAAAAGTTGCAATCTGATGCTACAAGAGCTTCCGTGGAACTCATAAAAGGGTCGAGACCACATGAGCTTGATGTATGTAGACCGTTTTCTCTTGCATGAAGCTGCTTCTAGGGGGGGAAAGTAAAAGAAAATGCCTACTTAAGCTCCCCTACTTCTTCTCTAGAAAAGAAATTACTCAACTAAACTTGCATCCTCATATTCATCTCCTCCACTTACAAATGTAGAGATAAATCAATCATTTGATCTTTATTATCCCTTTCACGGCTCTCATTGTTCTGGTTCTTATTGATTACTGACAAGTTATCCAAAGGAATTGGGGTGAGGTTCCTTTGCCAATTCAAGAAACTCTCTTCATCCTCCTCCCCAAACTGATACGGATTGTTCAAGTAATTCCCTCTATAATACACAAAGTTGTCGAACCGGGCAGCAGCTCCATTCGATCCAAACCTATCCGAGTATTGTTGGGGGGGATATTGGCAAAGGTTGGCTGCATGGGCAGTAATGTAAACAGAAGGATTGAGAATGCCAATTTGATGGTTCGGGGCGAAAAAGAGAGGTGGTTGTGGGAATGAAGATGGGGAGAGGTTGAATTGGGAAGCCCTCTTTGCTTTTCGAGCTGCGTTTCTCTCTTTCTTGTGAGCATTTTGATGGCCTCCTAAAGCTTGTGAGCTGTGGAACTTTCTTGAACAGAATAAACATGGGAAAGATTTCATACTAGTATCCTCTGCATTGTTTGTTGCACCATTATCCGCTACGTTTTCACCTTCCATGTCTGTATCAAGAAAAACAAAGAAATTAAATGAAAAATCAAGTAACTATAACATAACCGATTTAGAGGAATTGAAGCCAACTTTCTTAGATTAGTAATAAGGACCTTCAAGAGTGTCAAAGCAGAAAGAACCAAGACTTGTATATTGGCTTATGAAATGATGAAAAATGTGTGTGTGTGTGTGTGTGTGTGTGAGAGAGAGAGAGAGAGAGGGAGATGGAGATAAAAGGAGTTCAGAAAGAAGAAGGGGGGTTATGAAGGGAGATTGGAAAATGTGAAGAAGGGGAGTTGTGGGGTGAGAAAGTATTAAAAAGAGTGTGAAAAGAGGGGGTGTAGACTGTGAGTGTATGGGCTTGGGAACAGAAGAGATAAGAGAGGGATAAGTGAACAAGTATGCTCCAATACGTTTCTGCATGCTGCACACACACACACACACACACAGTGTAGTAGAGAGAGAGAGAGAGGGAGATTGGGAAATGGAATCTCTCTCTTTTTTTCATTTTTACTCCACTTTCTTTCTTGCTTACAGCTTCTGACAGTTTATCTAGTTTCATGGGCTTTTCTTTTCTTTTCTTTTCTTTTCAGCAGGTTTTTACTGCAATTACATATACTCTGCCTTGGTTTGGTTGGTTTTAAGGGCCGGTTTGGCCAGTTTTATAATAATAGAATACAAGTTGACTTCTAAATTACTACTGAATGAATCAACAACCTTTCTTGTCCAGGCTTGGCTGAAATTTTCAAGCTATTAACATTGTGTGTGTGTGTGTTTTCTTGAATACTGAACCTTTACTTCCAGTTCCACACTAACAATAAAGATCATTCTTTCATCCGATTATGTCTTCCCAGAAAGATAGTCATATATTGACTTTTTATGGTCAACATATATGAACTTTGACCAAGTATTGATGTCAATCTAATGTTCACAATGAAATTTTAAAAATTGTTATTGATAAATCACGTAATGATTTGTCAATTACAATTTTTAGAATCTCACTAGAATGAGTAGATCAACATCAATATTTGGTCAAAATTCATTTATATTGACCATAAAAAGTCAATATGAGACTATCTTTTTGGGATCAAGCAGCTATTACTATATTAGGGTTGTGACACAGTGGTGTGAGAGAGAGAATGAAGAGAGAAATGGGGTAGTACGTAGGGAAGAGCACCACCACTAATACAACAGGAGTAATACTAATAGTAGTGTGTAGTAGGGGGGACTGATAGCTTTTATGTCACCCAATCCTTCATATTGGCCACTAGAGAGATCATTTACTAATTCCCCCAACCTTCCATTCTCTCTCTCTCTCTCTCTCTCTCTCTCTCTCTCTCTAACTAGAAGATCAATAGCAAACTCCCCACTTCATTTCTCGGACCGAGAACTGCTGCAATGAGCACCTCACTTCACTACTAGTTATAGTTAGTGATGCGAGATGTGATCACGACAATGACAGCAAGCTCAAGAACTGTGCGGCCAAACTTAATTGGACATTAGTAGTAGAGCCAACCAAACACTCTCTTCTTCATTTTGACCCTCCATCTCATAAAGAGGGTTACGTGGCTAAGTCACAAATGTCCGCTATAGCAAAAACTTATTCCCAAATTCCCTATAATATGAGCCAGTCTACTTGCTAATGGTGAGGGAAAATGTGAAAGATGAAGGTATAGCAAATAAAATGAAACCCACCCACCCACCCTTCCTACCAAATAAGTCTGGTTAAGTAGAGGCAGTCACTCCACATTGGATTTAAAATTTCTCCAAGTCGAATATTTTTTCCATCAATTAACCTTTGAAAAGAAAAGGAAAATTAAGTCCCAAATATATATTTTTTTAAAAATTACCCTCAACTAAAGAGTAATCTAACCCTTCTCTCACTCCTCCGTGGTTGGGGGGTGTTAATGTTGAGTAATGGGCCTAACAGCAACTAGTCCCACTGCCTGCATGCATTTATTCTGACATCTTTCTTTCCCCCTCTGCACCCCCAACCCCCTTTGCAACTTGTCACCTTTTCCTCTATTCTCCGCATTTTCTCCTTTACTCCACCAACAACAGCTTATCCCACGTCATCCCTTCCCCTCTCTCTCTCTCTCCCCCCGCCCGATACCTCCAACCAACCTCTGTCAAACTCCATTCCCTTACGCCACACTCCCACTAAACTATTACTCCCTCCATCTCTTGATAAATGAGGACCTATAATATTTTTTGTCCATCTCCATCCCAAATAAATATCGCGTTTCCAAATGAGAAAAACTTACAATTTCACCAGAGTAAAAGCTATAAACAAAGAAAGTATAGCACATTTCTTTAAAAAAAAAAAAAAAAAAAAAAAACTTGCAAGTCAACTGCGATACTTATTATGAAAAAAAAAAAGTTAATATTTTTTAACCATAGTCATTTTTTTATTGTAATCTACGAACAGTTCATAGAACTCACCTTGAGAGCTGAACAGAACTTCTCTACATGTCTGTTTCCCATGCCATTTTGCTGCTTGAGAACCACACCCAGGAACATGAATCCTATTTTTAAATATAATACACCAGAATTAGTATATTTTATACAGAAACACCACCCTTCTTCCAAGTACTATGAATAAATATTTTACTTACCTTATCTCTGTCAGATTATCAAACAAAAACTTCACCTTTGCTCCAGCACAATGATGTATATTTAAATACAGAAGCAATGATGAACTTATCCAGCTCCGAGCCCTGATGGTTTAATAAATCCAGCAAATCTGGATGGCCCTAAATTGCATTTCCGATGCATTGAAATACTTGTTTATAGGACAAAATTGACATGGAAATTACATGCCTAAGCAGGGAGGAATGGGACCAAATCTAATTTAACATCTGGAGAACTGCCACAAGATGCATCCTTTCCTGGCATTGAAGACAACTGATTGCATTCATGTACTCAAGGTCAAAATCTAGGAACATAAAATTTGCTCCATGAAGCCGGAATACAACCAAACTCAGTCCAAAATTAAACAAAGCTGCATGCCAAACATTACTTGAAGAGACAGAGTCAACTATGGAGTGAAAAAGTCAGAAACATAAGTTGCAAAACATCCAAGAAAATACGAAGAGACCATGATGACAATGAAAGCAATAAGTGTTCACAAGATACCATGAAGACCAACATACATAGCACAGTTAGGAAGAACAATATTACTTTATTTTACTAAATGAACATAATCAATGAAGATAAATACAGCTCAAAACGGGACGGGGCAAGAATGGTGGCTGATTATAAACAGAGGAAAAGGGAGCTATCGGCCGTTTAGTAAATAATAATCACACTATAGTAGCTAATCACAAATGCACGAATAGGAGCTGGCCACCTGCTTAACTCAAGGACCTAGGAACAGCCAAAACATCTAGCAACAGAGAAGAAGCTTGATGAGGTAGGTGGATTTTCAGTCTCTTGTGTGTCCCGGGGAAGATGTTTATGGAAGGCTCTTACAGCTCCTGCCACCCCGTCTTCATTCTCCATGGCCTTTGCAAGCTGGATCGCATTCTCCTTCACCTGTAAGATCCCTCAAGTTTAGTCACTAGTGAGTTGAACATACCACAAATAAAATTTAAAGGTACTTTATACTCCCTGACTCGGAAAGTTAGTCACTCTTATTTCATTGTTAATTCGAATGAACTTTGAGCAATAATTTAGGCTACTTTTAATTATCTTAATGAGAATCTAAAATTTGGTATTGAGAATATAAGTAATGGTGCATCAATAACAAGTTTTAGATTTTCATTAGGATAACTAAAGTAGCCTAAATTTTTGCTTAAATTTCATTCATAGTAACAATGAAGAAGGAGGGACTAACTTAACTCCAAAATATTAAATCCCATTAAGCTTGAGACTATAGCAATTACATTACAGAGGCAAAATTTAGTGATGTAAGAAATCTGAAATTACCTTCGGATCTAACATGAATTTAATTGCATCGACCAACTTGGGGAGCGAAAATTCCTCAACTGGAATGGGAGAAGGACCTACTCCTCTATCATGCACTCGTTCTCCCCAAAAGGGTTGATCACCAAAGAAAGGTACAATCGCTGTTGGGCACTGAATTGAATGATAAAGAGAGCATAACTTCAGCCTCAAGGATGACTCAATTTCAATTTTAAATATGTGTGTGTGTGTGTGTGTGTGTGTGTGTGTGTGTGTGTGTGTCACAGAGAATACTCCATCCGTCCCGGAAAGATAGTCTCATTTGACTTTTGATGGTACAAGTGAGCTTGACTAAATATTAATGAAAATCTAATCATCCTAGTGAAATTCTAAAAGTTGTTATTGATAAATCATTAAGTGATTTGTCAATAACAATTTTTAAAATTTGAATGGGATGATTAGATTGACATTAATTTTTAGTCAAAGTTCACTTGTGTTGACCACCAAAACTCAAATGGGACTATCTTTCCAGGGCAGAGGCAGTATAATGTAAAACTCACCGCAGCTTTAAGACCAGCGGCCGTCGTTCCAGCACCCCCATGGTGAACCTAACGGCATAATGAAAAGCATTAAGCATTCACTAGAGTTGTTAGACGAAACCACCAACAGTTGTTAGACGAAACCACCAACAGTATAGAGAGAGATAATGTACTATGCTGTACAATCTATAATGCTGGTGCTATAAGACAAGAAAATTAACCAGCCTAATAAAAAATAACATATGCTATTGAAAGTCTGTCCTCTCAGGTTGATTAAGCAAATGCCATGCCAGTTTAAGTGGAGATCATACTGCATGCACTCACGACACCTATCATCAACCTGACAATCTGGAATACATGGTTCACCAAGTATATGCATGAACCAGTGTTTTTATTAAGTATGCAAATCCATTGTAGAGGGATTGGATTCAGAAAGTTTTGAAGCACAAGGACGAATGTTGAACTTGCCCTTAAGTTTAATGCTGAACATAGATGATCAAGCATCAAATACAACAACAACATTTGGGAACAAGTAATGCTAAATCGAAATGTGATAACTAACAACCCCTAAAAATCAGCATAATATCAAACTTCAGCACTGGATTAAAGTTGCCATGAACAGGTGAACCCAAAACAAAAATGAAACTTGAAATCATGCTTGCCCAGTTTTAGTCTAAATTTCCACGTACCCATATTTCGAACAGCTTTAACTAGGCTTGCGTTCTTATATGATCCCTCTATCACCAAAAGAGGCAATGGTGAGGCTACCCTAAGGCCAAGGGGGTCAATTGACCCCCTTGATATTCGGAAAATGTCATTTTAGTACCTGTAAAATTTTAAAAGGTACACTAAAAACACTATATTTTTCGACACCCCTTGTGGTAAAACTTGTACTGATGTATTATTTTGACCCCCTTCGTGCCAAAATCTAAATTATTAAGCAGAATTTTTTTTCCTTAAGCAATCTTGACCCCCTTTGAAAAATTCTCTGGCTTGGCCACTGAAAAGAGGTACTCTCATTTGACAAGTCAAACTTCTCAATAATGTAGAAATGAACTATTTTTATAGTCTCCTTTACAAATGGACTTTATTTTTATTATATATATATTATTTCTATTTTATTTTTTGGAGGGGACAAACCAAAAGTGTAAGTGGGACTATTTTTGGGGGAGTATGCTTTTTTTCTTTTTTTCCCTCTTTTTCTGGAAGGGGTGTTGGAAAATTGAACTTGTCGTTTCTATGAACAGAACTTTTTATGTATGAGTAGCAATTATATGCAGGCAAATGCTCAAATGTGAAGGAAGCTGTAGTCCAACCAGACCTCTAAAGGTCAGCTTCATTTACAAATGAAAGTATACACCATTTTACATGTTACGGCCTGAGCATCATATAGTAGTCGAGAGACAAGCAAGTTTCTAGATTCATCAGGCTAAAATTCTAAAGCAACAAAATAGATGGTGCGGACTGACCACTGATGCACATTGTAAGAAAAGCCAGTCATGAGGGACATTATCCAGTGAGTATACGAAGTCCTTTGGCTCTTTCACTGAGAAATCAAAGTTCAGATATTAGCAATACACTATTTCAACAGCGATTGGCATAAGAAGATTAGGAAAGTAATACTCCCTCCATCCATAAATGAGTGTCCTTTGCCAAAAAGATTTGTCAGTAAATGTGCGTCTATTTCCTAGTGAAGTTACTAAAATAGCCTTATAAACTACCATGTCCTAATTTGCACTTGCAATGACATTGGGTGCTCATTAAGGGTATAATGTATGTGTTGTGACAAGTGCATAAAAGTCAGCCTTCATAATTTCCTTGAAAAACTGAAAATTGACACTCATTTAGGGACGGAGAGATAGCATAATGATGTGAATTGGGCTTTAACGAGTTTGTTTGGAAGCATACATAAGGACCAAGAAAAATCAACAACTTACAGTTGCCAAGTCCACCCCAGCCTTTGTTGATGATGCCCCTTTGCCCAGTCATTTCTAGAGCTTGAACAATTATTTGTGTCATTTTCTCTGGCTCTTGGACAGGCTGGAAAGGAATAAACCAAACGAAAATAAGACTACTGCTTCGGAAAGAAAACATTGACAGATAAAAACAAGAATTGCATGCCAGCACCAGCAAACGCATTTGCCATTCTAGTATGTGCTCCCATCACCCAATCTAGATAGCCCCTTTTCTTTATTTGAGTTTACAATTTCCACACTGCTCTAGCTTTAACCCTTCTTTCATTAGACAGACAGGTTAGTCATTAATGGAGATATATAGCAATATCATTGCCGAGGGAAATAATCCATTACACCGGTCCATAAAATGAAACCTACTTTCCCCTTTAGTTTGACCGTAAAAAGGAAAATTTCCAGCTCAATATTTAAATTGCCTTCCCAAAATTCTTTTGTGTTTTTGAATGTTATCATGCTATTAGAGGTCATAATGGGCGTGTCAACATAAGAACAACAATGATTTTAATTTTCAGGTGCTGCGGCATGATTTTGTACTGGCTGCCACTTTCCATACAGTAATCGCCGTATTTCAAAATTGCTATATCATGATACTTCAAACCAGCCACTATTGGTACTTGAAGACAAGGAACAACTAAAAATATGATTTGGTAACTAGAGAAGGGTCCATATCTTCCCATTTTGTAAGTCTGACAATATTTTTAAATTAGTATTTTACGAGATAAATGGAGAAAGGTCAGAACAGAAATAAATACTCCCTCTGTCCCGGAATAAGTGTCGCCCTTTTTTGTTCGTTAGTACGAAGTAACTTTGAGCAATAAATTAATGTTGATTTAGTTATCTTAATAAAATTATAAAAGTTGTTATTGATACAACATTATAAATACTATCAATAACAATTTTTAAAGTTTCATTAAGATATTTAAATTAACTTAAAATTATTGCTCAAAGTTCCTTCGTACTAACGTACAAAAAGGGCGATATTTATTCGGGGACAGAGGGAGTAACAATTATCATTTCAGAAAAGATAAAATATTGGAAGAGGTGCAAAGGAAACTCACTAGGCTACCGAAGCCAATGTAGATGGGCTTTGGACCAGCTTTAAGCCATCTTACAAGTGGCTCAGGAGGTTCATAATTTGAGGCAAGATCGAGGAAGCAAAAGCCTACCACATCAATCTTCGGTCCCCAGTCTGAAAACAAATCAATAAAACAGAGCTGATGGCATAATCTTAACAATTGTGATGCTATCTATAACTATCAAGATCAGAGACTCTACCAGGAAGTAAATGGCAATTTTTATATCGAGATGGCCAAATTTGGCAACAAACTGAGTAATCCAACTGAGGTCAGCGGACTTACTAGAAGGGATATTTAGGGGAAAAGAACACTTATTGTGTTATGTGTGACATCGATGTGTATGTAGTTACAAGATAGGTACATTCAACTCTTTAACATGTCATAAACAATAAATTTATGCTGCAGTTGACTATAAAATGAATTCAAATTGTAACACCTTTTGGTTTAGGAACAAGATGAGGACTCCAAATATATCCATGTGGAACATCTGACTCGGAACCTTGAGTGCCACTCAAATAGGTAACCGGTCGTAGCCTTAATTTTTTCTTCCTGACATCATTTATCAAGTCACGAATTCCAAGCCAAATCAAAGAATCGACAATCTGATATGATAACTGCACAAATTCATACAAGTTGGAAGATTCATTATTCAAAGATAATCAACAAGGAAATGGGAATGTGACGAGTCTAACCGTAAAGCGCGGGGGGATTGAAAAGAAAAGTAAATGAGAAAGTGGACTCACTCTATATCCAGCGGGTTGCTTAACACGGGATAAGGGATGTGGGAATTCACTAGTCGGCCTGGTAAGCATAAATAGAAGTCATTTCCAAAACAATTTAAGGATCCTCACCTAACTACATAACAAGAAAAAAGAAGTAACACAAAGCAAGGAGAGAGGATGGACATGTAAGATGCTATTAATAAATAAACAGCACATATCTTGCAGGCAAAGATTGTTATGGAGACAAAACTTACGTCCAAGGCATTGTGAAGAATATATGGATGGGTATTTTCAGTGCCTCGGCAACATGGACATGTCCTGAAACAGTATTCGCAGAGGTAAGTAACTGGGAATTAGAAAACACAGGGTTCTTGCAAAAGAAAAAAAAACAGAATAATGTATGCAGACATGAAAGAAAACAAGAATGATAAAATATTGCATGAACCCAGAAGCAAAAGTTTTAGGTACATGTTTTCAGTCTACAAAGTATGTCAGATAGGAGGATTCACTTGAATATGGGGATGGTGCCGGAGGAATTGAAAAAACCGTTAAGGACTACTATCATATATCAGCACTTGCAAAATCTAATTAAGGGTCTATTTATCCAATTCATCAAGAGTCATTCGATATATAGACAGAAGAGAAGAGGTGCGTCCTTGGGAATTCGGCACCGCTCCTACGGAGCTGCTCCTTCAGCGCTCCAATGGGTGGTGCCGAGCTCATCACATCACCATATTTTCATGTTATGTGACTGGGATTGATTTGGAAAATGTTGGTCCCACTTAACTCAAAATTCATCTCGTCGGTCAAGCACAAGAGCACGCCGAGGTGGATAAATCGGAACCCCTCGCATGAGCGGTGCTCGATCCGTGTCCTTGGTAAAGGCAACAATAAGCAGGGTCCCATTTCCTAAACTACGAAAGTGACAGAGGGAAAGGCGCAACAGAAAAAAGCAGAATTCCAATAGGGACACCAAATATATGCAGGGGGAGCCTCAAACAATAACTAGTCCAGAATTCAGAGCTTAAAAAAAATCCACATCGTACAATCATTAACAAATTTTCACTCTAAAAGTCGGCCACAATAGGGACCACCACACACCGGGGATTCAGACCATAATAAGATGAAAATTTCTAATGTATTAAACTGCTACAAATTGCTAGGGATGTCATGAGTTATCAAAGTAATAAAAAAGGCCCTTAGTAACTGTCGGAGATAAATAATTTACTTAAACCTACCATATGCTGGAGGATTTGCAATAATTGCATCTGCTTTAAAAGGGATCCCAGAGTCAACGTCAGGCTCCTTGCATGCAGGAAGTAAGGAGTATATTATATCCTTCATCTGACTCCTTTGAACAGGTATTTCTGAAGGCCCAGATGGCAAAAATCCCTTGTTCTTAACCATGTCTGCCAATTATCAAAGAAATTAATCGTGAGTTGACCAGAAAGAGCTTCATTTAGTAACTTGACTCAAATCTGTACACGAGGGAAGCTACCCAGTAAGTAGTAATACACTCAGCATTGTACTGTTCTTATTTAAAGCCTTTGGTCAAGCTACTTAGACAACTGGGTTTCTTTATCTTACACAGTAAAGAAATGGGGGAAAATCCAAACAAAGAAGAAAGACTCGGACAGCCCTTACACTTTCAGAAGTATATTAGAGAAATGAAGAGAACATATAATACAACAGAGTCTAAACATTCAGCGCAAATGTGCAAAGTTAATGACCAGATAGGAAATAAGTGGGTCAGAAAGTAACAAACTAGGACATAAATATATCTAAGCTCACAGTCATCAAGCATAAAGCATGGATTATCTTGATTACAGTTCTCTGCAAACAGCACAGAACCTCTTGGTTTAGACATGAATTTTAGCATCGATTAACTTGCATAGATGCTTGAATAATACAAAAGAAGACAATTTGTGCAGTCTGTCATATAGAACAGCACTGAAAACTGCAAATCAGACAGTTAACATTACCTTTTTGCTTTGTGTTTAAAAGCAAGATTGCGTCGTGCGGAAAAAGACATTGAAAGAAGAGAAAAGGGGCACCATAACTCATTTTCTCTTCTTTCCTTGATTGATTCTATTGCTTCTTCTTCCTCTCTGGACGTTTTTCATATTCTATCTATCCACAAAATTTTGAGAGAGATTCTACAATTTTATGTTCATTGACTTTCTACATATGTATATGGCAATACTAATACTGGCATATCAACTTATTCTTACTTAAGAACGTAGAAAATAAAACAAAAATGCTCTCATTTCCTTGCCTTATTGAGCTTCCATACATCGAGCATGGCGTATATCAACGGAAGTTAGTATGATATACCTTAAGTATCCTGCATGAGATTGTCACTTCATTTAGTTTCAGTTAAAAATCATCTTAAAAATAGCAATCCTGGTATTCTCTTTTAATTGGCAAGCCATTAGTGTACTTGATTAGTCAATACAGTTCTTCCTGTAGCTCCTTCGCCCTTTCTGCATAGCCAGATATCAATTGAAAAACTACTGTTTCTCAAGTCTCTAAACATATGAAAGTTGAACCTATAGTCAGTTCAAATGTCCCCTAACACCAAGACCATGTTGCAGCCCTAATACCAAATCAGCTTGATCTAACCTACTTACAGGATCAAATACACAGATGAGAAGAATATAACAGAAAAATGTGGTTCTAGATAGAAATGTTATATGATCGACCATGCACGTAAGGAGGAAGCATAAGGTTTAGGAATCCATTTCCTGGCATCATTGCCAAATTGAGTTCAGGCATCCATTGTCTGTCCTGAATTTAAGGTGCAAGTTGTAAAAGAACAACAAGTTAGAACCTCTCAGTTCGGTATTATCTTCCCTTTTCTAGTTTTTGTAATTGTGGATTTCTCGCCACCGAGTTTGTACATTCTCCCTTTATCAATAACATTAACTAGAAAATATACCTATGTAGTTCTAAGCATAAAATCCCACCATATATAAAGTTTATAAATGAATGAGATGGTATCGTGCATGGAAAGGCTTATAAGTATCTCATAAACAAATTTGTAATCAGAATTTTGCAGATTCATCATGTATAACCAATGCTCTTTAATCAAAGTACATCTATAGCAGCTACATGCAATAGAACTGTAGAAGGACATGAAACAATCACTATTCAATGCAAACAGATTATCAACTCATCTCATGATGAATAGAAGCAATAGGAACATACACTCAGCAAGCACTTTCGGATCTCCGCCAAGAGGATAAAACTCCAATCCAGCCGTCAAGACAAATTCCTTGAAATTTGAATGAGTTGCTAGCCTTACACGATGACCATAGTCCTGTACAAAATAACCTTATCAATAGAAAAACAAAGTCATTTAATATTTATTTAGTAAATCCTTTGTCAACGAGTAGCTGTAAAACTTAATTCTAACCAAACAATCATCCTAAGCAATCAGCAAAATTAAGAAGGTTCCAAGTAAAAAAATAGGTTAATTAACAATCAATATAATAACGTCTCTGGAAATAAAATGTGGATTTCATTTGTCTGATCAGAAATGAACCAGATTGCATATAGGATAATCAACAAGAGAAAGAAAAAAAATGCAGAATCATTGGGCATAAACTACAAAATGCTGTGACAGGATTAATAAAAGCTCAACCAGTGCTTCGCATAAAAAATGACCGGTCGAAGGCGGGTCACCAAAAAAAAATAAAAAATCTCTTTGTAGGTAAAAAAAAAAAACTTCAGATTCCCTTTCAAACCTTAATATAATTTATTTTTTTAAAGGAAATAAGAAAAAAGAAACAAACAAATTCAGTGAATGAAGAAATTTTGAGTTTTGACAAGAATTTTCTCACATTTAAATATTCAAATTTGCAGAAGTATAAAATGGCAAAAATGTCATCATAAGAAGTTATCTGTTTTTCTTCACTTTCTATCCTTTTCCCTTTGATTTGAGACTGAGCATCAACATGTTGGAACTAATTAAGTACCATGTTTTTTCAAAGTATAAGTAGAACTAGTATAGTGATAAAGGTGTTCAGTGCTGTTTACTTTAGAAAGGTGTCAAAGGCACAGTCAATGGTTTACTGAAACCAGTTCAACGGCCTATCAGAGGTTTAATTTTTATGCATATGTTTCTACACTTTAAACACTTTAGAAACGTGTAGTAGGTGTCAATGGATTAATGAGGCTGGTTTAACGACGTCAACAAAGAGGTTCATATTTAGGCACGAATTTCTGCTTCCAATAATACCCAAAGAGGTCAAGTTTTCTAAGAGCAATGCTCGTCGCTAGATGATTCTGAATTCTTCCAGTATAATTTTGTTTGAGAAACGTGTAGAAGCTACACTTCTAAATTTCAAAGTTATTTCATACGATCATTCTAGAGATCGATCTAGACTGCTGATGTAGTTCCATCTCAACCATTCCTCGCTAGGGTCAACCTTTAAATAAGCACGGAGTGTCCAAGCCATTTATTCTATCATTTACTTTGATTGGACTCAAGTTCTTGACATCTTCTAGATATTTTCTAGTATACAGAGACTCTTATCCGCCCACCTACATTTATTTACATTTATTTTCCTGAATTTTCTTCATTTTTTAAAAGTGCTAATAAAAACTACCGAAATCATTTTGGGACTAAGCCTTCGTTGGTGGTGGTGGTGGTGGTGGTGGTGCTAACCTTAAATGGCTTTCTTTTAATTATTATTTAGAAATGTTAAAAAAGTAGCACTCTCACATTGGACTGGTAAGTGAACTTATATTATCCAACGTGTTCAAATTTCAATTAACAACAATTTTTATCATTCAATATACCGTCAAGAGTGTATGGAGGTAAAGAGATACTAAGTTGGACTTAACATAGGTCATAAACAAAGAAAGTTACAAACCTGTAAACGCTTCCCAATTGCAACAAAAGGTTGTACATCGCCGCGTGTTCCAACGATAAGCATTACTACTTGCATTGGCGGAATATCTCGAGGTTCGCTTGAGTCATCATCATTGACTGCGTTATACAATCTCTCAGCTCCGCCAGCAAAAGCTCGAGCCTCAGCATCACCAGGAATTTCAAATTCTACAGTTCCATCATCTTTCACAGTAGCTATTCTGTTTAACAATTTGAGCTGCATGTTTTATATGTTTAACAAAAGTTATATGCTTTGAAATCAATATAGAAAAATTAGAAGGTGATGGGGCAAACACATTTGTTTGAAATCAATATAAAAGGTGATTGTAACAACAACTGAGGCGTACATTATCAACTAAAAATATAATCCAGGAGTATTTGAAATCAATATAGATTGTGACAACAAATTTCTACAAGTCTTTGTACCTAGTGGCAGATACTATAACAAGGGGGCAGCTGCCCTATCTTAGGAATATAGGTAATTTAATCCCTATTGTTATAAATGATATGATGTTTTATCAATAAAAATAACATATTTGTAAGTTTTGCCCCCTTAGAAAAAAATAACACTGTTTTGTAATTTCGAACCCCATTTGTGCCAAGTTTGGACTGTAATTTTTTATCTTTATAACATTTGACCCATTTAATTGGAATCGCCACAGTTTATACTCTCAGTTTAAAACCAATATCGAAAGTGATTGTCCATCCATATAGAAGAGAGATTGTGGGCAACAGATTGGAGCCATGGAATCTATAAGCCTTTGTACCCTCAATTTCATAAGACTATAATGCCTTCTTCTTCAAAAAACTTATGCTCCACAATATTGCCCTTAATTTTATTTATATAGAGATGGTCCCATTTTCAGTTTGGTGGTCAACTTGATTCGAATTTGACCAAGATTTGGGGGAAAATATCTTAATAAGATTCTAAAAAGTGTTACTGACGAAGCGTTAAAAATATTATCGATAATTATTTTAGAATTTCACTAGGATTATGAATTTTCATATATTTTTGGTCAAAATTCAATCTAGTTGACCATCAAAATCAAAATGGGACTATCTTCCAGGGCGGAGGGGGTATATTACTCCCTCCGTCCCATTTCAAATTGCACAAAACCGTCTTCGCACGAAAATTAAGGAAAAAGTGAAAAAGATAATGTGTTGTGAGTGTAGATAGTTTGGTAAGAGTGAGAAAGTGTGTAGGGAATAGTTAGTGGGTTAGTTAATGTGAGTGTGCAATTGGGTAAAAACTTTCCATTTTGGATTTTGCAACTTCTATGGGACAACCAAAATAGTAAATTTTGCAATTTGAAATGGGAAGGAGGGAGTATAACATTACTTTGAACTTCATCAAAAAGGAATGTACTTCCACTAAAATCCTCAAATAGCTGAGTGAACAATCCCTAAGAACTTAAGCAGGAAAAAAGCTTTAGCTTAAACGTCGTAGTATCATAATTTATCTGTATTTTAGTTTGCTCATATACCTATCCCCGTTGCAAAAAACTAAACATGTGATCTCCATACACCCGGACACTCCATCTCAACTTCAGAGTATATCAAAGTCTTCATTTAAAGCATCCAATCGCATTTTATCCATATAAACTAAAGCTTGGGATGAATTAAGCTAATAGAAAAAGTTTAGGCACGCATCATCGATGAAATAATTACCTTCTGGTGAACAGATATCTTCCCGTCAAAGATTTGTGCAGCGTCTTCAGCAAGCACATTTTTATGTTTATGCTTTTCAGTTTTCGATTTTTCCAACTTAAGCTGACTTGTAGGTGTATCTAACTTATCAGAGTTGCTTGATATTTCCATTGGCGTCGTATTTATTCTGGCTGTAGACACTCCACCCTCCCCTGCTACACATTCAGATTCAAATTCAGGTAGGAATCACAAAGAACTCATACTATCTATGTCCCTAAATGAATGTCTATTTTCAAGAAATTTTGTCACAAAATGAATTATTTTTTCGGGAAAAAAAAAAAACATTGTCCCTAAATGTATTTATACCAACAAAAAAAACACTACTCTCTTTATACTTATAGAAAGAGGATTACAAGAATATACTCCCTCCGCCCAAAATGATCTTCACATTCAACTATTCAAACTTTTTAAGGATATGAACCCTTGCTTCGGTAGCCATATTTTGTTTATGCACATTTAAAACCTAAATTGTAGAAATAAGATGAACTGTTTGGGAAGAAAAATTTGGGACATTAAAAGATGGCAAATAAGAATCATTTCGAGACAGGGGAGTGTATGTGAATCTTTGCCACTAAATTGGATAAGTAGTAGAGATATTCAAAATGTCCCATAAAAAAATTAAATTTGGACTGTTAGAGCAATAACAAGACTTGATAAGAAAAGCGAGCAATCACAAGAACACCAATATACGTGGTTCACCAACTTGGCTACGTCCACGGGGAGGGGAGAGAATATTATTATCAATCTGGAGAAACGATTACAAGATCACACTATTACTACTGCACGAATTATTGATCACAATAATTCCTAACTGTGCAACTGTAGAATTATAACCTCGCTCTGAGCACTCTAATAATTTGTCTATGACAATCTGAGGTGTGATTTTAATCTAAACTACTGGCCTCTATTTATACTAGTAAAGTTTATCTCAAAATCTCTTAGGAACTTGGAAACCTAGTCCAAAACTGACTTGGAAACCTTCCTTCTGCGCTCTGTCCCGGAATTACGAAATCTCTCTGTTGTTTAATCCTTTAACTCGGCGTCCCAAATTCAAAGGCATTAACCCAACAATCTCCACCTTGACTTTGAATCTCCATGACAACAAACCTTTTCTCCCCCCTCACCTCTTCTGCTATCTAATAACTGCGAACAATCTGCAAGTCCAAACAATGTTGGAACTTGCTTCCCGTCACGAGTTTTGTGAACATGTCTGCAGGGTTGTTCGTCGTCCCTACCTTCACCTTTACCCGTTTCTCATCCCTTAGGAAATGATATCTGACATCAATGTTCTTGGTCCTCTCATAATCCTTGGCCAAACAAATCGCGCTCAAACTATCGCAATAAATACTAGCCTGATCCTGATGTATCTCAAGATTGCTGATCAATCCCTTCAACCATATTCCTTCCTTAGCGGACTCTGTCAATGCCACGTATTCTGCTCTTGTTGAAGACACCGTCACTGTCGTCTGCAATCTAGCCTTCCAACTGACAACTGACCCACCAAGCGTGAACACATATCCGGTCTTCGATCTTCTTGAGTCAACATCACCCAAATCTGAGAAACCCTTGACTGCACATTCTGTCCCATCTCCACAGATGAGTGAGGTCGCTAGTGCGCACTGTAGTATACATCAAACTACCAACTGCACTAGCATAGGATACTGGAGCCATATACTCTTTCTCCTCAACCGATTTGGGCCCAAAAGCGACTGTATGTGCATTCACTGCACTCGGAGTATCTATAGCCTTAGCTGTCGACCCACCAAACCTTTCTGAAACTTTCTTGATGTATCTTTTCTGGGATAAGAACAGTTTCCGTTTGGCTCTCTCTCTATAGATCTCCATACCCAGAATTTTCTTCGCGTTACCCAAACCCTTCATCTCTGCGACCAATAAGCCTTTCGACTTCTGAATCTCTGACTTCTTGACTGCTGCTATCATATAGCTGTCAAATCTCTTGTACCACTGCCTAGGCGATTGCTTCAATCTACAAACTTGATCTTCCTTACCAGGAACTTGGAATCCTTCCGACTCTGTCATGTATATCTCTCCTTCTATTGCTAGCAACACTCTGATCGAAGTGTGTCTGACCACTGTTGAGAAGATCTCATTGTAGTCCACCCCCTCTCTCTGTGTGAAACCCCTTGCAACATCTCGAGCTTTATACTTGACCTCTTCTGCCGGGGACATCCTTTCCCTTTTCTTGAAGATCCACTTGCAAGTCACAATCTTCCTGCCTTCTGGCCTTGTAGTCAACTTCCAAGTCTGATTCCTGTGAAGAGACTCCATCTCATCACCCATAGCCGCATACCACTGAGATGACTCTGAACATGTATCTGCTTTATTGAAAATAGAAGGTTCCGCAAGAACGGGCTCTACTTCCTCAGCAACCTGCAGTGCATAAGACACCAAGTCTTCAAATCCATTCCTGAAATTAGCTCTTCTAGACCCTCCTTGTGCTAACCCATATTCTTTAGTAACTGAACTTGAACTTTCTGGTGCTTCAGTCTTTGTCTCTGTTGGTGGATCCTGATTAACACCTGACTGTGGGACAACTAACTCTTCAGTATCTTGTTGCTCCACCTGTTTTTCAACATCTGACTGTGGTACAACTAACTCTTCAGTATCTTGTTGCTCCACCTGTTTATCAACACTGCCAACACTTGAAACAATCATGGATTTACCAGTCCATACCTCATAGGGAACTTTGAAGCCAATACCGGTATGAAGTCCATGATTAATCAAGTAACATGTTGTATTAAGCGCTTCTGCCCAGAAACGTTTAGACAACTCTGCATTGGAGAGCATGCACAACGCTCCCACAAGCCATGTCTGATTCATTCGTTCTGCTACACCATTCTGCTGTGGCGTGCCTCTGCTGGTGAGATGTCTAGAAACCTCCACCTCTCTGCAAAACGAATTGAACTCAGTACTGCAAAACTCCAAACCATTATCTGCGGAGCTTCTTGATCTCCTTCTCTGTCTGGTTCTCCACTACTGTCTTCCAGTCCTTGAAATTCCTTAGGACCCTATTCTTGTGCTCCATGATAACCACCCAAGGCCTCCTCAAGTAATCATCAACCATAGACAAGACATATCTGTGCCCCCTTAGAAATTCCTGACGTGAAGGTCCCCAACTCTCTAAGTGGATGTAATCCAGAACGCCTTTAAGATCCTTGATCTTATGGCCATAAAGATCTCTGTTAGTCAACTCATGTATCTCTCGAGTGCTCATGTGACGGAGCCTGATGTGCCACAGCTTAGACATATCTCCCTCGTTCACCTCTTCTGATGCAGCCATAGTCAACTCTGCAAGCGTCTTTCCTTGGAGGAAATACAAGGAGCCCCGCTTAAAGCCTTTCAGCATCACTTCTGAACCGTTACAGACACTAACTGCTACACCTTTACCTTTGAAACTGAACCCTTTGCTGTCTAACTGACTAAGAGAAATCAGATTCTTCGTCATAAGCGGAACGTGTCGAACCTCGTTCAAAGTGACAACCCTACCATCATGAGTCCTGACCTTGATCGAACCAATACCGACTGTACTGTTGGCCATGCTTATATCACCGCCAACTATCTGTCTATAACCGGTAAACCATTCTCTCCTAGGACTGATATGGTAAGACGCTCCTGAATCAAGAATCCACGCATTAGATGCGCATGCTGATTCTGATGTTACTAGAGCATAATCCCCATCTGAACTGCAATCTCTGGCCGTCATGGCCTCTGCTGTGACTGGTGCCTTGCCTTGCTTCCTTCTGGGACAGTCGAACTTCCAATGCCCCTTCTCTTTGCAGAAATTACAGATATCCCCAGGTTTTGGACCCTTCTTGTGTGAAAAATTACCTTGCTTCCTCCCACTAGAACCCCTGCTGTTGCTACTACTAGCAACCAAACCTGATGACTGGGTACCTGCCTCATTCTCACTCGCCTTTCGGCGCAATTCCCTTGTCTTGAGAGAAGTTTTCACTTCCTCTAGAGAGATCCCATCTTTACGGTTTATGCACGAATCGACATAATGTTCATAAGACATAGGTAAAGATACTAAAAGCTGTAGGGCTGCATCCTCGTCATCAACAACTACTCCTATATTACGCAGTTCAAGTAATGCAAAAGTAAATCTGTCAAGATGATCATTTATGGGCGTACCTTCAGTCATACGACAATCATATAGCTTCTTCTTCAGGTATAACTTGTTGGTCAATGAACATGTCATGTACATATCTTCCAACTTTAACCAAAGATCGCTTCCGGAGTCTGTTCCTGCAACATTGGTTAGGATCTCATCATCCAACTGTCTGATGATCTTGGCGTGAGCCTTCTGATCTAACTTCTTCAATGCCGCCACCTCCTTCGCTGCTGCTATCTTGTCCTTCTCTAACTGTTCTGCTGTACCTTCTGTGGTGACTGCCTTACCATTGGGATCCTTACGAACCCTGATTGCAATCTCCAACGGTTCCCATAAATCTTTGTCTACCAACAAAACCTTCATCTTGATCTGCCAGAGAGAAAAACTATTCTTCCCATTGAACTTGTCGATCGAATCTGCTCCTTGACCCATCTTCTTGTTCTCTGCAGCAGAATCCCTGAACCTCCAACCACGGACCAAGCTCTGGAACAACCAGAGCTCTGATACCACTTGTTAGAGCAATAACAAGACTTGATAAAAAAAAGCGAGCAATCACAAGAACACCAATATACGTGGTTCACCAACTTGGCTACGTCCACGGGGAGGGGAGAGAATATTATTATCAATCTGGAGAAACGATTACAAGATCACACTATTACTACTGCACGAATTATTGATCACAATAATTCCTAACTGTGCAACTGTGGAATTACAGACCTCGCTCTAAGCACTCTAATAATTTGTCTATGACAATCTGAGGTGTGATTTTAATCTAAACTACTGGCCTCTATTTATACTAGTAAAGTTTATCTCAAAATCTCTTAGGAACTTGGAAACCTAATCCAAAACTGACTTGGAAACCTTCTGCGCTCTGTCCCGGAATTACGAAATCTCTCTGACGGCGTCCCAAATTCAAAGGCATTAACCCAACATGGACAATCGGGAAAGAGGGAGTTATACCCAAAATTAACGATAAAAAGTCAAAAACAGTGGGTGTGTCTGGGACTGCTTTGTTTTAGTAAAGGTTCAAAGATTCCGATCCGTTGCTTGCTAGCTAAGCGAAAATGAATCGTAAACCACAGTTCTCAGAGTGACAAACCTGGAGAAATACCGGCGCCGTTGGATTGGGGAACACCGCCGCTAGAAGCAGCCTCCCGGCCATCCAATTCAGCTCCACTGCTGCTCGTTTCAGCAACATCTTTCTTCACGCACTGAACAGAAACATCTCCGGAGCTAGTGGAGGACCTCGGCTCATCCTTCTTCGACGGAGATGACTCCCCCATCGGTGGCGCCACCGTCGCCGGTGATGCTTCTCCGACAAGATTTCTAACCAGATCTGCTAATAGTCCAGACTAATGTAGAACGGGGAGTGCAAAAAAACACAGAATCAAAAAATTTCAACTACGCTTTAGAGAGAGAAAGGGCGAGAATCTAGAAAGGGGAAAGCGAAAGGGGCCACGTTCGGAGAGGAGTGGTGACGGGGGCGGAAAGATTGTTGCCCGAATTTAGCAGCGGTGCGAGACAACCGCATGACTTACCTGTACTCAATGATGGCAATGTCACTTTGTAGGGGCCCAAGGGTTTGAGACTGAACCGAACCAAATCACGCTGTTTGATTTGGTTTTCAAGCACGAATAGTTCGGTTCGGTCTCAAATATTGACAAACCATTTGGTTCAGTTTGGTTTGTGGTTTGACCTCTCAAACCGCGGTTTGAAACCACCAAACTGAACCGCCAAACCAAACCACATAACATAAACTAATTTTCCTAACCTCCCCCCATTTTGTATCTTATTTAAAAAAAATCGTATTTATTGTTGTACTAATAAAAAAAAACATTACATAGACTAATTCTAACCCATATTTTGTATCTTATTCAAGTATTAATTTCATTATTTGTTATCTTATTTGTGACACATGAAAAACCAAGTTCTCTCTCATATCGATATTATAAAGTGTTTTTCTTCCTTCGGCCTCTCTCTTCCTCTGACTTTCCCCTTAAAGACAAGCATCTTTCGCTCTTCCTTCGTGATTACGGAAAATTCAAACAAATAATGAGTTACGGTTTGAATCGTGGTTTGAACCGTAGTCTAAACCACGGTTTGAACCACACAATTGAACCGCGGTTTGAACCAAACCGAACCGAACCATAGCGGTTTAGTTCGGTTTGGTTTGAATTTTTTCATGGTTCGGTTCGGTTTGGGATCATCCAAAACCGATGACTAGTAGTTCGGTCCGTAAATTCCCCTAAACCGAACCAAACCGAACCATTTACACCCCTATCACTTTGTATACGGAAATACTCCCTCTGTTCCACCTCGCTTACACCCAACAAGAGGTAGGCACAATAATTAAGGAAAAAAATAAAATAAAGAAAATATAGTATGTGGTAAAAAATAAAGAGAGAAAATGAGTTGGGTAAATAGTGGTGTTGGTTGAATAAATTAAATGACGGAAAATGAAGATAGAGAATGAGTGGTGGGGTATAGTGAATATAAAATTATAAAAAGTAGACTATTTTGGTAAGTGCCAAGTGAATTAGGACAGACCGAAATGGAAATAAGTGTCAAGTGAGCTGGGACGGAGGGAGTACATGATTTAAATACTCTTTCCATCCCGATTTAAGGTTCTTAGTTTGACTTTTACACGCTTATTAAGAAACTAAAACAATTTTTAGTCAAGGAAGTAGCATGTGAAGGATATAATGAGTTTATTGCCAATTTGACCCGCGTACTATCAAAATCTTAACGATTTGCCCTCGTACTAAAGAAACTCACATTATGACCTGCGTACTATGGTTTTAATAAAAAATGGCCAAGGATAACTATGACCCGTTAGAAATCTAACGGGCTGTCAGCATATGTTAACAATTTAATGCAATTAAAAAAATTCAAATGTGACCTAATAATGATATTAATGTTGTAATGGTCCAAAATTTATTTATATTTATAATTTTTTTATTTTGAATTTGTTTATATTAATAAATTGGTATACTCACTTTGTCCCAAACACAATTTTGATCTATATAATCCATTATCACTTTAAACTGTACTCCCTTTGTCCCTAAGGTTCGTACATTCCTTTTTGGTTTGTCTCAGATCAATGTTCTCAGTTGCTTTATTACCTAAAATGAACCATGGGACCCACTTGTCATTCTCATAATAAAATCTGCTTACCCACTTTTTCTCTCCTACTTTCTCTTACTTACTTTTTCATACTCACAACATTTAATTTTTCTTAATCTCCGTGTAAAGTCAAACTAAAAAAACTTAGTCCTGGACGGATGGAGTACTATGCACACCTCTTCTTTTGACCCAATTACCCTTTACCAGCGAACCTTATTCCCCCACATCCGGCGACCCCTACTCTCCCCCCTCCGGTGACCTCCTCTTCCACCGGCCAACCCTTCCCTCAGTCTTACCATCCAACTCTGTCCACTCACTCCGAGGTCTGACCAAATCTGAAGTAAGTAACGCCGGATCTAAAACCGTGATGCGAGGCTTGGATACATGAGCAGCGACGGCGATGGGGGATGAAGAGGGTTTGGAGAGAGGGAAAGAGAGAGAGAAGCGTAGCCGGAGTTAAGATCGTTGGAGACGGAGAAGGAGACCGGGCATGGGCGTGGTGTTGGCCGGAGAGGATGAAGGGAGCCGGCGACGGCGTCGGAGTTTGCGAGGGCAAATCTGGGACGGGTCCCCCTAGAGGAATTGTTCCATTTATTAATATAAAAAAAATCAAAAAAAAAAATCATAAATATAAATAAATTTTGGACCATTACAACATTAATATCATTATTAGGGTCACATTTGAATTTTTTTTATTGCAAATCTGTTAAATTGTTAACATATGCTGACAGCCCGTTATATTTCTAACGGGTCATCGTTATCCTTGGCCACGTTTTTATTAAAACCATATTACGCATGTCATAATGTGAGTTTCTTTAGTACGAGGGCAAATCGTCAAGATTTTGATAGTTCGCGGGTCAAATTGGCAATAAACTCGGATATAATTGTCTATTCATCATTTGCCATTTAAGGAATAAAGCAACTAAAAACCTTAAACTGAGACATACCAAAAAGGAAAGTAAGAACCTTAAACTGGTACGGAGGGAGTATATTTTACCAATTATGTCTAATTATTATAAATCAATTTGCTGCAGTAATGACTAATGAGGACCTCTCGATTAAAATAAGAATAATACTAGGGGCACAAAAAAGTCACAAAATCCTAGGTGTAATAATTTTATAGGTGTTTTTAATTAGAGTGTGGCGGGTCCATTATCGATACAACCAATAAAATATCGCCACCTCATCTTGTGAGCAAGATTTTGTGCCCTTATTTTGTACCCCTAGCATTGCTCTTAAAATAAACATTCACATAGTCACATGCATGTAGTTTTCACCCAAGACTCACCCTCAGTGAGCACTAGGGTTCGATCCCTCTCCTCGTCTCCTTATCGCGTGGACATTATAAAAAAAAAAAAAAAAAAATCTTTCAAAATTTTGTATACTTTTCTTCAATACTATTTTTAGTAATTTTTATTTTTTTTTCTAAATTGCATAGGGTTACTATCACATGAAAATTCGACGAAAAACGTGTTTTTTTATTGATTAAGAAAAACGTATTTTTAAAGGCGCGACGACATTTTTGTAAATAAACAAAATAAACTTCAAACGGTTCTGAATATCAATATAACGTTTTTTGAATATGATTTTCAAACACATTTAAAGAAGGTAATGGTCAAGAAACCTTTCTGATATCAACCTCAAAAGATTATTGACATCGGTAATAAAGTTTTCTGTGTATATGATTTCAATCATATTTGAACAAGGTCATGGCCAACAAACTTTATATATATCAAGCTCAAGAGGTTCTGAATATGATTTAACAAGCGCATATGATTTATTACTAGTGAGAAAGAAAAAAAGAATTGTTAGTGATAGTGAAAGTGCATTTTAGTGTCAGTTCTAGTGTTTTTGATAGTTAGTTGTTGTGTTTTTGATAGCCAATGAGCATTTTGAAATAACCTTTAAAGCTGATGGTTGATAGCCGGAACCCATTAGACCGATAGCCATAACCAATAAGACTGATATCGAGAACATTTGAAACGGATAGTCATATTTTATTTTATTTTCAAATAAAATTTAGACACCTATAAAAGTCATAAAGCTACGCCTCTTGATGATGAGTTAAAAACCACAAAAGATGTCATTTAGACCTTCAAACAAGCCTTTGAAGTTTTTATAAATGAAGTTTTGTAGATGTCTAGTAACAATGTTTAGGATAACCGTTGTTGTGTTACAAAGGTTCAGCTGTGTGTTGAAGAGGTGTTGAGAAATTTTGATTATTTACAAAAATATCACCGCGTATTTAAAAACACGTTTTCCCTAATAATAATAATAAAAAATAAAAAAAAACATGTTTTAGATGAGACTAACTCCATTATCAGCCTTAGTATATTTGCATCTAATCACCTGGCGCTCCTCAACACACTCGTTGTACATTCGTAACACAGCAACTGGTCATCCTAAACATTGTTTATGACTATCAATTAACACATCAACTGCTATTCAAATTTTATTTCAGAAAAAAACTGATGGCTATTGCTTTCAAGGTTCTGGATATCAATCTCAAACGTTCTGACTATCAGTCTCAAATGTTGTTTTCAGCTTATTTTTTTGTTCTTACAGGCGATGCTTGTTAAATTATATCCAGAAGACATTGTTATTTATACCCATAACCTCTTGAGCTTGATATCCAAAAGGTTTTTGTGTTTGAAAATCATATATAGAAGACTTTATATTGATATCTAGAACAATTTGAAAAGTTTCGATTATTTACAAAAATGTCACCGCATGTTTCTTAACGAAGTTCCACATATTTTTAAAAATGTCACTGAAACACGTTTTTCCTGAAACTTACGTAAACCGCGTTTTACGCAAGATTTTGGCTTTCCGTTTTAGGTGTTTCATGCTAATTGCTAATTACTTAACATATCAATTATCTCTTCTACCCACTCATAACAAATATCCATTAAATTATTTTCTCTCTCATTAATAAATGTGTCCCATTAATAAAATAAATAAGAAATTTTAAGTCTGAAACTTCTTATTTTGTTTCCGACACGTAATAAATACTCATACATGTAATGTACTTTACCCCTTTATATCAAATAATACAACGTACTTCTTAGTATTTAAAAAACACAATGTACTTTTATTAATTTTTTCAAATAATGCAAGGTTCAAAATAAAATATGGATGACATTAACAAAAGTTAACATTTTGATGACGGGATTGATCCCGTTAAATAATAACACTCGTTAACCTATTTTTACCCAAAACCAATTTCCAATTTCAGAAGGGGGTATTATCGACTTGGCCGTCCCGTCTAGGGCTGTTATACGAACCGAGCTGGCTCGAGCTCGGCTCGGGCTCGACTCGTGAAAGCTCGAGCTCGAGTGAGCTCGAGGTGAAGCTCGAGCCGAGCTCGAACCGATTGTCAAGCTCGTTTTTGTTATCGAGCCGACCGTGTTCGGTTCGTTTAGCTCGTTAAAAGCTTGAGTTTGGCTCGATAAGCTCATTAAAATTGAATTTGTGTTTTCGAACGGCTCGAACTCGGCTCGATAAGCTCGAATTCGGCTCGATAAGCTCGTTAAGACCATATTTTTCTTAAAAAAATGTCTAAGCTCGAGCTCGGCTCGTTAAAACTCGAGGTCGATATCGACTCGAGTTGTTCGCGAGCATCGAGCTCGATTCGACTCAAGCTCGAACAAGCAAGTGGGCTCGAGCTCGATAAAAGCTCGAGCTCAATAAGTTTTAAACGAGCTCGACACCCCAAAGCTCGACTCGGCTCGGCTCGTTTACGGCCTAGTCCCATCCCTAGCTCCGGCGACCCCTCCACTGCACACCTCCGGCCACATCTCCCCTCCCCTCAACCACTCTGGCTACCCTCTCTTCATCTCAATGTAAGGATCACCAGAGCATCAACAATTCCGGCCAGATCTACAACTTCGTCCGTCAACCCACCTCGGATCATCTCCGTCTTCTGCAGGTCTCCAACGATGCCATCGAAGCTGCCAAACTCCGACCACCACACACACACACACTCTCATTGATTTCAGAATGGATCGGAAGTCAGGTGGAAGATAGATTGAATGGAATTGATTTCAGAATCGGCGAGACCAATGGCGGTGGGAACATCGGAATCCTGGAGATGGTGTATGAGTTGCTGGGTTGCAATAGCCATTAATGGCGGACTGTGATTAAGAATTGGAAAAACACACTTCACAGCTGATATGGGTTTGGTATAGATCGAATGTTTGTAGATTTGTCAAGTAGTATGCACTCCTTGTCCCAAAACAATTTTTTAAAAAGTTTACAAAATTTGTTCTAAATCTTAGTAATTCTCTGTTGTCAGACATTCTCAGTTTTTGGAGATACGATGGAGTTAATGTTTTCACATCAACATTTCGTTATATTTCGCCAAAAAAAAAAAAAAAAAAAAAAAATCGTTATAATTTTAACAACTGACTAGTGTTACTCCCGCACGGGACGTAACATACACTCCCTCTGTCCTGTACTAATGGGTAGTTTTGGTCAAACATACTTGAATTTTGACTAACATTTTATGATAAATAATTTATCTCTATAAAAATTTAAAAATGATTATTGATAATGTTTCAACTACTAATTTAGTAACCTTTTTAAATTTTTTATGGAGATTAATAATTTAGTATAAAATGTTAGTCAAAGTTCAAGTTGGTTTGACAAAAAATGCCCATTGGTATGGGACAGACAGAAGGAGTACTTGGTATAAATAAATTTATAACAATTAGATAAAAAAAATGATATTTTTCGTTGTCCCAAAAAATTCTTTTCATTTCTAAAATTTGAACTTAAATATGCATAAATACAACATGGCTAGTGAAGCAAGTGTTTTTTTTTGTTGACCAAATAATGAAGCAAGTATTCATAACCTTAAAATTTTTAAATAATCATAAATATTATTTTGAAACGGAAACAATATATGCGTAGAGAAAAAGTAACAATTACTCATTTTCAATTAAAAATATCAAATGAAAAACTTGTTTTATCAAAATCGTCGGTATCTTACTCCCTCCGTCCCAGACTAAAGTTCTTACTTTCCTTTTTTGGTTTGTCCCAAACTAAGGTTCTTAGTTCCTTTATAACCTAAATTGGACTATGGGACCCACTTGTCATTCTCACAACAAAAACTCCTTGCCCGCTTTATCTCTCCTACTTTCTCTTACTTACTTTTTTATACTCACAACATTTACTTTTTCTTAATCTCCGTGTAAAGTCAAACTAAGAACCTTAGTCCGGGACGGAGGGAGTACATTACATAAGACTAAGTTCTTACTTTTCTTTTTGGTTTGTCTCATACTAAGATTCTCAGTTGTTTTATTACCTAAAATAGACAATGAGACCCACTTGTCATTTTCATAACAAAAACTTTATACCCACTTTCTCTCTCCTACTTTACTTTTCATACTCATACTCATAGTATTTACTTTTCTTAATCTCCGTGTAAAATCAAACTAAAAACTTTAGTCCGAGATGGGGGAACTAAAATATTAGTGATATTTATACTGAGCCAAAGGTAAAGATAAGTTACTCCCTCCGTCCCAAAACATCTTGCACTTATTTCCTCTTTGGGTGTCCCATTGGTAAGTCCCCTTTCCTAAAATGTTCAAATTTTACTATTTTTCTATTCTCCCTACCCCACTTCTCATACTCACACACCTAATTTTGCACTCTACTTGTAAATCCCAGTCAAATTATCATACTCACAACCTCTTTCTCACTCATATTACTTTTGAATTTTTATATTCATTCCTTAATTTTCGTGCATCTCCAGAACGGTGGAAGGTGTTTTGGGACGAAGGGATGCAAGAGTGAGAGGAAGAGGGAATAAGAGCAGTAGTATTGTATTTTTAGAAATGAGCCATCGTTTGTCAGTAAAATGTACAGTACTTGTTCAGATTTTCATTATCAACAAAGTTGATACCTCTTGCTAATTTGTGTAGTACTGTTGATTTTTAAAAATAGGCCAGATGTTACCATCCCACTGGTATCCGATAAATTAACATAAACGGGTGATCTATCCCAAATTTGAAACCAGACAATAACATTGAAGAAATTACAACTTGACCCAACTTACCTCTTTAGACTATTCTTCCCTTGTCTTCGTGTATATATTTGCCATCATTTTTTGAAACAATTACAATTTATGCCATCCACCATCCTGTTATTATATATTGATAGATTAGCCACATTATCACTTCGTTTAAAAAACTAACATCGTTAGTTAAAAAATAAATTTGTTGCATTATTTGAAAACTACTTAAAAAGTGTGTTGCATTTTTTAGACACTAAGTAGTACGTTGCATTATTTGATACAAATTGTCAAATACGTTGCATATGTTGGTTGTTTGGCCGATGAGACACTCAAAGCAACAAAACATCAAGTGAGATTGACCGACTAAGGAGTATTCTTAAATTAGTTCAAGAATCATGTATTTGTTTGTGATGCGGTATTCTCCACCCGTCATATAATAATGTGTATAAATTTGAGTTTGCACGAAAATTATAAAATGAGTGGTAGTGGGTAGTTGTTGAGTGCATGAAAAGTAAGATATAAAAGAAATAGTAGAGTAAGGAATGAGTTAGTTTTTTGGGAAACTAGTTCCTCCATAGGTTATAAAAGATCCAATTTTTAACCCTTAAACCTTAAACATTAACCCCTATAAAAACATGAATTTTTATAACTTATGAAGAAACTAGTTTCCCCCAAAATTTTCTCGTAAGGAATAGTAGTGGATAAGTGTATTGAGTATGAAAATTGAGTCTCATTTAATTAAGCCTGGCAATTGGGCGGGGCGGGTCGAGGCGGGTTCTAGCAGGTTGGCGGGTTAAGCCGGGTCTGCCCGCCACAAACCGTTTAATTTTACGGGTCAAACGGGTCTGGTTGAAACGGGTCGGGTGACGGATTATGGCGGGTCGGCCCGGTTTTTTTTTTATTTTATTTTTCCCTTTTTTAGCTTAGGATGTCACCCCAAGCTATTTGTTCTCGCGGGTTGAAACGGCCGGGGAGAGACGGGTCGACCCGCTAAGCTTCGCGGGTTGAGACGTGTGACCCGCTAACTTAAATGGGTCGGGTCGGCTGATTAGCGGATTGGGCCAGGCGGGTTAGATGGTAACCGGCCACAATCACCAGGCCTACATTTAATGAAAAATATATACAGTATATTTCATTTTTAGAAAGGGTGATTTATGGGGCGACTAATGAGAAAATTTGTTCATATTATCGGATCGAAAGAAAAAAAAACCCGGCCCATGGGGCGTTATATGGAAGATGGAGACCTAAGAATTAAGAAATGACATGGGCCATTACGATAAATAAGTGTCTAGCCCTAATCGCTCGTGACATTATATAAGGTGTAGAGAAGGAGATGCAGTGGAGATGAAGAGGGTCGACTCTTCGTATACGGGCCGACCTCGTCGGCGCCGTCGATGACCAGATTAAGGACCGGGTGGGTGTCAAGATTGGAGAGGGGAATTCCTACAAAGAGGGATTGTTCATGGGTGAGCTTACCTTGGTGGAGAAGCTCTCCGATGCGGGCGACGGCTTGCTTGGCGGTGGAGGAGGAAGGGGAAGAAACCATTTAAGAAGCTGGACCCCCGATCCTAAGACCGGAATCTTTCTCCGGCGACGACCCCCCTCCATCTTCCTATTTCCATCTTCGTTGCTCAGCCTCAATATTGCCGAATCACAGATTTTGATTTTGATTAATTTTGGTTTTGATTTTTTCTTTGAACTGGGTGTGTGTTTTTGTGCGTGTCTGCCGTGTTTGATTTGGGAGTTATACTCCAGGCATTAATCTGTTCTATGAATCAATTGAAACCCTCTTTAATTTTTTTTCTAATCAAAGCAAAACCCCAATCGATCAGAGCAAGCGACGAGAGGAGGACTGAAAAAAATTCAGACCTTGATTCGGCCATCAATGGGGTTCAACTGGGTTTGATTTATTTATTTATTTATTTATTTATTTATTTATTTATTTTTGGGAAGAAGGGGGTGCCATGGGAGAGGGTTTTGGGGAAGAAGGGGTGAGGATATTTTAGAATTGACATCTTTACCCTTAAAATTTAGTCACATGTATGGCACATGACTAACTTAACGGAAAAAAATAGATGTCGTTAGTGGTAGGTATGATGGATACAGTAAAAAATAGAGTTTGGGTATGACGGGTGCAAAAAATGAGAGTCCAGGTACCAAATCCAAAATAACCCCCAATAGTTCAGGTACTATATTTGTAGTTTTTCCTAATAGTTACTATAAAGGGTAACTATAATAGTTAACTATTATAGTAGCTATTACTATTATTAGTAATAGTTAACTATAATAGTTAACCATTATAGTTAACTATTACTCTTATTAGTAATAGTTACTATTATAGTTAACTATATTAGTTAACAATTACTATTATTAGTAATAGCTATTATAATAGTTACCTTATGTAGTAACTAATAGTATTAGCTAATGGTATTATGCAAATAACAGTTAACTATTAATAGTAAGAGTATTAGTTAATTATAATATTAATTATATAAGTTAAATATTAATTTTTAATATTAATTAATCATAATAGTTACTATATCAATTAACTATTACTATTAATAATATTAGTTTATTATAATAATTATTATTATTCCCGCCGTCTCAGTTTAAAGTTCCTACTTTCCTTTTTGGTGTGTCTCAATTTATATTTAACTATTATAATTAACTATTAAATAAAGATAAAAATTACTATTAATAGTATTAGTTAATCATAATAGTTACTATATATATATTAATTATTACTATTAATAGTATTATTAGTCAATCATAATAGTTACTATATAAGTTAACAACTATTATTAATAGTATTAGTTAATCATTATAGAATAAATGTTAATATTTAATATTAATAGTACTCGCTCCGTTCGAGAGTAAGAGTCATACTTTCTATTTTTTTACGTCTCACTAAAAGTATATTTCCTAAAAGGACAAATGATGAGAAAGAATAAATAGTGTTTTGGACAATTATACCCCAACACATTTGCAATGTTTACCAATTTTCTATTGTGTATTTAATAAGTGTGTACAAACAAGATAGGACTCTTACTCTAGGGCGCAGGGAGTATTAATTAATTATAATAGTTAATATAGAGGTTAATTATAACTATTAGTATTATTAGTGAATAATAATAGTTATTATATATGTTAATAAGTACAATTAATAATATTAGTTAATTATAATAATTATTTTAATTATTACTAAAAATTAACACAAAACCAATCAACTTATTATCCCCTCCCATTCATTCTCGCTCCTAATTTACTTTTACACTCACAACACTTACTTTACTTCCATCATTTCTTAATCTCCGTGCAAATAGGAGGTAGGACTCTTACTCCGGGACAGAGAGAGTGATATTTAACCATTATAACTAACTAATACTATTAATAGTATTAGTTAATTATAATAGTTAAATATAATTGTTAACTATAATAGTTACTATATAAGTTAATTATTATTATTAATAGTATTAATTAATGATAATTGTTATACTTTATATTTACTATTACTATTAATTATATTATTTAATCATAATATTTAATATATATGTTAATAATACTATTAATACCATTAAGTTTTTTAAATATTCATACTACAAACTTAAATATACTTCTAAATTAATTAAAAAACATATTTATTACAACTATGTACAACCCAAGCTATGAAAATGTTTTGATTAATTTAAAATATACATATATTTTCAAATAAAATTATTATGTTAATTTATCAATTAAAAACATCAAAAAGTGAAAATACAAACATATTAACGGAATAGATTCCCGTACGATGCACGGGTTACCTACTAGTACAAAAGAATGGAAATAGGAATAGGAATAGCCGACATAGGAATTGAGGAGCGGAAATAGGAAGAACGTGGGGTTTGATAATTGGGCGTCTTATCTTAACTGGAAGGATGAGAGGGGAACGAACGTGAAGTGAACCATTGTCTAGTTGGTTGGTCACGTGGCCTCCTCGCCCCCCTTTAGTAGTTGTACAATTAATTACTTTGCTTGCTCATCTTAGTAAAGATATTTTATATTTTAAAGATATATTAACATCGTACTTATAATTACTCACTCACCTTAAAAAGGAAACAAAAATACATTTGTTTGGTACTAACCCTTTTGCGTTGTGTCTTGTACCTCATTTCGCAATTACTACCGATTATTTGTACGACAGTAAACATAAATGCAATAAATAAAGGGAAGTGGCATCTTCTCACCTCGTGGATCCTATTTGGATTTAATTATTTTCTATTTCGGTTTTTCTATCATATGCCCAAATGGAAAGTGGGGATCTTTTATTGAGTGAAATCGCAATAGACATGATGAGCAAATTTGAAAAGTATTGGGAGAAATATAGTGCAGTGCTATCGTTGGCCATTGTTTTCGATCCTCGTTACAAGCTCAAAATGGTAGACTTTTGTTATTCCAGGCTTGGCTGCAACCCAGATGAAGTTCAAGAATTGGTGTCAACTGTGCGAGACAAATTGTATCGTCTATTTGAACACTACAAGAATGTAGCAGCTTATTCACCACATTATCAGTCGACTAGTGCGAGTGTTATGAATACGGGTGGAGAAAGGGATGTGTTATATGTAAGTTTATATATTAATTATTCATGTCAAATAGTAACTTAGTATTACAAATCTATAATCATAACTAATGCATTGAACTTTTTTTTTTTACTTCAGGATTTTGATTTTTACCAAAGCCAACACCTTGAACCAAATATAAACAAGTCTCAGTTACAGTTGTATTTGGAAGAGAAACCACTTGATAGAAAGCTGCATGCAAAATTGGATGTTTTAAATTATTATAAAGGAAATTCACTTAGATATCCCGAGTTATCCATGATGGCACGGGATATTTTAAGTGTACATTCTGTAGCATCAGAATCTACATTTAACATTGGCGGTCAAATATTTGGAAAATACCGAAACTCTTTATTGTCATCTAATGTTGAGGCATTATTGTGCACGCGTGATTGGCTCAATGGTATAGATTGTACTTCATTAAATTATTAGTAATTGATATTCTATTATTTTTCAGATTAAATGATTTATTGGTGTATATTGTATACTTATGTTGTAAGGTAATTATAATCTTGGCAGTAGTGAAGCGCGATTCTGATGATGGAGATGATGATGAGTCCCTCATCGTGGATTTGGAAACTTAGCATTTGCAAGCGGTCTACAATTCACTATTCCCTCCATCCCATCTTAAACTTCAAAAAAAAGGGTGGGCACAAGAATTAAGATAGGAATCTTTATATTATAAAATATAGATAGTGGGGTAGAGTGTTGTGAGTATAGAAAGTGGGTAGGAGAGAGAAAGTGGGGTAGGGAATAGTTAGTGGATAGTTGTTGTGTGTATGACATGTAGGTCCCACTAAATAAAAAAGTATAAGTAGCTTTACTTTTTTTGGATTTTGAAGTTAAAATGGGACACCCAAAAGGGAAATTTTTGAAGTTTAAAATGAGACGGAGGGAGTACATCATATTTTGTCAGGTACGATTCTGATTAATGATGATTGGTGATATACATTGCAGTTTGTCCTTCATCATTCGTGAATACCTGTTAAGACTTGGGTTTATAACGTTTTGTTTTGTTGGTATACTTTTCTATTCACGTACTTGCTTGATTTAATAATGACATAACAGGGCAGTTTTTCAACATTCTTGTGTTCCTGAAATTTGATTGATATTCAAATTCTCATTAGTCTGAAGAGTATAAGTCTATAAGATCACATTGATTTCTTTTTGCAAGTTGGTTAATCACTTGTTCTGTTCTTTGATCATTCTTGAAGAAAACAGTTCCTAATCACTTTTAATGAATGAGTCTGTAATAAGCTTCAGTTTTTATTGTTAAAATCCATGGCATAATGATGCTCGCATTACTCTCGACAACTCCCTCCGTCCCATACTTTTGGTTACCAAAATTGAAGTAAAATATTCCCTCCGTCCCAACATATACTTCATTTTGAAAAGTAAAATAAAAGAGAGAATGTTGGGTAGAGAATATTATGGGATGCCCAAAATGAAAATAAGTAACAAAAAGTTTGGGACGGATGGAGTACTCATTAATTATACTTTTAGTTTGAATAGGTAAATGAGAAAATCGTTTTGAGTTTGAATAGGTAAATGAGAAAATCATTTTGAGACAGAAGGAGTATCTTTTAAACTTTAAGTTATTCCATTCGAGTTATTTTTCGGCTTTTGCTCATTTTAATTATCTTGTTTTTTAATTTGGTTTTATTTTTGGTTGTTCCAGGAAGGCCTCCAGAAACTCAAGCAAAATTAAGCAATGTTGAAAAAGACTTCTAAGACCATCTCCAACGGTTTAGTGCAAAAATTGCACTATTCTTTATAATAGTGCAATTTTTACACCAAATATTTCCAACAGTTTGCTTCAAATCTTATACTAAATAAGAATATAATAACAATATTCATTATTGTTTCACATATATAAATAATAGTAGGTTATATAATTTTATATTGTAAAATATTTTCATATATATCAAAAAGAAAAAACAAAAAACGAATATTTAAAAAGAAAAAGAAAAACGGGATAGCGCAGCACTATCCCTTGCACCAAATTTGAAGCAAGTGATACAGTTGCTCTATTAGTAGAGCAATGTTTAGAGTATCATTTGAGTAAAACAATACTCTATATTTGGAGTTTTAGAGTACCATTGGAGATGGTCTAAGAAACTTGTTCTAGCAGCAATGTTGAAAACTCCTAGCTATCTTTTTTTATGGTTATTAATTAGTTGGTTGATTGAATCAGAGGTTACTTTTAAATTTATTGTGGATCAAAAACATGATTTTTTTTTATTTTTTTTTTTTTTTTTTTTTTTGCAATTTGTGACTTGAATGAGATGTAGGGATGTTTTAGTAAATTAGCTATTTATATTTGTAATATTGTACATTTGTATTACATGGGGACTCACAGCAGTCAGGCCGTATGATTGAAAAAGAAAAAAGAAAAAAAAACTTCTGGAAAAATATGGTAAGCTTATCGGGTCAACCTGTACCCAACCTGGCTCGTTGATTCCCGATCCCGCGAGACCCGCAAATGTAATCGGGTTGTGGTGGGTTGAACTCGTGTGACTCACCAACTCGTCTCAACCCGCTTGTACCCGACTCAACCCACTTGATTGACAGGCCTACCTAAGGGCATAGGTTAACAACTATTAATTATCTTGATCAATTTCATATTTATCTTCCTAATCTATGTAATTTGCAGATATTCTTATTTACCTTAATTACTTCCTATAATATCTCCAAAACATCCTTCATGAAGTCAAACCAATCCCCCTCCCAAAATCCCCTCCTTACGTTTTCACCATTTAAACTTATAAATAAGGAGTTGGTTTTGGGGGAAACTAGTTCCTCCTAAGTTATAAAAAATCCTGTTTTTTTAACCATTCTTAAACCCTAAAAGGCCTAAACCTTAAACCCTAAACCCTAAACTTTAACCCCTATAAAAACAGGACTTTTTATAACTTATGGAGAAACTAGTTTCCCCCAAAATTTTCTCATAAATAAATACTTTTTCTATATAAATACAATGTATTTTTATAATTTATAAAAAACAATACTATTAAAAAATAATGCAAAAACAACCAATCAAAATGAACGTGTAATAAAAAATTTAAATATGCTCTCAATAAAAAATAATTTTTTAAAAAGAATTGAATATTTATTTTGAGACGGAGAGGTGCAATACAAAGTATATTCCCTCGTCAGCAACACTTGTACCCAGGTAAAGAACATATTAATTCTTATGCTACCAAAAATTATAAAATTAATAAAAATAAGATATAAGTAAATTACTTGAAAATTCTTTTATCGTGTTGCAATAGAGAGAATGAACATCTATTTTCTTTCATAATTATTATTAGTGCTACTATGCAAATAAAAATAAAAATAATGTTACTAGTGATAGCCTTCGTAGTATATAATGCATTTTATGGAGTCAAAATGGTGAAAAAAAAAAGTGGGGGAAACTTTTGGAGGGAGATTTGTTAGATGGTGATGAAAGACAAATGTAATGAGAGAGAAAAAAGGGGCCAAAACCATCGATAGAGGTTAAGGAGATTTTGTGGGAAGTAATTATGGTAAATAAGGATTACATTTAAATTATATAGATTAGAAAGTTAAAAATGGAATTAATCAAGATAATTAATAGTTCTTAACCTACGCCCTTAGGGCATGAGTCGTTCTTGTGAAAAACGCGTTTTACACTAGCCTTATTGTAAAACGTGTTTTCCACATAGAAGGGTTCTTGGCAAGCACTTTCCGATACTGTATGAGGCATTTTTCAATATTTTTACAGCAAACACTTTTTTGGGACTTTCACAGCAGACACTTTTTACCTTAGAGAAGACACCTTTTTTGACACTTAAAAAATAAAACAACAACTAGAAGGCATGTTTTAAACTCAAGCAGACACTTTTTTACCTTAGAGAAAACACTTTTTTTGGCACTTGAAAAAAAAAACAAAACAGGAGGCATGTTTTAAAATTCAAGAAGACACTTTTTTACCTTAGAGAATGCACTTTTTTTGGCACTTGTAAAAAAAATAAAAATAAAAATAATCAACAGGCATGTTTTAAAATTCAAGCAGACATGTTTTAAAGTTTCAAAGAAGTGTCTGCTCTGAATCATTTTGTGCCTCTTATAGCATTAGAAAATGCCTCTTGTATTATAACAAATGTAAAACAAATGCCTGCTCATACACTTTTATAAGTGTCTAAACATGCCTCAGTAGTGTCAAAACATGTGCCTGCTCTAGTGTTAAAATCTGTCCGCTCTAATATTGAAAAATGCCTCTTACAGTTTCGAAAAGTGTCTGGTGAGTTTTCATGAGTTCCAGTTATTTACATCAATGCCATCGCGCATTCTCACAACGTTCTCCGCTTTTTTAAAAACACGTTCTACACTAGCGTTAGTGTAGAACACGTTTTTTCTCAAGATTTTCACTTAGGGCATGGGATAGAAAAACCGTTTCTATTTTGCCTACATTTATATTTCAAATATTCCATCCGTCTCACCTCACTTGAAACTTATTTTCATTTTGGTCCGTCTCACTTCACTTGAGACTCCCCAAAATGATAATCTTTTTATAATTTTATATTCAATCTACCCCATCCACTCATTCTCTCTATTCATTTTCCACCACACAATTCATTCAACCAACCTACTATTAACCTCACTTGTTCTATCTCTTCATTTTCTACCACACAGTTTCCTTTATTCTTTTTATTTAGTTACTGTGCCCACCTTTTAAGTTTCAAGTGAAGTTGGACGGTGAGAGTACGTTCAAACAGTTTGATAAAAAAAATATTCAAACTGTTATAATATTACATTCAGTCCATGGTTTGACTTAGGCCTCGTTTGTTTTTTTCATTCAGATCTGAATGGAGTCTGAATGTCTAGCGAATCAGACCTTCTCCAATTCAGATTGTTTTTTTTTTTTTTTCAGCTTTCAGATTTGAATAGAGACTTTTGATCTGAATGGAGTCTGAATGAATCAGACCTAAAATGAAGTCTGATTAGAGTCTGAATGGTGTCAGAAGTAACAATAATTAAAATGCTTTTTCACTTTTCTTTTAGCAAATAAAAATCCATTATTATCCATTAATTCTCATGCTTATACATAATATTTCAAAAGGTTAACACTTAAAAAAAAACAATTCAGATGTGAATTCAGATGAAAAAACAAACAGCTTGAATAATTCAGAATTCAGTCTTCAGACGCTGCCTCTTATTGATTCAGATGAGAATTCAGATTTCAGGACTTAACACTTAAAAAAAACAAACGCCACCTTAGTTTGATAAAAAAAAATGTTTTACTTCAATTCCACCGTTTTTTTAATATCAGTGTAAATGCTCTGAGACGAGGTACTTTATGATTTTAAGAGAAATATTTAAATACTTAAAAAAAAGATAAATATTTCAAATAAATATGGGACCTAAGGAAGGAAAGTACTAGAGTACTTCCCCTGGTCCAAAATAACTGTCACTTTTGGTCAAACAGATGTAAGTTTGACCAATAAATTTAAACAAAAAATAATAATCTTAATAAAATTCTAAAAATTGTTATTAAAAGTATTACTCCCCTTGTCCCAAAAAGATAGTCCACTTTAGATTTTTGACGGTCAACACATGTGAACTTTGACCAAAGATTATTATCAATCTAATCACCCCAATGAAATTTTAAAGTTTGTCATTAATAAATCACTTAATGATTAATCAATCACAAGTTTTAGAATTTCACAAGGATGATTAGATTGACTTTTATATTTAATCAAAGTTCATTTGTATTGACCATCAAAAGTCAAAAGTGGATTATCTTTTTGGGACGGAAAAAATATTAATTATAATAAAATAACAAATTTTAGATATTTATTAACATTATTATTTTTTTATTTAAATTAGTAATCAAAAGCAACCGTTATTCTAGATCAGATGGAGTAATTTTCTTACTCCGGCCCTACCAGAAAGATGAAATCACTGATGACTGAGTGTACAGTTGAATATGTACCAACCCAAACCAAATCTCCGTATCATATTTATTGGTCCATGTCAGCTCAACCGTCATTCTCGCCACATATTCCACGTAGGAATTTTGATTTAACGAAAAACCCAAAATGTCATCTCTTATTACAAGTGAAGATATTTCATTTTATTTTTATTTTTATTTTTATCGATCGGAATATAAAAAAGGAAATTTCACAGTCGATGGCGCCCAACTCACTTCCAATGACAGCTTTCCCACGCTTGAACAACTGAACGCGTAAGCCACGCTCCTTTTCTTTTACCCCTTCCAATTGTTTTTTTTTCCTTTCCTTTTTTTTTTTTAATTCTAAATTACTCTTTCCGACTCACTCATACTTATCACTACTTATTTCATACTTATCACTACTTATTTCATTCTGAACGTGTCATACTTATTGCTACTTATCCAAAATATTCACTTTTCTCTCTTCTATCTACACACAACAACTATCCACTAAGGCTCCGTTTGTTTTTCGGAAAACACTTTCCTCATTTTCCGGTGTTTGTTAAGCACGGGAAAACGGGGAAAATGTTTTCCGGAAAATGGTTTTCCCCATTTTTTTTAAGGAAAACGTTTTCTTTACATCCACCTAAGAAAAACATTTTCCGAAATATAAAGATAACACAAAATTATTTTTGAACACTCATCCACCTCCGTCTCGCCCCTTTCCCACACCACCCATCCCACCCCCATCCCTGCCCTACCCCCACCTCACCCCTACCCCACCACCTCCCCTACCACCTCCCCAACACCACCCATCCCACCTCCCTTCAAAAATTTTCTCATAATGATTTTTCTCATATTAAATTATTTTTTGCTCGTATGAAAATATTTTCCGGAAAGCATTTTCTTTAGATTTACCAAACAACCACAAACATGTTTATGTCATTTTCCGGAAAACATTCCGAAAATGTTTTTCCCCCAAGCAAAACGGAGCCTAATTTTCTTAATCCCAATAGACCGAGTACGCCTAATTTTTAAAATCGTAATTTCCTTCGTCGTTTTCATATTGTCACTTTATCGATCAAATTCATAAACCCTCAATCCCAGTGTTTCTCGATCGCCCCTTTCATTGTGTAAATCTCGAAATTACAGGGAATTCGAGCTGATCACAGCTGTTAAAGTGTGAATTACGAAGATCAGTTATACGCAAAAGGTAATTTTGAAGCTTCCTCAACAAATTTGAGATTTGATTGTTTAATTTCAGTTTTGTTGTATATCAATCTGAAATTCGATGTTCCACATCTGTTATTTGTTTTCAATTCACCAGAATTTTGCCCTTTTAGTTTTCATATGTGGGTTTTTATGGGTAAAGACTTAATAAATGTGTTCATATTTTTGAAAATTCAGGTTGAATATTGGTGGATTGTTGGTTTGGAGGTGATATGTTGATTGAAGGGACAATTGATCAGCTGATACAACGTCGATTTCATTTGTTCTTATCTATTGGGTGAGATTTTGCTGGTAACTAAAGATCTGTAGAATATTGAAGGGCTTTGATAAGTTTGAGAGATAATTTGTGCTCTCTTCATTCTATTCTAGGCGTAAATACTATAGAATTTCTGATTTTCTCAGTTTGTCAGCGTGGTATTAGCTATTGAATTTCGTTATCAGCTCTTGGTAAATATTGTACAAAAGAACAAAAAGAAAAATCAGGTGCATCGGTTTGCTAGAGAAGTAGGTAGGAGTTTCTCTCATCTTTGATCAAGATATAGTGAAGTACAAGTTGAGGTGTGACTATATGGGGCTGTGAAAAATTATGCAGGTGTTGTTCCTAGCCTGTACACACTTGGAATTTGATCTGTTTTCGATGAACCAGCAGAAAGTAGGCTTCTAGGCGTGACAACATTGTGCTGTGAAAATCATGCAGCAAGAATCTTATTTTGCTGTTCCGGGGGATGGGGTACCGACAGGAGATAATGTAAGGAATAATATATCTATGAGAACAGGCGAGGAGTTTTCAATTGAGTTTCTTCAAGATCGTGCTGTGCCAAAACAAAATCCAGCTTCATCTGACAAGGCTCAAAATCACGAGATGAAAAACGGACTTCATAATAGTCCAAACCATCAGATGGGCTATGAAGAACTTACCAGAATTCTAGGTCTACAAAGAATAAATTCAGAATATGGTTCTGATATTGCAGAGTTTGCTGTGAAAGCTTCCACTTCAGGGCCTCCAAGTGCTCCACCAGTAAATGAGTCTCAACCTTATCTCTCCTACCAAACTTCAGGAGTTTCGGAAGGATCCCAAAGTGGGAAAATTAAGTTTCTTTGCAGTTCTGGTGGTAAAATCTTGCCTCGGCCTGGTGACGGTAAGCTTAGATATGTCGGAGGTGAGACTCGTATTGTTTCCATGAGAAAAAATCTCTCGTGGGCTGAACTTCTCAAAAAAACTTGTGAGTTCTGTAGCCAGCCTTACACAATCAAGTATCAGCTTCCTGGGGAGGATCTTGATTCTCTTATATCCGTGTCTTCTGATGAGGATATTCAGAACATGATCGAGGAATATCATGGGCTTCATCAGACTGCGGATTCGCAGCGACTCAGAATATTTCTGATTCCCTTGAGCGAATTGGAAAACACAAGCACCCTTGAGGGGAATTCTAATCAGATAAGCAGTACGGATTATCAATATGTTGTAGCAGTGAATGGAGTGCTTGATCATTATCCCACAAAAGACAATAATGGGCAATTTTTGGCAACTGAAGTGAGTCGATCAAACTCTAATTTGGACCGAAATCCAAGCTCCCATGATAAATCTCACACTTCTCTCCATGCTCTGGAAACTAAGGAAAGCCATGGTGTCTCCCATATAAATCGGCTCATAAATGAATCGCCAAACTTGATCGGGTCTCTGCATCAATCTCCTGCCGCTCCTATTATTGTGCAGCCTTCCAGGGACAATCCAGTGCTTGGTAGTACAGACAGTCCCAGCATGTTCAGCGCTGTTCCATTACATCCTGAAGACTCCATCAACAGCAATAGTTCTTATTATCATCCGGCTCAAGTTGATATCAACCTTGATACATATGGTTTTGAGAGGCCTGTACTCAAGGGCCGGACATTTCATTCTGAAAACCAAAACCCTATTTCACGCCCTGCTGATTCCATGGATGTCTTGTTAGGGTCTAATGATTCCATTGGCTCTCGTAAAGGGATGCCACATGCTTTTTCTGATCCACAACTTCAGGAGCGTGGGGGTAACTTTCCTTACCCCTCGCATGACGGGATGGACACACCGAGCTTTGCAACACCCCCGCTTTCTTCACATGTAATGCAAGAAAATTTGATGATGCCAAACCATAATGAAGAAAACCTTTTGAATTGTGAAATCATTTCCGGGGTTGATGTAAAAGACTCTCCTTTGCCTCAGCAAGAGAAACTTTACATGAACAAGTCACCTGCTACTGCCATGGGATACATGAAGGAATCATCACATATCATTTCAAACCCAATTTCTATTCCAGGAATACAGGCAGCCAACCTAAACCCTTTTACGGATGCAACACCGGAGCTACCCCTAGGAAATTATTTGGAGGGATCTCCAGCAGAGTTTGCTGTCAAGAACCAAAGAACTGCCAATAATGAGCATCATGTTTTAAATGGTCAGCTAAGTGAGTTTCCCAACAGTCTAGTGTCTCCTGAATCTTTTGTGCCACTAGCGTCCTCACCCCTCAAAAATATTGCTGACCAAGTACCCATCCCAGGAAGCTCTTTAGAGGCGCACCCACCTGCAATCTCTGATAATCTTGGACAGATGGCAAATGGACCTACCTGGGGGCAGAATCCAACTGAAAATGCGGGTGTTAGAAGAGGACTTACCCTTCTCGAGGAGGACTTCTTCAATTACACTTATCCCGTGGCTGAAAACGTGGGCCCTGGAGGTTTCTACAATGAGAAGCAGGACACTTTCGTAACGGAGAACAAAGAACAGAATCAGGTGAAGTTGGGATTACATTCAACCAATAGTGATGTTCTTTCCCCCAGTGAAGCAGAAGTTGAAATCCCTAGCCAAGAGCCAGAATCTGAGGTACAACACTTTGCTACACGATTCCCAGTCAGTAGTGAGATTTGCTGGGCCAGTATTTCTAATTCATTCACCGTTTTATGTAGGATGTTAGTGCTGATAATGGAAGTAAGGATGAACTTTTCAGTGATGCATTGATTGCTGAAATGGAAGCTGATATTTACGGGTTGCAGGTACAGTACTATTCTCATTGATTCAAGTTTTACTTTAGGATGTTAATCTTAACCTTAAATGAGCTGGTTTGCTTCTGTTAATGATATTACAAAAAGATGGAAGGGAGAAAAACAGATATGGATATAAGAAGGATAATTTCTTCTTTGTTAAGCTGGGATCACATAGATGGAATGGCCATTTATAACTTGAATACGATAGTGTACTAGGTTTTCGTCCAATGTAGACTGTCTCTCCATTCTTAATTGTTTCTGTAATCATTTTATTTCTTTTTCTCAGCAAATATATATTCATGTTAAATAAAGACTATTGGATCAAATTAATGTCTATTTCCCAAACCATCAATCTATTACTTTTATTTGCTTCAGTAACCCAAGATCTTTCGCACTATGGCAAATCCATTCTGGATTTTTTTTTACTTCAGATATTTATTGCATAATGGAACCTTACCACTGAGATTACTAAGTGCATATGCCTTTCACAAAAATACTTGGTGATTTCCAACAACCAAACCTACACGTTATGTGATCTATCTTCTATTCACCTGTAACCCATCCTTTGAGAAGCACCTGTGGTCTTCATAGCCCACCAGACGACCATTCTGCATCTACTGTCTTTCTTTCGCAACCACCATCTGATAAGTTCTTCATATCCATTCTGTTGATGGAGTTGAACAGTTTTTAGCAATACTTCCATCTTCTTCCCTATGAAGTTCTTCCGCTTAATTATTTAAAGTCCGTTAATATCTCTAGGTCAAAGCAAGAGAATTGACTATAGACTTCAGGGTCCATCTAGTTAGATAAACTAGGTTTATCACTAGTCTCCTTAACTAGCCACCTCTATATTTCAGCTCCATTGATTAATTATGGAACATGAGTCATATCTTTTGCTTTAATTTCTGTATTCCTGAAGCTGGACATTTTAAATGTATATGCAGATAATAAAGAATGCTGATCTCGAAGAACTGCGTGAGTTGGGATCTGGTACGTATGGAACTGTTTATTATGGGAGATGGAGGGGATCAGATGTAGCTATTAAAAGAATAAAAAAGAGTTGCTTTACTGGCAGATTATCAGAGCAAGAACGGTTGGTGAGTCTTTCCACACTTTTTACTATCATTTGTTTTTGGTAAAATAAAACCGTTTCCAATCTTACTATCATTCTAACTGCATCTATACCAGACCAAAGACTTCTGGTCAGAGGCACGAATCCTTTCAAACCTTCATCATCCAAACGTGGTTGCATTTTATGGGGTTGTACCAGATGGCGCTGGGGGAACCTTGGCAACTGTGACTGAATTTATGGCAAATGGATCACTTAGGAGTGTCTTAGTCAGAAAGGATAGGTGAATTAACCTAACCTCCATTCCATTCATATTTGTTTCCTGGCTCACATTTTTTTCGTTAATTCAATTTGATGTTGGTTTTTTGGCGCTTCTGCAGGTCACTCGATCGTCGTAAAAGGCTTATGCTGGCAATGGACGCAGCTTTTGGTATGGAGTACTTGCATTTGAAAAATATTGTCCATTTTGATCTCAAATGTGACAATTTGCTCGTAAATATGAGGGACCCACACCGACCCATATGCAAGGTAATAGAGAATTTTCATATTTCTGTTTCATATGAGATGATCTTTGTGTTCTTATACTGCACCTGAGGTCCTTTTGATTTTGTAACTGTAATTGCTCTTGGAAATGCAATTTTTTGTTAACTATGATGACACTTGGAATATTTGAGATGTTATTTGGTAACATCCCATAATTTTATTTTATTTTGCTTGACGAATAATTCGGATGCCATTGCAGGTTGGAGACTTTGGACTGTCTAGAATTAAACGCAATACTCTAGTTTCAGGTGGGGTTAGAGGTACCCTACCTTGGATGGCCCCGGAATTGTTGAATGGTAGTAGCAGCCGAGTTTCAGAGAAGGTTAGTACATATTACTAACATTTTAAATCTATCTTGTCATAATTGATCAAATGATTGTATAGGAAATCACGAAAATTGAGGATTATGTTTTGGTTTATGCCAGGTTGATGTTTTCTCTTTCGGTATTGTCTTGTGGGAGATCTTGACTGGAGATGAACCCTACGCAAATATGCATTGTGGGGCGATCATAGGTAAGCAAATAATATCTGATAATGATTGAAAATTATTTTACTGTTGAAAAAAGAGAGCAGGCTATGGATCGAATTAAAGCTTGTAAGTTGTGGTTGATGTTCTCTTGCAATGAGTCTTTTAAAGCGTTTTTTAAAAAAAAAAAATTTAATTTTTTTTTTTTTGGTCCGCTGTTAGTCTAATGAAAACTCTCTTCTTCTTTTGAGATTTTCATTAAAAAAATACAGTAAGAATAAGCTTTGCTTATTTGAAGAAAAATGTCGCTAGCACATTGAGGAACTATAGGGAAGGCAAAAGATTGAAATTCGCCTGGCATGTGAATTTTGATCCTTATCTTTTGCACTAATTATACTTTGGCTGATTAAAAGAAAAATAAAGAAAATAAAACGAGCATATCACATGTACTCGTAGTTTACATGATACTAGTAAGTTTTACGGAGTACATTTTATGAAGTAATCCCTTTCGTCCCAAAATGATAGTCCCGTTTGATTTTTCAAATATTTTAGTGTTGCATTATAGTGTTGGAAATCCGGTGATTTTAAAGCCTTAATTTTTGAAATGGGACTAACTTTCTGCGTCAAACAAAATGGGGAAATGAGACAATCATGAGACAATCATTTTGGGACGGAGGGAGTAACTACTATGTGTTTTTTATTTGGGTAGCTGATTGTTTTAATGTACTCTGATTATGAAACTTACACCAATTTCTTGATGAACATATGGAACCATATAGTAAGGCTCCGTCTGTTTCACGAAAATTAACTTCGGGAAAATGAAATGATCCAGTTTTCAGTTTGATAACTCTTAAGAAAAATGATAGTGAAAATATATTCCGGTGTTTGGTAAACTTCTTTCGGGAAATGAAATCAATAAACTTAGTTGGCTTTCAAATAATGAAATCAACTTTGTGAACGATATTTGTATACTCCCTCCGTCCCAAAACAGCTTTCACCCTTTTTGAAAAGCACGGGAATTAATAAAATGTGTAAGAAAAGTGGGTGGTGTGAGAGGGAAGGAGAGAGAAAGTGGGGTAGAGAATATTAAATTGATAGTTGTTGTGAGTGGAGAGGAGAGAGAAGTAGTGGGAATCTTTTCCATTTTGGGAAAGTGGGACTTACCAATGGGACACCCAAAAGGGAAATATGTGCAAGGTGTTTTGGGACGGAGGGAGTATTAAAAAACATAGATATTCATTTTGTCACGGAAAAATATATCTTATAGGGAGACCATTGAGATGTTTATTTGAAAGAATAGAAAAATAACTACTCCTTCAATTCACATATTAAAAGAAGTGAATGTATATTTGGACAGTATAAAAAATTGTCAATTTTATTTTGGGTACTGTGATTTTTTCTCTTACGCAAAACTGATTAAAAACTTAGTACAAGACATAGGAGAAAATATGAATACAGCTTGTACCGTCAAGGTGTATATTTCTGTGGGGCCTATTTTAAAAAGTGGTGAAATTTGGGAACGGTATATATGTGAATTTGAAATGGAAATGAAAACAGGCTTTGAATGGGAAGGGTGTGAAACATGTGGTGGGAAAGGGGTTGTGAGTACGATGATTTGAGAGTGGGGCCTGCTATTTAAGTGTGTATGTGTGAGTATGACAAGCAGGGTAGGGTGAATAAAAAAAGAATAAAAAGTGGACATTTTAGAAAAGTGAGACTTACCAATGGGACGGACACCCAAAAAGGAAATTGGTGCAAGTTATTATGGGACGGAGGGAGTATGTGTTTATAAGCTCAAATTAGGCCATACAACTTAACCTTTTGTCCCAATTTCTTAAGGTTGGCTACATGAATCCTTTTTTGGCCGCTCTTTTCTGTCCAATGCAAGATTCTTAGACAATCGCACTCTTTCATATCTCTCTTCAGTCTTCCCTGCTATCCACATTAGTTTTTGTGTTCTTATACCTCTTGTGGGTCAGACAATTTTCTGATTTTTGTTTTGTTTCATTAGTTTGTTATATAACCCCTTCGCTTAACATGTACATGCCTATTGGCTATTCCATGGCACCCCTGAGGCACTTCACCACTTCACCCTGGTTTTGTTTCATGACTGGTATCATCTCTTACTTCCCCGTCTCAGTAATAACTGATCCTAAATAGCAATAACCTTTAAGTTGTGGTATTTCATGACCATCTAACCGAACATTGTCTCTACTTGTATTTTTTGTGCAGCTAAGGTTGTGCTTTCATTTTCTCCATTTGTTACTCAATATATTTTTAAAAACCTTGGACTTCTAAAGCTTCTCTATACTTTTCTAGCTTTCTTTTATGAGTACCTTTTTTTTTTTTTTTTTTTGGCTCGTCCAGCTTAACCTATTTATACCTGGCTTAGTTTACCTCCCAGCCAATTTCAGTTAATCAATCAGCTGGACTTCCATCTTATCCTGCCGTTTGGATCTTGCAAGCCCAAGTATTTGAAAACCGCGCAGAAATGTTTGGATTTTTATTGATTGATTGGAATCTCCTATGCTGGAAAAAGTTTTAGGCTGAAAATTAGTTTCTGGTCATGTTATTAGTTGATCTCGTTTAAGGGAATGGTGGGAAACTACAGGTTCAGATCTCCTGTACCACTTTGTGTGCCATCCTCTGTGCCACAAGTGATCCAACGGCTCACAGTTTTTAAGATTGACATTTTATTGATATTATTCAAACATGTTAACGGTTGGATTACTTGTGGCACAAGGAATGACACACAAAGTGGTATAAGAGATCTGGACCCGGAAAACTACAAAGTTTACTTTTTTGATTCATTCTTTTCTGATGTTTCTTGTACATTGAAATTGTCAAGTTTTTCCCTTTTTATTTTTCTTCTGTTTTCTGAATTCTGGTTTCGTTTGTGAATGGTGATTGTAGGAGGAATTGTCCAGAATACCCTTCGTCCTACTATACCTGACCGTTGTGACCCTGAGTGGAGGAAGCTGATGGAGCAATGCTGGTCAGCTGACCCCGACATTCGCCCTTCTTTTACCGAGATCACAAACAGGTTACGCTTGATGTCGATGGCTCTTCAAGCAAAGGGACAAAACAATATTCCGAGAGATCCGAAGCCTAATATCTTTACATAATTTGAAAATGTATGTGGTCTAGTATGAAAATACTAATGACTATGTTTTGTTATTATGTATATCTACTCATTAGTTCATTCTTTCTGCACTGTTTGTTAATACTTGTGTTTATAGTCTGAAGCTTAAAATTTCTCCTTCTCTACACTGGGATTTATATTTTGGTTCAAGAAACATGTTTATCAGTATATATATATACACACAAATTGTACTCAGATATATAAAATATTTTTGTTTTCTTGATGGTTTCTGTTCATCTGCAAATTATTGATCTATGAATCCGATAGTTTACTCTCTCTCTCTCTCTCTCTATGTATATTCTTTATTTGTTTGTTTGAGGATATTATATTTCTTTATGATTCTTTAAAGAAAAATATGATTTTATAACATGGGTTTTCACTGTTTTTTTCTCTCGTCTTGGATGATTGAGATTGATTGCCCATTGCTTTTCCACTTCATAGTCAAACTTCAAAGGTCAACGGAAAAAACATCACCTAATCAGAATCTATTACTAAATAATAAGCAGCCTGAAAAGATAAATATAGCGGGTGGCTGATGCTGATGCCGGATTCCATTATGCATTAGTTACTTCAAGACAAACTTCCTTCTCACCATTATGGTGGTCAGCCGATCCTGTGAAATTTGGGGCCCTAAGCGAGCTATTTAGTTGAGACGATTATTTCACGTTTAACTAAATTGGGGATTAACAATTAGATTAGTAAAATCTATTATATATTAAAAGTCAAAGTAGAGTCTTTAGGTAATGTCATGTGGACAAGTTTTTGTCAACTCTTGCTTTTGGTGGTGCCACATCATCCATAACATTTTAATTAGGCGACTTTTCATTTTTTTCTTATTAGCTAATAGTATTAATTAATTGTAATAGTTACTATATTAGTTAACTATTACTATTAATAGTATTAGTTTATTATAATAGTTAACTATATAAGATAACTATTACTATTAATAGTATAAGTTAAGTATAATAGTTACTATAAAGGGTAACTATTACTATTAATAGTATTAGTTAACAATAATAGTTAATTATATAAGATAACTATTACTATTAATAGTATTAGTTAAATATAAAAGTTATTATATAAGATAACTATTACTATTAATAGTATTAGTTAATTATATAACATAATTATTACTATTAGTAATATTAGTTAAGTGTAATAGTTACTATATAAAGTAACTATTATTAACAATAATATTTAAGTAAATAGAATAGTTACAATATATTGTAACTATTACTATTATTAGTATTTTTTTTGAAAACAATTACTATTATTAGTAACAGTATATATTAACTATTACTTTAACTTATTATTTACGATAAAAGTTATTCTCTCCGTTTCAGTGTAAGAGTCATATTTTCTATTTTGGTACATCCTAGAGTAAAAGTCTATTTCCTAAAATGACAAATAATCTTTACTATTCATCTCACTCATTCTCTCTCATACCTTACTTTTATACTCACAACATCAATCAATTTACTATTCTCTCCCACTTATTCTCTCTTTTGCTTTACTTTTACACTCACAACACTTAAGAGCATCAGTAGTAATGACTTTCAAAATAGGAGTCATGCCATCTTTCTCTCTTCCATATCAGCGCCAAGTCATCAATTATCAATAACTACAATTTCATGAATTTTTACCCCCATTCATAACAAAAGTCATCACTTTCTCTCTCCAACTTTACTACATCCTACCATTTTTTTTTTCCTTCCTACTCATTTTTATTACAATTATTATAACTATTTATATTATATAATTTTTGTTAATCATTTTATTGTATGATTAATAATTTATATTTTTAATTATAAAAAAAATTATAAATATTTATTAAGTAATTTTATTAAAATTACGCAACCTTTTTATACATAGCACATTTTAATTATCATCAAATTCTTCATCAAGCATTTGTACAACATCTCATAGGGAGTACTTGTCAAATACTTCCATCAAATTGTAAGTTTTTTTCTAACCCACCAACTCTAGCCAAAGTGTGATGCATGCGCATCAAATAACAAGGAATATAGTGTGTGTTGTACACAGGCAAGTGAGGAGAAGGAAACAAAAAATTAATGAAAACCGATCATACTGCTACAGTTTTTTTTTTTCATTGTCATGGATGACTTCGCAAAAAATCATGAATGTGCATTGTCAAGTTGCCAACTCAGCTCATGATTTTATCAAAAAAAGATCATTGCTGTAGATGCTCTAAATCACTTTCACTATTTCTTATTCTCTGTGCATTTGAGAGGTAGGGCTCTTACTCTGGGACGGGATAGTACTACTAAGGTAACCATTATCTTTACTATTTAAGCTCATAATTACTATGATGTTAACTATAATTAAAACATTATTTTCTCAATCGATCAAGAGTAAAAATTGACATCATTATAGGACAAGCGAAGTAAATTTTTAAAAATTTATAAAGTATTGTTAACCAACTTAATATCTATTTTATACAATAGTAACTAAAATTATTTCCACTATTATTAAAAAATCACTAGTAGATTTATATGTATCTTTAAATTTATTTATATTAATTTAAAATATTAAATAATTATATAATATAATTATAAATATCTACGCATAAAAGAAAACACCCGTTCTCGAAGCACGAGTTAGTCCCTAGTTCTATAAACAATTGGCTGAATAGTCTAACCACTGAAACATCAGAACTTGATGGTTTTTATATTGAGATCAAATAGTTTATATAATAAAAACTATTCTTAAACTATTTAGGTTGTTCTTGCATCGAAACAGATAAGAATGTATTAAGGAATATTATATATTCCTAGCATATATTATAAATCTCAAGTTACCAAACATAGAGATTGTATCTTGTAACCAACCTAGATTATTCTAGACGTTAGTTTCCTAATAGCATTACTATTGTATAGTTTCCTTACGTAACTAGAATAGCTTGGAGAGTACTCCACCTACTTGTATAAATATGCTACTATTGTGATCAATAATATTTGAGTCTTTCATATCAATTATCTATCTCCATCATGTATGATTGGCTCCGACTATCTTTTTCTCTAATTCTTGACATGTATCAGAGCTATGATCCATTATGGGACTTCTCCACCAAAACCCTATATTTTTTTTTCTTAATTTCTTCAAGAAAAAAAAAAAGTTTTCTAGCGCATCTTTTCTACTCTCTTCGTTGCCTACTCTCAGTAACTTTTTATCAAATCATTTTTTTTTATTATTTGATTTTTGCTTCTGCCTTCCATAACCGGCTAAACACAATGGCTGCCAACCCCTACCTAAAGCCATGTCCTTAAAGCCTTCCCAGCTACCCACGTGGCCCCTCATACTCTTCTTCTCTCCAAATTACAAATTCAATAGTGAATTCCTAGCTAGCAGCCTACATAATATCTCAACCAAACTCAATTTTAACACCAACACCCTCCTTCCCTCTCTGTTCTTAATCCTCTTCGTTAATTCATATGTACTTTTTTTTTCCTCCTTTCTTTTCCTTCTCAAATACTAACCTTTGCCTTTGTAGCAACCAAAACCCAAAATTCTTCGTTGAGACATAAAATCGTCTTACGACGTAGTCGATGAAACATTCAAAGTAAACGTCATTCCAGCGTAAAATCGTCACTACGACGTGGTTGGGACGTAAACCCAAAGACCGTCTCTCGACGTAGAAGTGCCAAAGACCGTCTCTCGACGTAAAAGTGCCAAAAGACCGTCTCTCGACGTAAAAGTGCCAAAGCCCGTCTCTCGACGTAAAAGTGCCCGCGTCTCGCGACGACATCAAATCAACTCGCTTCATCAACCCGGTTCATCTCATCAATTTCCAAGATTAGACTCTCCTATCGGTCGTCCATCTTGCGGGGGCATATTAAGAAATATTATATATTCCTAGCATATATTGTAAATATCAATTTACCAAACATAGAGATTGTATCTTGTAAACCAAGCTAGATTATTCTAGAACATTAGTTTCCTAATAGCATTACTATTGTATAATTTCCTTATGTAACTAGAAAAGCTTGGAAAGTACTCCACCTACTTGTATAAATATGCTACTGTTGTGATTAATAATATTTGAGTTTCTCATATCAATTATCTATCTCCATGTATGATTGACTCTGAGTATCTCTTTCTCTAATCCTTGACAGAATGAACTCAATAAAATAAAATGGTTGAAAAATCGAAAAATTGTACTCCCTTCGTCCCTTTTTAACTTACAAAAATTGGGTTGGGCATATTAATTAAGGAGAGGAGAAAGAGAAAAAGTTGATGTGTTGTGAGTATAGATAGTTGGGTAGGAGAGGGAAAGTGGGGTAGAGAATAGTAAGTAGATAGTTGTTGTGAGTATGACAAGTGGGTCCCATTATTTTAAAAGTATTAAAACATTTTCATTTTGAGTTTTTGTAGATTAAAGTGCGACAACCAAAAGGGTAATTTTTTTAGATTAAAGAGGGAAAGAAGGAGTATGCACACATGATTTTAAAAGGTCGGTGTAGATTTAAAGATGACACATTTTGTTGTTTTAAATACTCCTCCCGGTCCTAAATATAAGCAAAAATAACTAAAATCACACCTATTAAAAAAGTAGTTAAGTTAGTTAATTGTCTTGATTTTATAATAAAAACATGTTAAAATTACTAATATATCCTCATATTAAATGTGTAATAAATGTGCACTTGTATTTGAAAATGAATAATTAAATAGAGGCAGTTTTGGTAAAAGAGTATTAAATAGTCTTGAAATCCCTTAGAATTGCTTATATTTAGGTAAAAAAAACCCCACTTTTGTTGCTTATAATTGAGTCCGGAGGGAGTAACATTTTATTCGCTTACAAAAGAAAGTTACAAAATGAAGGATACAAGATGTGGTGACGATATTTTATTGGCTACATCGATAGTGGACCCGGCACACTCTAATTAAAAACACCAATACAATTATGATAACTCATTTTGTAAGCCACATTTTGTAACTTTATTATTTTCCCTATTAAAAAGAAAATCTTTTAATCAAAGTGGGAAAGAAAAGGAAAACAAACAAAACGTGGTTTGTTTCTTTTTACAAACAAACAGGTGGGGAAAGGAAAATAAAAGGGAAGGGAAGGGGCGTTGGTTGGTCTGTCTGACCAACTTCCGCAGCGGTCTTTCTCCGAAACGTTGCGGCAAATTCTTTGAATCCCACCCTCCATTTCCCTTTCCTTCATTTCACTCACTCCCTCATCTCTCTCTACCTACCTCCATATATATAGATATAGGTGTTTATACGTAAAATCAGTACCCAAAAAATCAAATTAAAATTGTTTTTGGAGAGAGAGAGAGAGAGATGGAGAAAGCGATTAACAGACAGAGTGTTTTGCTGCGACACTTAAAACCTGCTTCAACATCATTTCACACCCATCAATCGTTTCTCTCTGTAAGTTTATGCTTTCTTCTTTCATATGAATTTGTTATGTGCGCCTTACTGATTGCAAATTCTTTCTTGAAATTAGTTCAAAAAGTTTTAATATTTCTGTAATTCAGTTAGATTAAGCGATTAATCCCACAAGGGTATTTCTTTTGATAAACTGAATCAAGGTCTGGAGGTGAATTTGATTTTTTTCTTTTTTCTTTTTTTCATTTTGGGATAGATGGAGTGGAGTATCATAATTCAGACTTATATACAACAAAAATGATAAAGTAAAACCTCAATACTGTATACTTGATACTTGAATTTGCAACTATTTTTTGGCAGGCTTCAATTTGTGCTGCTGGGGATGATGCTGCTAATCAAAAGGCAGCTGCTTTTGGAGATGACATTGTGATTGTTGCGTAAGATTCTCCTATAATTTGAACATCAAGAAATCTGGTGCTCGTGATGATTAATTGATTATCAACTCTAGTTTAATGTTAAAACATTCATTAATTTTTAAGTCTTCTTTGTGCATGTTTGGGTCAACAGTGCATATCGGACAGCCATCTGCAAATATAAACGTGGTGGTTTCAAGGACACTCTTCCTGATGATTTACTTGCTCCTGTTCTTAAGGTAAGAAACTGTCAAATTATTCAAAATAATGACTCAGTCTTTGTTCAATTCTCATGTAATAGTCGCATGGTGTAGGCATTGATAGAGAAAACAAATCTGAACCCAAGTGAGGTTGGGGATATAGTTGTTGGTACGGTTTTGGCACCTGGTTCACAAAGGGCTACCGAATGCAGAATGGCAGCATTTTATGCTGGTTTTCCAGGTTATTACTTTTTTTTTTTTTTTTTGTTGCTTTTATACACTTCTCATGATGCATGTCTTCATTTTTATGGTTATGTATGTTGAGTGACGAAAAATGTAATTTTGGTTTTTATTCAGACACTGTGCCAGTGCGAACCGTCAACAGGCAATGTTCATCTGGCCTGCAGGCAGTTGCTGATGTAGCTGCTCACATAAAAGCTGGATTTTATGACATAGGTAAAAGAATTACCCCCCCCCCCCCCCCCCGGGTACCAAAATGAACGTCCAAATTTGGCTTTGTTTTACTTTAATCATTGTTTCCGTGTAGGTATTGGTGCTGGATTAGAGTCAATGTCACAGGACAAGATTAGCTCTGCTCCTCCTAAAGTTAACCAAAGAGTATGTTCATATAATATATTATGTTGACCTATGGTCAAATAGGAACGGTCAGTGACTAACCAGGTATGTAATGTAACAGGTGGAGAGTTTTGCACAAGCTCGAGATTGTCTTCTTCCTATGGGAATTACATCAGAAAATGTTGCACAGCGTTATGGTGTGACAAGGCAAGAACAAGATCTGGCTGCTGTGAGTCTCAAGACTTTTAATATGAAGTTGATATTTCTATTGACACAAAAATATATCCGGGAACAATATGCTTTATTAATAAAGCCGCAAACTTGTATGATATCAATAGGTTGCATCACATAAGCGGGCTGCTTTGGCAACTGCATCTGGGAAGTTCAAAGATGAAATTATTCCAGTTCAAACCAAGGTAAATTAGAGTTTTGATGTCCTTTTCCCCTGCTTTTAGCTAGTACTCCGTCCGTCCCAAGATGGATATCTGTTTATGCTCTTGATCAAGAGCAGAAACGGACATTCATTTGGGGACGGAGTGGGAATATTAACTTCTTGTTTCTTAAAGATTGTTGACCCAAAAACTGGAGAGGAGAAGCTGGTTACCATTTCTGTTGATGACGGAATTAGGGCCAACACAAATTTAGCAGATTTGGCAAAGTTGAAACCATCTTTCAAAAAGGATGGCACTACAACAGCAGGTAAATGCATATGGAAGTTAATACTCTTTTGTCTTCTCATAATAATATTCGGCTGAGACATTTGTACCTAATCTATTAGGGACCGCTAGCCAGATCAGTGATGGAGCAGGAGCAGTCCTTCTCATGAAAAGAAGTCTTGCAGTAAAGAAGGGTCTTCCAATTCTTGGTGTATTCCGGTAATTTGATTATTACTCCCTCTGTCGAAAAGATTATCTTAATGAGAGTCTAAAAAATGGTATTGATAGCATTCATAATTGTGTAATAATAACAATTTTTAAATCTTCATTAGGATAATTAAAAGTAACATATGAAAAAGGAGGGACTAACTTTCGGGATATAGGACTTCATTTGTACTAATAACAATGAAAAAGGAGGAACTAACTTTCGGGATATAGGACTTAATAATACTTCCGTAAAGATAATGGGCCCAGCATTGCAGCACCAAATCACCCTTTTTACCCTTGTTTTTGCATGCATTTATGCAGGAGTTTTGCTGCTGTTGGTGTGGATCCTGCTGTTATGGGGATTGGACCTGCTGTAGCAATTCCAGCTGCAGTAAAGTCAGCTGGTCTGGGGATTAAAGATATTGACTTGTTTGAAATAAATGAGGTACAGTATATTATTATACTATATGGTTTGCTTCGAGTCTTTGATTTCCATGATCAAGTTTTGAGCTTGTGCCAACTCTAATATGGTTTATTTATGCATAAATGCAGGCTTTTGCGTCACAGTTTGTGTATTGCTCTAAAAAACTGAATCTTGATCCGGAGAAAGTGAATGTAAATGGAGGAGCAATTGCACTTGGGCATCCTTTGGGTGCCACGGGGGCACGCTGTGTTGCAACTCTACTTCATGAGATGAAGCGTCGGGGCAAGGACTCCCGGTTTGGTGTGGTTTCAATGTGTATAGGGACAGGCATGGGGGCCGCAGCTGTTTTTGAGAGAGGGGATTGTTGATACCCTATGCCAATGTGAGCTCAGTCAGAACAAACAGTTGTTATCGATCTATGTTTTTGGATGATGATTACATCGTCCATGCTTTCACCTCAATGGTGTTTCAGTTTTCTTGTTTCATTTTTATGGAATATTATTATGGAAGAATTAAATTATTAATATTGAAACATTTTCTGGGCAGGAAGTCAAAATGTCCATGCCCATTTGACATGTTTTTTCAAGAAAACCCCCAGTAAATGATTCAGATGAACAGAAAGAAACCATGACTTGTATATATCATCATTCTAAATTCAAATCAATCCTCAAGAAACCAATTAAGAAAAATACTTTATTTTCCTTTACATAATCCTCAAATAGGAAATACATGGTACGGAGTACTGCATTACAAGTTTTGCAAGGTAGATGATGAAAAAGAGAATAATAGCGTAAACATGAGGAGGATTGCAAACAGCAAACTGAGTTTGAGATATAAACCATAGAGCAAACGAAATTTAAATAAATCTTGTAACAAACTTTGAAAAATGCATGAAAAAGACCCCAATCCACTTAACCTTAATATTTCTATCCTTGTCTGAAATGAGCCTGCATAATTGAGACGACACCAGCAATCAGGAACCTTGCATAGATTCACCAATCTTCACACTTGGCATTCACTCTATCAGAACCAAGTTCCCAAAAGCACACATACTGGAACAGTAAGAAAAAAGACACCAAAACAGGGTGAGCCATTTTACGTGCTGCCTCCGTGAATGTCCAAAAAATTATGGAAAATTCAAGAGCAAATTTCCAAATGTTTTGGACATTCATTTTGGGACGGAGGGAGTATTAATTTACTCCTGCAGGTATCATCAATAAGAACAGGGAGACTACCAGAACTGTGTGCACCATTCTTTCTTTAAGACTGATCCTCATCTGATCTATACCTCGTCAACCGCCTTCGCCTTCTCCTTCTCGCATTCCGAGACGGATCTTCACCTGCATCACCAGCTATATTCAAATCAAGCGGTTCCCGATCATCATCATCATCATCATCATCATCATCTTGCAAACCCAATAAATTTTCGCCCCACAAAAGACGTCGTCGATGTTGGGTTGGAACTCTCGACCTACCACCTCTACGCTCAGAGGTAGGGTCCATCGAGCCAATCATCTGAAACAAGAAAAAGGTAGTCCACCATGGGCTGCCATTACTACCACCTTCCCCTGGACCCCTGTCCCTTTCCCCTCCTACCCTATCGGTACTCTCAATCGCATAGTCGCCAAACATAACCGCATTAGGCATGGCTGATCGGATGGCACTGACTATATCACCGTATTCTCTCTGGTTCTCAAGGTGTCGCCAATTTCTCTGTCGAACAGGGTCAATATCAGAAGGACGGGCCATTGGGTGGGCCCTCCTAGCATGTCGCCTCAGTTCTCTGTAGTTACCCGAGAAAGAACATAACTCTTGGGAGCAACTTCGAGTCTTCATATTAAGGTAATTCCTGGCATCTTCTACAACCTCCAAACCAAGAACATTCCCACGACATAAAGGGCATCTCAAGCTCGATTTTGGATCACTATGAATTTCTTGGGTATTTTCTTCCGGCCCACCAGCCAATTCTATATAAGCTACAGTGTCAACTGGATCTTGATTCCCGGTAGCTTCAATCGAGTTACTCTCGGGAGTATCAATCAAGTTGTTGTCATGGTCTGTAGCCAATGGTGGAGGGCTACTATTGTTGTCGGATACAAGCTTTTTAAATCGGTCTAAGCAATTTGAGTGTCTGTAACTTGTGTCGCAAATGTATGATCTGCAGCCCTTGTCGTGTGAACTGCATAGGATAAGTACAGTGTTGTGTGGGTGATCCATGCAAATGGGGCATAAAGCTTCATCCCATTCCTTGTGGAGGACACTCAGATCTACATCATTGGATAAGACGGACAAGCTTCTTTTTCGACTAGCCATCTATATTCGTTCACACTGCAGTATGCTACTTGAACATTGAAATGATTATACATCACTTTAGTCCACCATAACTGAATTAAATGAAACTCAATAATGGTAAGCAAGTTCAAAATGCATAAGAAGTATTTACACTGTAGCATATAACAGGAGAAACACAGAGACCACAAGTAACATGATAGCAACAAAATAACCACGGGATATGCACCGAAATAAGCAATTAACAAGTCTGAGTACAGGTAAGAGAAGAATTTTCATTGAGTAAATGTGTATCAACTAAGTTGTAATATCCGTCGAGGACCCATATTTTTTTCATTTCCACCAAAAAAGAAGAAGCTGAAACCATATAGACCAAAGTTTACTGCTTCACATCTTCAACAAACAAGAACTAACTGTAGCCTGAAATCTAGACCGTGTTGTTTGCTTTCATAGTAGATTTTACAAAAAAAAATTTTGATAACTTGCATCAGATCAAGTAGAATCTCAGTTATCTTTCATGTCAACCTGGAAGAAAAATTTGTACCAGAAACACATAAACCTAAAAGTACCATTGTCAAAAAATCAGTTCTATTAAAACCAGAAATTGTACTTTTACCAGTGAATCAGAAAACATAGATAATCATTACATCTATATTAACATCAGTTTAAATTGTTTAATCAAGACAGAAATCAAATCCTAACCCTAACCCTAGAACTGATCATCCAGCACAGACAGAAAAGAACATTCCTTCATCAGGAAAACAACAATCAAAAGCCACATACAAACAAGTACATAGAAAAGAGCATCAACAAATTACATAAACAGGTGAAATTAGATCAAAATCACCAGAAAAAAAATAATCTTAATCAACATTAGGAAATTGAAGGTGGGGATTTACGATTAATTTAGGAAGAAATTGAGTTCGTCACATGCGCAGGTTGATTGTAGAATTCGCTGAAGATTAGCAAAAGGTGAAAATCAAAATGGAATTTCAGATATTAGACCGAGAAAAAAAAAAGTTGGAATAAGTTGAAAACAATTCTGAATAAAGCGCCATCGTATATATAACCACGCAAAATATAGAGGAAAAAAAAATTAGAAAAAGGTGAAATTGTCACTTGACCGACTTTTCTAATTTTTTCTCAAATAATTCATTTTTAAAATAATAATTCCCAAAATACCATCCCTCCCAAACAATTTGTCAAAATGTCTCTTTTTTTTTAAACTCGCTACCACTGTTAGCGATTTTAATTTTTTTACGGTGAAACTCGCTACTAGTGATAGTGATTTCAATTTTTTTCCATTTTATTTTGCCATTTTTATTTTTTTACAAAAATCGCCGAAAATTATTTTAATTTTAATTGAACTCGCTACTAGTAATAGCGACTTTGACCAAGGTTGACTGAACCCAATAGCGAGTGGCAAAAATAGTTTGGAACTCGCTTTTCTCAATAGCGAGTTCAAGCGAAATTAAACCCCTCCCCCGCGCTTCGACAGATTCATTTGAAAGAGGGAAAAGAGAGAGGGTCGGACATAGAGAAAGAGAAGAAAGGAGAGGAAACTCCATTGTTGTTCAAATCAACTGCTTTAAACTCGCTACTGTCAAACTAATAAGTAAGTATTCCAATTTTTTGTTACAATTTTTACATTTGTGGTGTAAATTTAGAGAAATTAAAGTGTATATCAAAAATTGATATATTAGAGTTTCTTTAACAAAAAATGGATTTGATGGATTTGCATTGTTGCACAACATTTGTCGTGTGAATTTTGACAAATTCAAGTGTATATAAAAAAAGTGTATATCAATTTTTTTTTGGATTTGCATTGTTATACTCTCTCCGTCCCAAATTGTGTACATATTTGTTAGAAATAATAGAGAGAATCAGATGGACAACGTTGTTAAAAAATGTATTTGTTGTTATAGTTTCTTTATTGTGTTATTTTGAAATAAATTTGGGTGTACATATAACTCTTGTTGTTTTGTTCAAACAGATGGCTAATATAGTTAATCCTGGCCCTATTGAGGATACCATTTTGAGTGCACATTACAATCACCGAGCTCGATACATTTGGGGATGACAGCCGGTGCAGAGTTTGAGATTTAGACACGGTCCGGCTCTGCCATCGAGGTTGGCTCCTATTATATTGGAGAGATTAACATCGACTGGGTTCGTGGGGGTCCACCATATAGGGAGGTTGCAGTATGACTATGGTTTGCTTGAGGCACTGGTCGAGCGATGGCGTCCCGAAACTCATACGTTTCATTTTCTAGTCGGTGAGATGACTGTCACTTTAGAGGATATTGGCATGCTTTCCGGATTGCCGATAGATGGGGAGCCTGTCACTGATGCTGACTATCCGCCGCTTCCAGATTGGAAGACATGGTGTCAGGAGCTTTTATGTGCTGTCCCACCTGATGGAGAGATTGAGGGAAGTATTCTAAAGCTTATGTGGATTTTGACGCACTTTAGGGAGTTTGAGACGCTCGCGTATGAGTCCCCACAGGACATTGTTGATAGGTACAGGCTTGCCTACATTTTGTTATGCCTCGGGCCTGTTGTGATGCCGGATCGTACAAATAGTAGGGTAAAGCTGTACTGTCTATCATTGCTTAGAGATGTAGATAAGATATCTGTGTATAGTTGGGGCAGTGCCGCGTTGGCATTCTTATATCGAGAGCTATGTGGTGCGACTTCCCCCACTACGAGCCAGTGCGGTGGATTTCTCACTGTTTTGCAGGTATGGTTATCTCATTTTAATGTGCATTATGATGTTAGTTTTGATTTAGTACATAAACTGTTTTGGATAGTATTTGATGCTTAATTTATGCATATAGATTTGGGCAAGGGATAGGCTGCTATGTACGCAGCCGCAATTTTTTAGGCCAAATGAGGATCGTCATACCGGGTTGTCATTGGGGTGCATGTATACTTATATAATGATTAATTTGGTCGTTAGAATGCATATTTCCAACAATTTGCTTATACTTGGTGTTTTTAATAAATTTCAGGTGGGTCGGGCCGAAATCCCATAAGTTTGTCACTCCACATAACCTCATTAGCTATAGAGATCAGCTGGCTATGCTCACAAACCGCACAGTCATTATGTGTCCATACAAGAATAGAGCTCAACACGCTCCAGCTTATTGTCGTCAGGGTCAGGACGTCTGGAGGTCGAGGGTGCCTCTGATATGTTTCGAGAGCGTAGAGTGGCACTTCCCAGACCGTGTGTTGAGACAATTTTGTATGCAGCAGACCGTTCCTGACCCTTGCGACACTGACGTGGAGTTGCACAAGCTTGATCGCCGAGGCAATTCACATCATTATCAATCGGGCCATCATCACCCTCCCCCAAATCTATATCAGAATCACTACTACACTCTTCATATCCATCGTCTAGTTCTGCATCTACAGTTGTTTCTTCCTTTTCTTCATAATCTTCATCATCTTCCGAATTCTCATTTTCAACTTGATCATTTGTGCATGCCCCAATATCATAATTCGATGTCTGGGTTGATAGAAGGGTTTGGGTACTTGGACCAATGTCTGCATCTCGATTGGAACTTGGTGAATTCCCATAAAAGATGTCTGCAATACGTGCTTCAACCTCTTCATAACGTCGATTTTCAATCAATTCCGTGACCACATACAACTGCAAGTTACTCAACCCACCAAATTTAACAGAAACATCGAACATTATATCCATATCTGCATCATCTTTAATACGAAATGGAAAATACTCACCAATCCCGCTATCGAATGAATGTGGATATCTACAAATAACTTCCAACTCATATTGTGTCCGATCTACATCCATCAATCTATATAATTCATCAATCAATTGATTGTATCTCCATCTCAATGAGCTGTAATCGCACATTTCGGCCCATTATGAAAATGAGGACCATCAAATGGATGTTCATTATCACCTCCCCAATAGCACATGTAAATGAGTGAAATCCCGTTCATCTATAACCCTACATTAAGAAATCAGAGTGTTAAAATCTTGAAAACCCTAATTTCAACATCTATACCTACAATACACTAAATAATAATAATAAAAAAAAAACAAGTTTACATAACAAATCACAAGAGTATATATTGAAATCAATGAAATGTTGTTGTCTTACCTTAAAGTCTTCACCAATAATGGAGTTGAAAGATGTAAAAATTGAGTTTTTTTCGAACCTATTTTGTGGTGTTTAGAGTATTCTTTCAATCTAAAGAGAATCTGGCACCTTATCTAAAACTTCGCGCAAACTCGCCAATGGTAATAGCGAGTTTAGTCAAGTTTTGGTCAAACTCGCTAATGGTAACATCGAGTTTAGTCAACCTTGGTCAAAGTTGCTATTGCCAGTAGCGAGTTCAATTAAAATTAAAATTATTTTCGGCGATTTCTGCAAAAAAAAAAAAAAAAAAAAGGCAAAAAAGAAATGGAAAAAAATTGAACTCGCCATCACTAGTAGCGAGTTTCACCGAAAAAAAAATCGCTAACAGTGGTAGCGAGTTTCAAAAAGGGACATTTTGGCAAATAGTTTGGGAAGGTTGGTATTTTGGGAATTATTATTTTAAAAATGAATTATTTGAGAAAAAATTCCCGACATTTCTCTTTAATATTTTCATCTTTTTTTCTTTCGCAAAATATAGAGGGAAAAATAGAAAAAGGGGAAATTATTTGTCGGTTTTGAAAAAATCACATTTGATTAAAAAAATATTCAAATTCCTATATTACCATTACAACGGAATTTGATTCCTTGTATTATTTAGATTGTTGTGTGAAGCAATGTAGGAGAAGAGAAAATAGATAAGGGTAAACTTGAAAGTTTCATCATTAAACTGCAACATTAATTGCATCGTAAATATAAGTGCTAATGTTACTAAGTACTAGTCATCCATACTCGTATTTATAAACTTCGAAAGTTTCACTTTTTAATAACTGACAGTCCTAATGTTACAAAGTGACAAACATTTTTATTGACATTCATAAATATTGAACCTGACATTTTTAATAAGTGTTAGTGGAAATGTTAATAAGTGTCAGTCATTTACATTTATACTCACATTTATAAACATTGAAATTGAGAGCTTTTAATAAGTGTCAGTGGTAGTGTTTTAGAGTGTCAGTATTTGTTTTGTAGAGTAATTATGATAGTGTTAAAGTGTGTCAGTCCTGTGATAATAGCCACACCGTATCTACTAAGTTCTAGTTATTTACAAAAACGCCACCGCATGATCTTAGGCCCTGACTCACCCTCCATAGACAAACCTTGCATCTACCTCATCTCGATCACAAGGAGAGGTTCACAGTTCAATCAAGAAGAAGTTACAACTCTCTCATTTTTTACTTCCCCAAAGCCGTATTATGAGAGGCTTATTTGTGCAGAAGGAAAGACGAGAACCCCAGTTATGACAAGTGCAACTGTGCAAGTTATTTACAAAAATTTCACTATTTGTTATAAAATAAGTACATATTATTTACAAATATGCCACTGTACATTTTAAAAACACGTTTTTCTTAATCTCTTAAAAAAAACGTAATTTTTTACTAAATTTCCACAGATACAATGTTATAAATTTTGGTCCAAACATCAAAATATGCTTGGTTAAACATACAAACATAACAATATTTTAATTTTACTCCCCTCTTATAAGGTGTAAATTTTTTTTTGGGGGGGGGGGGGGGGAATATGAGCAATAATTTCCTTTTGGTACATATCACTTCTCTTCAAAATCCTTATTAAATTGAAATGCTCGGGAAGTTTTTAAAAATTATAACACAACATCGTGAATGCTGCCGCTTGCTCCACCGTTGCCCGCTGCCCATTGTCACTATCCATACAATATTATACTGTATTTAATTAGCAGTATTATTTGATTCAGTAAATTACAGGATAATACAACACGGGGGATGGACTTCTCGGACATTATGATACTTTTGTAGAACTTTCTGGTCAATGCAATCTTGGGTCAATTCGGTCAGCGTTCTTCTGGACACAAAACTTGCCGTGCATCAGCTGCTAGGGCGTAGGAAAAACAGAGTTCGTCCATGGCGAATAACCCCACAGCTTCTCCCTTCAGGTCCGTGCCTCATTCTATCTCTATATCCAAAAGTATTTGCGAGTACATTGACTTGCAGTTTGATTGTGTATTTACAGAGCTTATAGAATTTGGTTAATTCGCCCTTTATTCAGCACAATTAGGGTTTGGATTGCTTAGCATTTAGCCGACTACCTCTCTATATGGTTATATAATCAATTAAGGTCCACTTCATGTATTTGGTTCTAATGGGGTTCAATTTATAATACAGTGCTATAGTTTTTTGTCTTGCACATGAGGAAGATGTCACCCCCTTTGGGCCATTGGGGCATTTGGATCCTATTATTAGAAATAGGAATTACTTCTGGCGGAAAATAAATTATGAATAAATTTATACCCAATGCACTATGAAGTCGTATTCGAAACATTGTAAACATTCAAATGTCTTAGTGAAACATTTGAATAATTGTGAGAGACAATAGTAAGTAGTGTATCACGGCATTCTTTTACTTATGCGTCTACCTTAAACCTATAAACTATGAAATGATAAGATATTTTCCTATGTTGATTTTACATGTAAAATGTTGATATTATTTGGTCATGGTATAGACTAGGGTTTAGTCTAAAGAATTACCTCGTCGTGAGGGTTCTATGTTAACAAGGGTTGGATGTTTTTGCCTTTTGTTCCGTAAGCATAATTATCAAGCTGACTAGAAGGTTGTTACTGTGTTGTTACCTGCTTGAGCTGGCTACAGAATGTAGCATGAACTCCAAGTTAAAGAACAATGGGAAAAAATAATTGTGTCTTTTATTCGGCCATCTCTGCAATTTTACTTTCCTGACATGAACTTTGAATTCAATTAGTAATCAGTAAAGAGGATGCAAGTTAATGTATCCAACCAATTAACTTTTTAATCCCAAAAATGAAGCCTAAGAGGTGGTAGTATCAAAAATCACGAACAAGGTTCCACAAATACCTCTTGATTGATCATGATATGAACATTACTTCTCAGCCCTGAAGCTAGGTATAATTTGTTTGTTCATTTATTATTTGAAACTTGAAATCTTAATTATTTGGATCCGTAAAGTGGAGATGTTGATGTCTCAATTGGGAGGTCTTGGAAGCATCAAAATATCATATTCCATACGCCTTCTTTTTCACTAAGCTACTGATTGAAATTAGAGTCATGACTCAAGCATGATTCGCCTGATTTGATGAAACTAAATCTCCTACTGCTATACATGGTTATTGTATACTCCCTCTGTCCCATTTTAAGAGTCAAAAATTTCCTAAAAGGGCGTCCCGTTTTAAGAGTCAAAATCCTATAATAGAAAGCGGGTCCTTCATGCATATTCACAACAATTATCCACTAACTCTTTTCTACCCCACTTTCTCTCTCCTACCCAACTATCAACACTCACAACACATCACATTTTCCTTAATTCTTGAACCCACCCATTTTTTGACTCTTAAAATGGGACGGAGGGAGTATATCAGAAGAATGTCTGAATCAAGATGGAAGACTGTTCCTTTTCTAAAGAGTAAAGATTGGTGCTTGATGTCGTGGATCTACTAGGACATGAATTTTCCTTTGGTTTGTAGCTATATTCATCATAGGTTCTGCTCAATACCTTCTTGTCATCCTACATGTTCCCAATTTCAGCTCATTTAAGTTCAAATCATAGTCTCTCCTTAAATTTCACAGATTGAATTTCATTGTCTTTGCTTGTTTCGGAAGGACTTAACTCTGCACGTTTTCCTTGCATGCATTAAGTGAACCAGTCCAGGGTTTTTTAGGACCTTGTGTCTAGTGATGTTACTTGAAGACCAAATATGGAAACAAATCTAGTTCTATAAGAAATGATCACTTTTTCATGTTGGTTATGTGCTATCTTCTTCATTCAGAACTTGATACCAGTGTGTGTGTCTATGTTCAACTACGTGTCTCTTATGTTCAACTAACTAGTCATTTAGAGTGCATAGGAAAGAACACATTCTAGTGTTAAGATATCTGTGTGATTGTCTAAGCCAAACGGTACCGGGATCTGCTTGATCCAATCCATATATCTGCTGTAGGGTGGCAACATGGGTGTTTCGGTTATCCAAGGGTTGTTGTCCATTAAAAAATCATGTTTTAAAGTTTAAATCTATCTTAATGAATATACCCATTGGACACAAATTGCCACCCCTAATCTGCTGATTGCTGATAAGCTAGCAATTAGCATGTTATGTAATTTTGGCTGTTGTTTTGTGGTTTGTCATGGTTTCAAGTTTAGAGAAAACCCCATCTTTAAACAGTGGTGGGACAACCGCGGGTGCAGACAAAGGCTAGGGTCATGTCTTGTTACAAATTCTATGTAATTTTTTCTACAATGATCACTGGATCAACAATTTGCCTGGTGGCTCTTCTAGGTATAAGCTTTTTCTTTCTCTATCTCATGACACTGCAAGCTGAAAGAAAAATAAAAACAGCCAGTGTGTCAAGATGAGCAGCACAAATACGGTTGCCTACATTATAATGCTCAAATGTTAAGTTTGGTACCTTCATAATGCTAAAATATTAAGATCTTATAGGAGTTCTAACGATGGTTTGATGATAGTACCTTCGATCACCCTCTCATGATTGTAGGACATTGGCTAGCTAACGTAATTGATTGTTTCCTCTTGAGTCTTGACCATTCTCTCGTCCCAGCCCAGGGAAATTCCCTCTCCACACCATTTAGTCTAGCTTTTCAGGAACTGTTGATCAAAGCCCCCCCCCCCCCTTTAAAATTTGGCACAAGGTTTCACAGATTTAATTTATGTAAGTTCAGAAGGCCAAAAGCAAGGGCGGAGATGTAGATTATTTTGAACCATGAATGCCTTCATGAGAACAAGGGTTCAATTTAACCACTGTTAGATCTTATGCGTTGCTTTAGTGAACAAATAAGCTGATTTTGTTGTTCGAATCTGGTGGAGCTAACAAGGTCAACTGGTGGAATCTTCAGTTCACTTTTGCATTGATTAGCTTGGCGATGTTGGTGTATTCCTCTTGGTCTTTTTGCTGAGCCCTGAGTGACTATGAAAGACTTCCATAGGCTTTACTATTTCTGCTTTACAATTCTCGATAAGGGGTAAAAGTCAAATTTTTAGCTTGGGGCATTGGTGTTTTAGCTGAGTCTTGGCTGTGAATGAATTATGTTTAGGCTTTATTATTTTATGCTTCCTGTTCTTATAGCACTTTGAGATTTTTGCAATATTTTGGGTTATTTCAATGAGCAAAATGCCAGAATTTTCTAGATTACACCCATGTGGGACCGGCCTTTCCGTGGAGCCCACACATAGTGAGCTCTTGCAGCACCACCATTCTTTTTATCAATTAGTGGATGGAGGGCACCAAGATAGTTGCTAAATTTCCAATCAATGGTTTTACTTTTATACAATATCTAAGATGATTGTGGGCTTTTTAATGTGTGCCCATAATGTTTTCTCAATTTGATCAACCGTGTTCTGTAGTTTTTTGACATACGTTCAAGCTGCCCTACGGGTTTATTACGTTTGATGCGTTTTTTGTTGATACTCTTTTGCTGTTTCTGTTTGTTGTAGTGAAATCACACCTGAAGGCCGGAGAATCACACGACTCGATCAAATTTTGCTCAATGGGAACAACATTGCAGTTGTAAGTATCATGCAGTATAATTTGACCTTCTCAGCTTTACTTTACTGAGAGATAAATTGACATTACTCACTTATTTGTTACGGGGTATTACTTACACTTATTTCCATTTTGGGTGTCCCATACTTATTGCTACTTATCCAAAATTTTCACTTTTCTCTCTTTATCCACTCACAACAACTATCCACTAACTTATTTTCTCTCTCCTACCCACTCACAATACTTACTTTTCCAACATATTTTCTTAATCCCCGTGCACTCCTATTTGGTAGCAATAAGTATGGGACGGAGGGAGTAACTAAGTGTAAAATTGTGTTTGATGCAGCTGGTGCCTGGTAGGCTTCTTTAGCTACTTATGGATCTCAATTTTTCTGACTATTATGCTCGACTCCTTTTGTTTTAAGACTTCATGTTTTAACAGAAGTAAACTCTTACATGGATATCAATTATGCAGAATTCCTTATAGCTATATTACAATTTTCCCTTAGCGGGCTATATATAAAAGAAGTCCTTTTAGTATAGAGATAATATTTGTTTCATTATTTTCTGAAATTACAAGAGACGGGAAATTCAATCACGTCCATATGATTGTTTGTATGTATTGTACGACGACACGAGGACCAAATTATGACCATGTAGTGACTCTAACTTGTGCACTTTTATGATGGTCAGACACAATGTACCTATTTGAACTACTACCAATGGCATAGATGGACATAAAGATGGGTGAAGGGGACCGACTCAGAAGCTTCCTGTTTCAATGCTTGATGTGTAATTGTATGTACGAAAATTCAGTAGAATTAATCTTTAAATGCTAACAACTTCATCAATGCTGTCTACTGGAAGTTGCCTTCAACTTAATGCGTAATCGTGTCTATGAATTGAATTTCTCCCCTCATAATGTCCCGAGTTCAATACTGACGACTGACAAGCCATGTAGGCCGTCGAGAATGTCCCTGACGGATAGCCGATTGCCACATCACTTGTGTGCCTAAATATTGTGTAAACAAGTGAGAAATTGACAGGGATAGCTTGGAGAAGCTCAAACACATCAAGCTTATGCTGTTCTGTTTCTTTGTGTGACACACATTATATTGTCTAAGTTGTTGTTTCTATTGCATTTGAGAATGTACCAATTATTTGGCTAAAGAATATCTACATGTTCATAATTTTTATTTTAATAACATATTTTGCAGCCCCATGTGAGCCCATTATAACTATTCTTATTTGTACTTGGTCAATTTTTTTTTATTAGTTTTAGGCTTCAACACTTGAATCCATTGAGTTACCTTTATACTTGAAATGGTTCAAATTTTAGTAATTTCATTCATGATTAACCTCTATTATCGATCACAGTCAAATTCAACCTCCTTGGACTCCTACTAACGTTAACTTGAATTTGAAACTCCGATCACAAACAAAGTCAACCTACTCGGACTCCTACTAACGTTAACTTGAATTTGAAACTCCGGTCACAAATAAAGTCAACCTATTCGGACTCCTACTAAAGATAACTCGAATTTGAAACTGCTTTGGTGACTCATCCGTTGCAATGGTGAAGGGCCAAGATTTTGTCGCACTCTCCTGTTGGTAAATCAATAGTTGAGAATCATTGGGCCCGTATAGGACCCATTTCAAGTCATTTTTATTATAACCACCGATCTTATATCAAGGGGACGTACCATAATTCTAATCTGGTTGTGTCGTTATAACAATTTTTCCTTATCAATCGTAGCTTATTTACTGAATTATTGTAACAAACATTTTTCATTTCAATACCACTCATGATTTATCCAAACTACACTCAAAGGAACTACCACATAATGGAAGGACAATAAGTCTACAATTGTATGGCACATGGATGTGCCACAAGGGCTAAACTAGTTACATTTATAAGCAAGTCCCAATCTTGATTTAACCTTCATCAGATAAATTTCAAGATCTCCATAATACCCACCACATGCGTAGCTTATATAAACAAATAAAATTCTCAATCCACCAGAACAAGCACCACAAGGCCAACCAGCCCCCACCCACTGCCTGGTTGTCCCCCTCACCACATTCCTAGATTCACTCCAAACTCTCTCCACATTTGTCTTCATCTTCCTCAAAAAGCCCCCTTTTGTGTATACTATACTCCTATATCCATACAAGAATCTTTTTGGGCTTACAGACAGCACAGATAGATCTCCTGTGTGCTGTCCTTTTGACCAACTTTGTCACACACACACACACACACACACACACACACACACACTTCTCTCTCTAGTTAATCTTTGTTTGGTTAGTAAGGTGGTCTGTTCGGGTCAGTTTGTACAAACTTTGACGACTCTCTCTAGTTAGTCTTTTTGTTTGGTTATTAAGGTGGTCTGTTCGGGTCAGTTTGTACAGACTTTGACGACTTTCTCTAGTTAGTATTTGTTTGGTTAGTAAGGTGGTCTGTTCGGGTCAGTTTGTACAGACTTTGACGACTCTCTGTAGTTAGTCTTTGTGTTTGGTTAGTAAGGTGGTCTGTTCGAGTCAGTTTGTACAGACTTTAACTGTTTCGTAAGTAAAGTGGTTTGTTCGGGTCAGTTTGTACAGACTTTGACTAGATACGCTTCTCTGTTATAAGAGTGTGATATAACATGCAGGTGAGCTAGCTAAGTAATAATGTCATCAAATTATTGAGTTGTAACATGTTCTGCAATGTTAGTTAATTAATTAATTAATAGACAATTATACATGAACACAGATGCTTCAAGGGCTTTTTAAGGTGGCAAAAGAAACAACTCCACAAAGACAGACCACCCCCAGTCCCTGTGCTTCCAACAAGAAAGAAAGTGGTAATAAAGGTGAGATATATAGAGCTTAATTTCATTTTTCAAGAAATATATTTTCAATAATATAACTTTGCTTATACATTCTTTGCTTTTTCTTCAGATCAAAGAACTAAATCAACAGTTGTAGTTGTGTTCACTCATTGTGGATCCAATTTGAGGCTGAAAAGAGGCTTTTCGGGGATCAAGAATTATAACCCTTTTGCTATTCTACGTAGAAAAGATATCGCGAAAGCTTTCTTTTACACCACACTCGATTTAAAGAAGTTAGGGATCTTTCACACGAGTCCAAACTGTGTCGATACCATGAAGATGGTGACGAAGGAAGATATTGCTCGAGGTCTAGGTATTGGTCACAAGAAAGAAGATAACAGTACTGCTCATGCAGCTGGAAACAAGGTCCTGCCCGTAAACGAAGCACCATTGCCATCATCATCAAGAAATTCAAGTGATCAATGTGTCGAGATGAAGAAAGCTATTGAAGTTAAAGGCGATAGAGCCAAAACCATTTCAAAAATGAAGGAGCTTCTTAGATGGGCTGCTGCTGCTAAGGCTCATGAGAAGGGAGGAAAATACATCAGCAGAAAGGTAACCCTTTTTTCAACCCTTCTTTGTTATCATGTCCAAATTAATCAGGAAGGCGATCTAGGGCCTAGTAAGGTCTGACATCACATAAGTTAGCATCAAGACTGTTAGATCATTCATTAAGGGTAAAATTGTCTTTTGGCCCCACACTGCTACCGGAAGGGGTTGTGCATTTGTTAGAGATGAGATCTGGTTTGTTGAGGAATCTGACTTCTGTAGAGTTGGACCGCATAGGTCTGATAGACAAATAATTGAAAAGTAGACTAAAAACTACTTGTTTTTTTTTTCTTTTTTGATCAGGTTTTGCAGTTTAGGAATAGAAGAACATTAAAAGCAGTACCAGATGATGATCAACTAAGCAACGACTCTCCGAAGATAAGTTTCAGATGGGAATTAGATAGTTGTTCAACCATCACCTCCTCTGCTTACTCTGCATTATCAATGTGTTCTTCCTCGAGAAATGACTACATAACGAGCTTGCCTTCGTTGATTTCTACGCCAATCCATGGCAGAGATGAGTCTATTAAGAAACCAGGAAGCTGGATCACTACAGACACTGAATGTAAGCCCCTTAATTTCCCTCCGTCACTTATTTGCTTCTGTGTGTGTGTGTTTAAATGGCTGATTTTGTGTGTTTTTGTGTTGGGCAGTTGTTGTTTTGGAGCTTTGATGTTTGAGAGCGACGAATGAAGGTTGAATTGAGATCAACTGCATAGGGAATGTATTTTTTTTTCTTTAGTTATTCAAGTTTTCGGAAAAACCAAATTTAATTGAAGGATGTGCAGTTGTATCAATATCAATATTTACTAATTTATTCTTCTCAATGCACATTATGACAAGATCGTTTAACCTCTATTGAGAAATTGATGATCTTAATTAGGTTTTCAATACTTCAACTTTGAAAAACTTCTTTCACGTAATGCAACGGTCACATGCATAGTTAAAAATATTCAGATAGTTAAGAAAAGTTAGTAAGCAATGCTCATGTTGGGATAACAATCAATATATTTGAAAAGAGCCGACCTGCTTGGCAAATTCATATGCAACACTTTCAATTCAGAAAAGAAATTATCTAAATTAACATATGATGCATGAGAAAAAGAAAGATCGTTGTGTAATATTCGCTTAATTTATCATATTCCAAAGACTTCAATTAGTTTCAATTATACAAAAATCAAATAATATTTTCGAATATCGTTAATTGCTCGAACCTATTAGCTAATGAATGAAGTAACTAATATTTTTCTTATGCTCAGTGGTCGTTTTCATATTTTTTTCTGATATGACAACATTTTATGAGAAACGTAGGCTCATCAATCTCTCATGCTAGGCTTTGGCAATATTCTTACTGGATTATAGATTTATATTGCAATTTTGGGTCAATGTGTTTATAGCAAATAATATATCATCCAAATAATTATGCCAAAAAAAAGGGCCCCAATACCTCTGTCTTTTTTTTTATGTTATATCAGTATTATTAAAGAATATTATATATTCCTAGCACATATTGTAATTACCAAACATAGAGATTGTATCTTGTACATCAAGTTAGATTATTCTAGAATATTAGTTTCCTTATTGTATTAGTATTCCTAATTAGATTAGGACTCTAGAACTCTCTTTGTACTCCTATAAATATGTATTGCTAGTATCAATAATACTTGAGTCTTTCATACAATATTATTTGAGTCACTCATATTAATTATCTCTCTTTCATGTATGATTGGCTCCGACTATCTCTTTCTCTAATCCTTGACATGGTATCAGAGCTATGATCCATAATGGGACTTCTCCGCCAAAACCCTAAGCTTCCGCCACCATCTTCAAACCCAATTTTTTTTTACCCAAACTTAGCTTCCGCCACAACATCTCCAAAAAGATCCGAATTATCCCTCATGTTGAAAACCAAATCCCTCCCAACCTTCTTCCTCAAATCAATCTCCATACCTCACAGTTCGTAAATCCATGGCTTTCTCCCTCAAACTCTCTCAAAACCCAGATGGGTATTATTCACAAGCAGCTCCCTCCCAACCCCAGAGTGGGTCCAACCCTTCTCCGAACTCATCACTCACCCAAATAACCTACACCTGTCTCGCGACGTTAATGCCTCCACCCGTCTAGCGACGTAAAAGCCCGAACCCGTCTTGCGACGTTAATGCCTTACCCCGTCTCGCGACGTAAAAGAGCCAAAACTTTGCCTTAATAGCACTCATTTTTTGCTTTAGTAGCAACCGTTTTTGCCTTAGTAGCACTCAATTTTTGCCTTAGTAGCACTGATTTTTTTTTCCGGCATCTCAGCCGCCTATCCCTGGCGTAACAACCCTTTTACCTCGGCTTAACAGCCCTTTTACCTCGGCTTAACAACCCTCTTTTTTTTCCCGGCTTCTGCCGCCTATCCCTGGCTTAACAGCCCTTTTACCTCGGCTTAACAACTTTTTTTTCCGGCATCTTTGCCGCCTCTCCCTACTGCCCTCAATATCTGGTGCCGCCTCAAACCCTGCAGCAATCTCCCACCAAGCTGCCCCAAACCGCACCCTTCCCAAACCGCACCTTCCCAAAACCGCACCTGCCCAAAACCGCAACTGCCCCAAACCGCACCCTTCCCAAACCGCACCCTTCCCAAACCGCACTTTCCCAAAACCGCAATTGACCCAAACCGCACCTCAACTACACCCTAAAACCGCAACTCTGCCAAACCGCACCTCAATTGCATCCCTACCAAACCGCAACTCAACTAAACCGCAACTTAACCGAACCGTCTCGCGACGTAAAAACTCAAGCCCGTCATTGTGACATAAACTTCATAGGGGTGCAAACCCTACTTGTACAAATGTAAAGATCATAGCAACGTCATTCACGTCCCGGTTCATCTCATTACTTTCATGATTGGTCTCTCCTATCGGTCGTCCATCTTGCGGGGGCATATTAAGGAATATTATATATTCCTAGCACATATTGTAATTACCAAACATAGAGATTGTATCTTGTACATCAAGTTAGATTATTCTAGAATATTAGTTTCCTTATTGTATTAGTATTCCTAATTAGATTAGGACTCTAAAACTCTCTTTGTACTCCTATAAATATGTATTGCTAGTATCAATAATACTTGAGTCTTTCATACAATATTATTTGAGTCTCTCATATTAATTATCTCTCTTTCATGTATGATTGGCTCCGACTATCTCTTTCTCTAATCTTTGACAAGTATTACACCACATATAAAAATTTTGTTTAATTTTAAACACTCTAAACTACACAACTCAAAAGCATATACTAAATGTAAAAAAAAATAAAAATGTTCATACTAAATTCACATAACTATAAAATTTATGGTCCCCTGAACGGGAGTCCACACTGCCCTCCCCATTGAGCCGACCCTGAATCTAAGCAATTAAAAGTTACAGCAGCTAACAGCAAGTTTTCCGGTTTGTTTAATCATTCTAATCATTAATCGATAGAATTGTCACTTTACTCCATTGTTCTTCAAAAAGAAAAAAAATCATGAAAAACTGAATTTGAACGGTTTGTATTCACGAATGTTACTCCATTCTTCTTCGTTAAAAATTTATTTTTGAAAAATTGAATTGGAGCAGTTTGTATTGACGAATGGGTTATTTGAGCCCCTTTTTATTTTTAAAGCTTCAGAAACATAGTTATAAATGTTGTACCGGTGGATGCACCAGTTTTATCACTGAAACGTGACATACCAGATATCGGAACGTAACCGCAAACGTTTCGGATTTGCCGTACCATCTAATTTTGTTACTACTTAGGGGTGATCATTGTCCGATCTGGTCCATATTTTGACAAAAAATTATAGAACTAGAACCGGAACCAATACTTCGGTTCTATAAAAAATTAGAACCGGAACCGAACCAATGCTTGTGAGAACCAATACACTGGTTTTGGTTCTACTGGTGTGGTCTGGTCCGGTTCTACAATTTATTAATCATTTAAAGTTTATTTGTTTTCAAAGTTTCTTAACTCACAACATTGACAAGATCAAACGCAATATAAACTTAATATTAATTATAAATCAAGATTAAACCCAAATAAAAATTGAAGTACCGTCAACTTATACGATTAAAGGTCTCAATCCACAAAATATAATCACTATGGTATTAATAAGACAACTATTGATTAACAAACAAAAAGAAACATATATTGTTTATCTTGGTTGTCAATCTGCTGCCATCATTCAAGAACAAATGAACAATATGAAAAATGTAAGTTGAAAAGTGAGAATAAGCATTACTGGTCTTGGCTGGGACTTAGAGTTTGCCGGTTTGAAACCTTGGGTTCGGTACAAAATTACAAATAGTCAATTGGATCTTTGAAAAATTATAATACAAAAATAAGTATATAATTTTATTTACTATAAGATATACATATAAAATAACAATACATAGCATATGTGCATAACTGGTCCGATCCAGTTCTAACCGGAATTAATTTTACCAAGAACCAGAACCGAACCAATATATTGGTTCTATAATATTTTGGAATCAGAACCATAGTTATAAATACCGTCCCGGTCAACGCACCGGTTTTGCCATTGGGACGGGACGTACCGGTACCGGAACGTACCCGTGTACCGTACCGGATTTACCGCGCATTTTAGTATTTTTTAAGATAATTATATATATAACATATGTTCAACAAAAATTTACAGAAGCTTGTATTTTATTATCAAACTATACCAATACTAGCGTTGAATGGATGTTAATTAATCGTGAAGTATAAATCTAGGGCATAGCTTAAAAAAAAAAAAAAAAAAAAAAAAAAAAAAAAAAAACTCAAGTTTAAATATATTTTTATTAGGTCCGACAATTAAAAATTGGTTTAAAAGTCTTTCTTTTCGCGCACCGACCGGTACGACAGGGCCGTTCTTAGCCTTTTGTAGGCCCAGGGCGAAATCAGATGAAGAGGCCCTTAGTAATCAACATTTTTTGTACGACGCTACATTGCTATTTTTTACCATCAAATATATATATATATATATATATATATATATATATATATATATATATATATATATATTGTACTTAATTTTTTTTAATCATAATTTTGCAGTCTTTCTTCATAACAAATTTATCAATAGCATCTTTTTGTGATTCTTTAAATTGCTCAACCAATTTTATTTTTTTTCTTTTCTGACATCCAGGTAGATGTTTTTTTGGGCAACATTCTCAAATAAAATCAAACGAAATTGTAATACAAAAAGAGCATAAACACCTGGATTCTTTGTAGGTAGATGAAACTGGATAGTTGGAAGAACAAATCAAACTTAATTTGTCTTGTTTCTGCGCCAAAAAAAAATATACTAAATAAATGATGCACGGTCTAAATATTATTGTTGAGACTCCCTCTGTCTCAACATCAATGTCTAGAAAAATTACAAAAATTCTATCAATCAAGAGCAATTTTTTAAATTCTTTAGATATTCATTTTGAAACGGAGGGAGTATTATTATATAATAACAGTTAAAGCCTTCAAGAAATTGTAAGAACAAACTTGAAATTTTGTAAATCAATTGCAAATCAATGATTTAAGAACAACTGAAAAGAACATTTTTTTAGAAAAACAATCCAAATAACAAACTTTAAATATTGAATTTCACACATTAGCATATGCATTACCTTGAAGAAATTGATGTTGCAATTAGCGGAGGAAGCCGTTGGAGATCGACAAATCGTTGATTGTTTTTCGTCCGCGAAGGCGTGAAACTGTGAAGGATTAAGAAAGGAAGGCCGGAAGGGGTTGACTGAGAGTGCAGATTGCGGAGGAGGAGGAGGAGACGTGTGCGATTGTGAAGACTAAAAGGATTAACGTATTGTATTTGCAATTAAATGGGCGAAGAATTTTAATAGACGGACGTTACACAATCTTCGTGTACTTTTTAATTGATACTTTAATTAGGTCTAATTTTTTTTAGCAATTAAATTATATTTACCATAGTTAAATAAAAAAACAGATACATACTATATATATATATACACTATAGCCTAGGAAAAAATGGGCCCCCTAAAATTGTGGGCCCTGGGCAGTTGCCCTCACTTACCCCCCCTTGGGCCGGGCCTGCGGTACGACCATCTCGGCCGGTACGGTCCGGTTCGGGCCGGTTCAGACCGGTACGCGGCGGTTCAGGAGGGTACAGAAACTGTGACAGAATTAAACCTGTACCACATCGGTTTTCAACTGGGACGGGACGTCCTGGCCGGTACGGACCGGTACGGGACGGGATTTATAACTATGATCAGAACCAAACCATATGTACTGGTCTAGTCCGATTTTAGCTGGTCTGGTTCAGTTCCTTTGGTCCGGTCCGGTTCTGAAATATTTTTGCTCACCCCTACTACTAATTATAAAAAACAATTAATATAATAAAAATATTAATAGAATATGCAACATTCCTCCTCAAATTTTGTGGAAAATGTACAAGTGTTAGTTTATATTCAAGATAGGTTAGCCACTGAGATTTTGAACCCTAATTTGAATTCCTGGGATTTGTGCCCTTCTTTGCCAGTCCCTTTCCGGCCGAGTTGAGATCTCCTGTACCATTTTTGTGTGCCACTCCATGTACCACTTGTAATCCAACCGTTCATATGTTTGCATAATATTACAATAATACCAATCTCAATAACCGTGAACCATTAGATCACTTGTGGCACATGAAGTGGCACACAAAGTGGCATAGAGGATTTTGACTCTTTCCGGCCAGGGAACTCATCTGAATCACTGACACGTTCAAGAAGAAATTCTACATGTTTAGTAAAATTTAGCGCTTCATTTCTTCTTTCGATTTGAATACAAAATTGTGGAGTGAGGTGCAAACACTTAGGCCACTAGGGGTAATTTCCTGATTTCATGTTAAAACTGTTAGAGAAAATTATCCCACATCGGAAATTTACTAGCCAAGCATTGACTATATAAAGATCATGGGCTACTCCTCCCATTGCAAATTGGTTTTGGGATGTAACCTCTGACTTTATCAGTATATGACTATATAATGATCCTGGGCTACTCTTCCCATTGCCAATGGATTGTGTAATATTTCTCGATATCCATTTTCTTTTAGCTTGTGGAAGGTGGGATGAAGGGACAAACGAGTGTAGTAAATGGCAATCGTGCCTCCGGATTCGCTTCACTGTTTGTTTGATAGCGAGGAGGATGATAAGTTTGCTAGCTTGAAATGCATTGGATCGGGAAATCTTATGTACCAACGGTGGTCAAGAGCGAATCTGAAAGTTGTTTGAACATTCTTTTTGGGACGGAGTAACTACCCCGCTTGTGTTTGTGAGATTAGCAGCAAGTCTAACAAGTAAAGGTGAAGGAAGATGCCAAGTTAAAGCAAACAAAAAAAGAGAAAATTTTGGGGGAAACTAGTTCCTCCATAAGTTATAAAAAATATTGTTTTTAGAGAAATTTTTGGGGGAAACTAGTTTCTCAATAAGTTATAAAAAGTCCTGTTTTTATAGGGGTTAAGGTTTAGGGTTTAGGATTTAGTGTTTAAAGTCTAATGGTTAAGGGTTAAAAAGTGGACTTTTTATAACTTATGGAGCAACTAGTTTCCCCTAAAACCAACTCTTGTTTTTATAGGGGTTAAGGTTTAGGGTTTAGGATTTGAGGTTTAGAGTTTAGGGTTTAAGGATTAAAAACAAGACTTTTTATAAATTATGGAGAAACTAGTTTCCCCCAAAACCTACTCAACAAAAAATTGAGAAAGATCATTTTATCCGTCTCATAATAATAGTAAATGTTGAACGATCCATTTTTGACATCTAAGTAATGTCATTCTTAAATAAAACTTCTGGGATTATTTTTTCCAGATAGTGAGACCTTAGTCGGGATGCATAAGGGAGTTCACATCATCTCCGCGAGTGAAGATGGATTCAATTTGCACTCATTATAAACATTAAAGTCATTAAAAAGTCATGTGCAAGAAGACTGCAACACTTGCAACACTTATGATCGGGTCTGTTGGATAATTTTACTAATGTTTTTCTTTTTGGAAACATTATTCTAATTGAATATTTCAAGAAAAAATTATTTTACACTCGTTTTCGTATTTTAATGCAAAACATGTTTTCTAGTACATCTTTTAGTGTAAAACAGATTTTTCAATAAAAATAAAATAAGACTACTTTTAATCTAATAATTTACTAATGTTAAAGGGCTTACATGAGAAATAACAATTTTGTTAACCCAATTCATTCATCTCTTAAAATACACACGGGAATAACATGGATTAAAGTAAGTGAGTTTAAGGCCATATTTGGCCCACATATTAGCATATCACGTCATGCGTATTTTGCACGCGCTAAAAACAAACAATTACTAGAATATAATTATTCTACTATTTTGCACTATAAATAAATTTTCGGGGCAAAATCCCTGGCATAATTCCACAAGAACCCTATTCCCAGATCAAAAAGTTATAAAAACCCAACCCATATGCTTAAGCCCACCTACACCCTAAGCCCAGATCAAAATTCCATCAAAACCCAACCTCTCATTGACTCAGTGAAATTTAATTTCTAAATGCCAATTTTACCCCTACCTCAAATAAAACCCCCCTTCTTCCTCTCTCTCTCCTCATTTTTGAACTCTTCACTCTCTCTCTCTCTCTCTCTCTCTACACAAACACAGCCCCCCACACTCTCTCTCCACATCCATCTCCGGCGATCCCCGTCAATTTCTCCAGCGATCCTCCGGACATCACCTCCAGCGCCTCTCTCTACACACACAGATCTCTCTCGGAGCCGTCTCCGGCGACGGTTCTTCCCCTCACTCACCACTCCGAGCTCCGCTCTCTCCAGCAGTCCTTCGCCAAGCTCTCAGTCTCTCCGGCTCCCTCGTTTTCCGGCAAATGTAGATTCAAGTCAACAGCTCCGGCGTCGTACCTAGTTAACAGCTTTGTATAGATCCCCGGGAGCTGAAGCATCGATCACCAGATCTGAGTAGATCTCCCCTCTTATTCCCCTCTTGCCTCCCCCATACCTTTCACAGTCATTTTTCGTCAATCACGTTCCAGTTCTGCGCTCTCTTCGCCGTTATTTCCGTTTAGGTCATCTCATCTCCGGCGATTGACCGGCGCCGCCTCAGATCCTGAAGGATAGACCAAGGCGAGGTATGGTAGTTGAGTCTTCTGAAGGAGAGTGTAGTTGAATATGGTGCTTGGTGTTGTTGCTGCTCCATTTTTGGCACTACTAGTACATGATTTTTTTTATTTTTGTGTTGTTAATTTTTTGTGTTTTTTCTTTATCTAACATGTTTGTGTACTGTGAAATATAGAGAGATGAAGTTAGATGATCTGGTACAAACCTGGACATGAATCATTAAGAGGTGTTTTGTACAAAAAAGAAAAATTTCTGAAGTTGTAGCAAGTTGTTGTCTTTTCATTCTAGAAAATGTTTGTTGCTAAACAGCTCAAAAACCTTGTTTAGGTGGAATTAGTTTGAATTGAGTTATGCGAAACAAACAAGGCAGTTTGAATTGTGGTAATTTTGGTTGTTAGAGTAACTTGTACTTTGGAAGTATATCCAGTAAAATGACGAGGGAATTTTATTAGGTGTTTAGATGAACTAAATTGTTAATTTTTGTGTTTTTTCTTTATCGAACATGTTTGTGTACTGTGAAATGGAGAATTGTAACCTAACTTTCTTGCAAATTTTTTTTTATTATTAAAATTGATCTTATAGTTAAGAGTCAAATATTAATAAAATATGAGACTTTTTTTAATGATTTTTTTTTTTAAAAAATATGTGAAAATAATGACTCTTTAGACCTAAGGTAGAAGAGATGAACTAGTCTTATACTTCCAATATAAGAGTTAATATTAATAAAATATGAGACTTTAATAGTTTGAGCGGGATTTGACCAAAAATATTACATTTTTTTTATTTATGGAAAATGGTGAAAAATATATGATTCTTATACTTTAATTATAAGAGGCGAACATGTCTTATGTGTTAGTTATAAGAGTTTGACCCGGATTTAACCAAATAATATTAGATTTTTTTATTTTTTTTAATAATGGAAAAAAGTGAAAAAAAAACATGACTCTTATAATTTAATTATGAGAGGCGAACATGTCTTATATGACAGTTATAAGAGGGGAATGGTCTTATACACCAACTATAGGAGTTTGACTGAATATGAGAGTCAACATTAATAAAACATATTTTTTTTATTTTATTTTTTATAAAAAGTTGGAAAAAGTGAAAAGATGACTCTTATACTCTAATTATAAGAGTGGATCTGGTCTTATATGTTAGTTATAAGAGTTTGACTGGATTTGACCAAATAATATTATTTGTTTTTTTTTATTAAAAGTTGGAAAAAGTGAAAAAAAAAATGACTCTTATACTCTATTTATAAGAGTGGAGCAGGTCTTATACGTTAGTTATAAGAGTTTGACTGAATTTGACCAAAATTTTTTTTTTTTTTTTTATTAAAAGTTGGAAAAGGTGAAAAAAATTGACTCTCATACTCTAATTATAAGAGTAGCGAGGGTCTTATATGTGAGTTATAAGAGTTTGACCGGATTTGATCAAAAAATATTATTTATTTTTTTATTAAAAGTTGGAAAAAGTGAAAAAATTGACTCTCATACTCTAATTATAAGAGTAGAGCGGGTCTTATACGTCGGTTATAAGAGTTTGACCACATTTGACCAAAAAATATTATTTATTTTTTTATTAAAGTTGGAAAAAGTGAAAAAATTGACTCTTATAATCTAATTATAAGAGTAGAGCATGTCTTATACGTGAGTTATAAGAGTTTGACTGGATTTGACCAAAAAATATTATTTATTTTTTTATTAAAAGTTGGAAAAAGTGAAAAAAAATTGACTCTCATACTCTAATTATAAGAGTAGCGAGGGTCTTATATGTGATTTATAAGAGTTTGACCGGATTTGACCAAAAAATATTATTTATTTTTTTATTAAAAGTTGGAAAAAGTGAAAAACATGACACTTATAGTCTAATTATAAGAGTAGAGAGGGTCTTATACGTGATTTATAAGAGTTTGACCGGATTTGACCAAAAAATATTGTTTATTTTTTTTATTAAAAGTTGGAATACGTGAAAAAATTGACTCTTATATTTTAATTATAAGAGTAGAGCATGATTGGTTTGGCAGGAGTGGGCTGGGATGTGGGCTTGGGCAGTAAGGGTATTTTTGTCCTTTAACTAGCTCTGGGTTTATATGAAATTTTCATCTCAGCTTGAGTTTTTATGGGTTTATGATCTAGTTCAGGGGGCCTAGGGTCCAAATCTCAAAATCCCATACCTCAAAAGCTGACCCATCTTATAGTTGCTAACAATCCGCTGGGGTTTTAGCCCTCCCTCAACAACACACACAACACACACACACACACACACACACACACACACACTTTCTCGGAAAAAAGGAAGAGGAAGGGTTTCTTTTAGGGGTTTTCTCTCTCCTCTCGATCGTCGTTCGCCATGGATAGGTATCAGAAAGTGGAGCAGAAGAAGCCGGATTTGCCGATAAGCGAGAATGAAATCAGGATCACTTCCCAGGGCTTGGTTCGTAACTACATCAGCTACGCCTCTAGCCTTCTTCAGGTAATCTAATCATCATTTTCATTTGGTTGATGTTCGTTATTTGCATGTGTTTTTGAGGTGTATTTGCTTGTTTTTGTGCGAATTTACCGTGTTCGTTGTGTGTTTTTAGGGTTTTGCTTGAGGAATGAGGATTTTGGTCCTACATTGGCATGTTGTCGTAGAATTTTTTTTGTTGTTTTGTGTATTGATGTTATCGGTGAATGTGTGCTTGTTAGTTGGATTTCCTTTTCTGTTTTATTGACTGTGATCAACGATTTTTGTAATAAGGATCTGGATTCGGTGTTTCATGTTTTGTTTGTTCTGTGTCAATGTCTTATTATTGTGATTGAGATGGAGTGGTGTCATAGTAGAATTGTTCCTAGTCAGAGATTAGATTGGCTTTAGTTGGTGGATTGATGTGAGATGACTGACGTCGTCATCTATTCATAGGCATTTCAGCTGACTATCTGTGAATTTAGGCTTTACAGTGCGGTTCTTCTTATAACATGAATTTGTTAGTAGTCCCAGTAATTTCGTCATGTTTATTATTCAAGCTTATTCTCTGTTTCCTCTCTCTGTTGGTCTTTGCAAATGCAACAACAGCGTGTCCATTGGTGTAAGACTGTGTTGTATCAGCTGCTTGAATAGTAACGGACACTATTGAAGTATCTGTCGATTCGTCACACCTAACATAACGAGGTTATTATGGCAATCATTAGATGGAACCTTGAGTTTTGACCCTTCTCTCTTGTTGATTGCTTGGCAAAGTTGGGGTTGGTAACTGTATTGGGACTTGGGAGTACTTCCTGACATTGTTTGTTTTGGTTGAGAGAATTTCAAAGCTACAAAGTGGTCAGCCCAAGAAAGTAGGCTGACATACTTAATCAATTGAAATCTTATTTGAAGAGTTTGTTAAGCTTGTTATGACTGGAAGTGTATAGTTGAAAAAGGGCATGTATAGTAGTGAATATCTGACGTTTTTTAATTGGGTAACAATGGGACTACAGCTATGAATATTGTCAGTTTATCTGCTCTGTTACTTCATTTGGTTGAGAGGTTCCCTCTTTAGCTGTAGTAGGTGAAGTGATTGTCTGCTGATGCTTCTAATTGTTGATCATTGTTCACTTTGCATGTTCCTTGTGCGAGCTGCATCTTGCTATTTTATTTTTTTAATTTTTTAAGAGACTTTTGAGTTTTGTTTCATTAGACTCATAGCTTTCGTCTTTTCCATAAAATAGTAAAGTAGAATTGGTTTACTTGTTAAAATCTGGTGGGGAATCAGCAGCGCTTTCTATGGCGTATTTTTGGAATACTGGCGGTTATGTTTGGCTCAGTTGTTACTTGTTGAGATCGAAATGGAACTGTCAGAGTATGGGGTAGACCAATGGAGAAGTAGAACTCGAAGAATATACTTAAATAGTTGTAATTTCCATGTGACCTTGACTGGTGCAAAGTTTTGCTTCTGATACCATCCCTTGTTTTCAGATGATTCGGTTCTTGGATTACCAAATTGTTTTTGCAATTGGGACTGAGTACCAAAATAATGGAGTGAGACCTGTCTTGTAATTTTATTCATATCTCTACCTTTAGCGTATCTGTTTTATGACCGGAGTTGACCGCTTCTGCAAGCTTGCTCAAGGAGATGTGTCCAGCTCCAGTGTCTGAAATTATAGTTCAGTTGTTACTGAGAGAATGTTGCTTCCTCATACAAGTTGTGCTTCTTATTGCAGGAGAGACATGGGAAAGAAATTGTATTCAAAGCAATGGGACAAGCTATAAGCAAGACAGTAGCAATTGCTGAGATTATAAAGGTTGGATCTAGATAAGCTTTCATTTCACTGTTCTGTTTTAAATATCAATGCTCTTGTGTGTGTGTGTGTGTGTGTGTGTGTGTGTGTATCTACATTCTAATCCTGTTAATGAAACAGAGAAGAATTCCCCAATTGCATCAAGACACTGCTATTAGCTCAGTAAGCATAACTGATGTATGGGAACCCATTGAAGAGGGTCTTGTGCCGTAAGTTTCTTTTCTTTATCATTAATATTTTACAGTAATGGCCATATTGTTAGTAAGTACGGGTAGTAATTAGTAAATATCCATTATAGTGTCTGAAAAACTGAGCTGAAGTGCTTCTTGTTGAATGCAGGGTTGAGATGACTCGTCATGTATCAATGATTTCAATCACTTTATCACCTAAAGAGCTTAACAAGAACTCTCCAGGGTAATTTCATTTTTCTTAACACTAAATTTCCTGCTTTTTAAGCAAAGAATTGAGGCCAGGATGAAAACATGACTCATGGCTTTTCTGATTTCATGTATTTATGGTGTGTTCTTTTGACTAGGTATCAACCTCCACAATATGTAGAGCGACAAAGGCCACAGTATGATAATTACCAGCGACAGCAACAACCAAGACAAGCCCGCCAAGCGTACAATGCTGTCAACGAAGGTGACATTGGTTAACAATTTGACACGTAACATCGTACAGTTTTTCATTTTTGTTATGTATACTTGATTTTATACTTGTCATGTAGAGAAATATGATGGAGACTATGAAGGAGGAAGGGGTCGAGGCCAAGGGCGAGTTGGTGGAAGAGGAGGGAGAGGACGTGGATGGAGCAGGGGTGGTGGATATGAAGACTATCAAAGGGGTGGGAATGGGAATTATCAGAGGGGTGGCAATGGGAATTATCGAGGTGGTGGCTATGAAGGTAGTGCCTACCAGCGAAGTGGTGGATACCGGAATCAGGAAGAGGGTGGAAACCGGAACCAAGATGAAGGTGGATACCGGAACCAGGGAGGGCGTGGTTATCAGCAAGGAGGTGGATACCGTAACCAGGTACGAGGTGGTTACCGGAACCAGGAAGGGTACGGTAATCAACAAGGAGGTGGATATCGGAACCAGGAAGGGGGTGGATATTACAACTACCAAGGTATTATTATACTGTTTTTTCCAATAGAAAAACCATCATATTTGATTATCTGACATATATCTCTGATTCTCCCTAAAATTTTTGATAGAAAACAATGGTTATTCGAACTGGGGACGAGGTGGTGGTCGTGGTGAAAATTCGGGTTATCGTGGTCAGTACGATTCTTTCTAGACTATTTTATGCTTTTCGGTAACGTGTTATTTGTGGATTTAGTATCACACTAATGAGTACTATTTCACCACATTTACACGTTTGAACTAGTAACATTATTTTGAGAGTAATCCTTGACCTAGTCTAGGGACTCTGGTACTGGATCTTAAGTAGAGAAGAACTAGGAGTCTGATGACTGATCACTAAAATATCGCACTAGTGTTGTTGCAATATTTTTTTTAATTCATGGAAAGGGAAACCATTTCGGAGTTAAAGTGATGCCAGACCAGCCACGTTCTTGATACGTGTGTTGGATTCAAAGCTCTGAGAATTTCTAGTATAAACTCTTTTATTTTCTCCAGAGGAGCCTTCACCACCCTGCTTCTGTTTGTCCAGTAAACAAGGCCATGATATTAGCAAGTGTTAATATATGCTTACTATGTTTTATTGTACTCCTCTGTCCCAAAATGATTGTCTGAATTTGCTCTTGATCAAGAGTAAATTTGGACATTCATTTTGGGATGGAGTATTTTTCATCAGGTGGTGGATATGGCAGAGGTGGCAGGAGCGGAGGAAGGGGCTATAACCGGGGTAGGGGAGGAATGGGGACACGCCCAAGAGATGGTGACCAGCAGCAGCAGCAGCAGCAGGAATAGGTGAGAGGGAGGTTGGAGTGTGGGCTTGTTTGCTCTTTATAGATAACTATGCTTTTTGCCTTGGCCTGGTCGTTGTTTATAATGGTAGTATTGTTTTTCTCGAAAGCTAGAAAAATTAACTGGGTGGGTCTTTTGCCAAGGTTATTAAGCAGTAAGCAGCAGTTTTTTTAGTATTCCATAATCACGGTCATGGTTTACTTGTGAGTGAGATTTTGTTAATATCTTGTGTGCTTTCTCTATTAGCAAAGAGCAAGTAGCCTGCTACTAACTACTCTCTTTTTTTTTTTTTTTTTTTTTTTTTAATGTTGAGATGTACCCGTCCCCAAGTCTCTGTTTCTATTTAGAAGGCGCGACATTTAATATGAAAGTGAGGGAGTTCTGAATGACTGGGAGTAGGAATCAAACTTAAAAAGGAAAGGGATTCAAGGCTCTCGTTTCTACTTGGGGTTTGTTGCAGGTTTATGCTCTTTGGATTTAATTATGCGTTTACTAAAGCAATAGAGTTTGTTTAGTAACTAAAATCTAATTAGTAGTATATGTGGGGTAAATTAATCGTGGTTTTATATTCAATTAAATGTGATAACCCTTGGTATGTATATGCTTCAGCAATAGTCTTAGAGGAATGTGGAATCAAGATAATGCGAAAGTCAAACATAAAATGGAAGGTGAAGAAGACAGTAAGAAAAAGTTAAAATGGTAAAGTAAGATGATTTCACTTGGAAGCTAACAAAAGGGATGGGGTCATCAAAATAATGGCTTCATTACTATGTATGTGTCCAGGTTCATTTCATTTTTGGCAACCCCAAGCAAGTATTATCATATCCCCCACACCACCTCTGTCTCGAAAGTTTGTTTTGACTTTTTATGGTTAACATTAACTTTAACTAAACATTAATATCAATTTAATCATTTTAGTGAAATTTTAAAAATTGTAATTGACAAATCATTAAGTGATTTATCAATAACAATTTTAAAATTTCATTGTGATCATTAGATTGACACCAATATTTGGTCAAAGTTCATATTAGATTTACTAGTACAATTTTTGTAAATTTTAAATTAATTAGTGAATTAGTTAATGTTTGCTCCCCTTTAGTGAAGGAAAAAAATACACTATATTTTTTTCTTGCCCCCTTACATTAATAAAAATAATTTTGCCCCCCTTAAAAAAAAATCTTGGGTCCGCTACCGGATTAACATTAATGTTTGGTAAAAAAATCATTTATATTGACCATAAAAAATCAAAATCAACAAACTTTTTTCTTGAACCGTAAACCGAGGGAGTATTACTTATAAATGTAGCAAGTAACTTGTCAGACTTTCTAAAATACTTACTTGTATTTTATTTTTTACATTGTTTGTATCTTGATAAAGTTGCAATAAAACTACTTTTTTATTTAAAACTACAACACTCGTTTTGATATACTCCGTATAAAAAAAAATACAGTACATGACAATTTACTCCCTCCGTCCCTATTTACCTTACAAAAATGAGGTTTTGCACAAAAATTAAGAAAATGATTGTAAAGTTGATGTGTTGTGAGTGTAGATAGTTGAGTGGGAGAGAGAAAGTGGGTAGAGAAAAGTAAGTGGATAGTTGTTGTGAGTATGACAAGTGGGTTCCACTATTTAAAAAATGTTTAAAAGTTTCATTTTTGGGATTTTGTAATGTAAATAGGGACACCCAAAATGGCAATTTTTGTAAGGTAAATAGGGACAGAGAGAGTATTATAGAACGAAGAGTATTATCCAAACTGACCTAGAAAAATTAAGTAAACAAAGTGTATGAGGTAATGATGCTATATTCAAATTGTACCTGCCCGGGTTTAAGCCGTATGTTCATCCTCTCAACTCCACCCATGGTATGCTCTCTTAAGCCCTTTGTTTCTATTCCAATACTTCTATTATTTACATTGAATATTCAAGTGTTTGACTTTTTCACAATTTTCTTAATCGTCAGGGTCACTATGAAATGATGAGTGGAATGTATAAAAGAGCATATGGTTTGCCCCCTATAGACCGAGCGAGGCAAGCCCATTTACTTTTCCATTGGGACATGTAAATGACTGTATCACACAAAACTTTCGAAAAAATAAAAAATACTAATAAAATCATTATCTAAATTTTGAGCGGTACACATAACATAAGCTCCCTCGCAGATAACACCAAGTTAGTTATGATGAAATCAGAGCCATAGAAGTTGAAGGGGACAAGGGAACAGTCATGAAATGCATGAGTAGGTGTCCTACACGTGTCAACCAAGCTTACGTGTAACCACTGATAATTAGGCTGACATGGCAGGAGGCTGTCTAGCAACAAACCCAACCAAATCTCAAGAACTTGGACGTCAACTCGGCCAGGTTCATCCAACCCCTGATAATTGATAATTATCTCTCCCCCTCTGTATAAAATAGCTTCAGAGTCATTATTTTCAAGATTAAAATAGAAAGAAGGGAGAAAATAAAAAAAAGAAAGAGAAAAATGGAAGGGAACACAAAGAAGATGAGTTCATCAAATAAGAAAGAGAGAGATCAGGAAGGAGAACTCTTCCATGTTATTCACAAAATCCCATCTGGTGATGGCTTTTATGTTAAAGCCAAGCATGCCCAGGTACTATAATTTTCTTCCCTTATTTTGTTTGTGATGGTGTATCAATTTAGGGTTTCAGTAGCGGATCCAGAAATTTATCTGTATAATTCAAGATTCAACTCTATTTTTTTACTTTTGTGTCATGCATATATCCATCTTCACAAGTCGTACATCTAAATTAATGTATATTTGTTACAAAACAACTTTCTTTTCTAATTCATAAATTCTAAAAGTCGTACATCTGAATTTAGCTGGATCTTTCGTTCAATACGGATCTTTCATGCATACTCATATATTTATAAAGTCATCTTTGCTAAAAGGGGTTTAATATTGGTTAAAGAGCAACTCAAACTTGATTATATCATGGCTTATCTTGATTAACTATAGACACAATTTTAAGTAACTAAGGTAAGAAGAAGCCAATTAAGATGCAGCACAATTGTAGCACATCAACTAATTATAGGAAATTAAATCAGATATTTTTTGGAAAAAGATCCACATACTTCTCTATTCTCATGGATCTGTTTGGACTTTTCTACTCTATAAAAACTAATTTCATCACTTTTTTTTTTTTGCCTTTGGCGTCATTAATTTTAGTTTTAGTTTTTACTTCATAAACACTTATGAGCTTCTTAATTGTTTAACCACTTAAACAATTGTCACCAATGAATTAAATGAGTTGTACTTTGGTAGCTGCCACTTAACTCTACTCCCACCGTCCCAGCTCAATGAGACTTATTTCCATTTTGGTTTGTCTCATCTCACTTGAGACTTCTCCAAAATAGCTAACTTTTAATAATTTTATATTGAATCTACCACACCACTGATCATTCACTCTCTTTATTTTCCACCACTCAATTAATTCAACCAACACTACTATTTACCTCATTCATTATCTCTCTTCATTTTCTACCACACATTTTCCTTATTTTATTTTATTTTCTTTAGTTATTGTGCCCACCCCTTAGGTATCAAGTGAGGTGGGACGGATGGAGTATATGTATGCTTTAATTATAATGAAGCCACTTCCAGTAAAAATCTTGCCATTTTTCATATAGCAATGCAATAATATTGATGTTTTCATTTTTGTTTGTAAGTTTTATAACCAATTGAAGAAATGCACTATTAGGCCTACAAACATTTTTTTTTTTTTGATCATCCTTAACCAAGCATTGTTATATATACATGGAATTTATTCAGCTAGTTGAAAAGGATCCAGAGGGAGCAATAGTATTATTTTGGAAAGCCATCAATGGTGGCGATAGAATAGACAGTGCTCTTAAGGACATGGCTGTGGTAATGAAGCAACTTGATCGTACCGAAGAAGCCATTGAAGCTGTCAAGTCTTTTCGTCGTCTTTGCTCCAAACAAGCCCAGGAATCACTTGATAATGTCCTAATCGACTTATACAAGGTATATAAGTATCTCAATACTACTACGTTGTTTTTTTTAAGTGTAATTTATCAGAAATTTAATCAACTTTCATTTTGTAGAAATGTGGAAAGGTAGATGAACAAATATCATTGCTAAAGCAAAAGCTTAGGATGATTTATCGAGGAGAAGCCTTTAACGGAAGACCAACCAAAACCGCTCGCTCTCACGGCAAGAAATTTCAAGTTTCTGTCAAACAAGAAACTTCTCGAATACTGGTATATTTATACACACATCATCCTAGTGTTGACATTTTGTTTTGTGCGTGATGTTATTGTTATGGGACGGAGGAAGTATTGATTTTGGTATGATTTGGTATAGGGAAACTTGGGGTGGGCGTATATGCAGAAGACGAATTATCTAGCAGCAGAAGTGGTATACAAGAAGGCCCAAATGATTGATCCAGATGCAAACAAGGCTTGTAATTTGGGGCTTTGCCTTATGAAACAGGCGCGATTCGACGATGCCAGACTCGTTCTTGAAGAGGTATTGCAAGGCAGAGTTCCAGGAGGTGATGATGTTAAGACAAAGAGCCGTGCATTGGTGCTGTTAATGGAGCTTGAAACTCGACAGCCAGTGTCGAATCTACCTGGGCTTGACTTGGATGATGACTTTGTTAACGGCCTCGAAACGTTGATGAATGTGTGGGCCCCCAATAGATCGAAAAGGCTACCCATTTTTGAACAAATCTCCCAATTTAGAGATCAGTTGGCTTGTTAAATTTTCTTCTTCTTCTTCTTCTTATTGTAGTGTGTTGTATCATGTGCATGTGTGTGTGAGAAAGTTGGTTCAGAAGCACTCTTTGTAAATTTTTGAATACAATGACATTTGAACTACAATGTACAAATAATCTAAAAAGTTGGACAAATCAACACAGAAATCGGGGCCGAATAACTGTGGGATTATATTTGTGATTATTTGATATCTAATAAAAATAAAATGCTCATTTAATATCCTAAAACAGAGGTTTTTCATTTATGAAAGTTTAAATATGGGTTGTGGTTCCCTAATTCAAAATGGAGGACACCAACATAAATCCAACCTCAGGGGTCTGGTTGTCTTAAATTCAAATAACAGGGAGCAGCAGTAAAATTACTCATTCTTGGGCAGTTTATTCGTCCCATGAATTGGGTACCAAAGAACTACCTGTACGGACCCCAGTTCCAAAATCATTGGCTATTAACAAGTCTGCCGCTTGAGCAAGAGCTCGTTGATGCTAGACCAGTCACATTCTTGATACATGTGTTGAATAAAAAGCTCTGAGGATGTCTTGCATAAACTTTTTTATTTATTCCAGAAGAGCATTCACCCTGCTTCTTTTTGCACAGTAAACAAAGCCATGATATTAGCAATTGTTAATATATGCTTATTACTCTCTCAGTCCCAAAATGAATCTCCGAAATTGCTCTTGATCAATAGCAAGTTCGGACATTCACATTCATTTTGGGACGGAGAAATTATGTTTTATTATATTTGTTTTGTTGAGCATCTATTTTTTCATCAGGTGGTGGATATGGCAGAGGTGGCAAGAGCGGAGGAGGGGGAGGCAGTGGTTATAACCGGGGTAGGGGAGGAATGGGGACATGACATGCCCAAGAGATGGTGACCAGCAGCAGCAGCAGGTATAGGTGAGAGTCTCCAAGTGAAGCATGCATAGCCTCACTGAATGAGGTGCAAAAAGTACTATGGTTTACACACAAGGAGAAGAGGATCCATCTGAGGGTGCTTCTGCCGGGGGCGGACCTCCCATAGAAGATGGGTGTGCACGTGCACCAGGTCAACCAGAATTTCCTTTTAATTTTTTTTAAAAAAAAATTGTACTAAGTGTTGTGGAATTGACCCTCCAACACCCAACACCCAAGCAAATCGCAAGAAAACCCGGCACCACAAACAAGCACAAGAAATAAGAAACCCAAAGCAAAAGAACAAAACGAACACAAGAATTTGTTTACCCAGTTCGTCAATATGTTTGACTACGTCTGGGGGCACTACCAAGCCAGGATCTTGCACTATAATATGTAAATATGGAGTTACAATGAGTATGGGGGCGGAACATTGCTTATATATAGCAAACCTAGAATAAGACCTAATCCTAAACATAAGAGAAATCCCGAAATTACTGCAATTCCCGAATTCTGTGACGCGGCACCAGGCGCCCGCCTGGTCCCATGCAAGCGCCCGCTCGAATTAGATTTCCAGGAGACGAGACCCTACTGCCTACATCAAGCGCCCACTTGGTGTAGGCCAAGCGCCCGCTCGCCATCCTGCCAGATTTTCTTCCCTTCGTTTCCTTTAGGATCTCTACTCCAACAATCTCCCACCTAGAGATCAACCGCATATATCAGCCCGTATCCGTCTTCAACTCATCCTTGGTGTCGTCCTAGTTCTCACCTCGATAATGGTAGTGCCGTCCTCCTCCCCTATTCTCCAAGCCCCGTTAAAGCTATTCCCAGCTTCAACTTCACCTTGCTTGAGAAACCTGGAGCCTTTGCATCCGATCTACACTCTCCGTTAGATCTGCGTAGCGGAATATCCGGTCCTGGAGTATTTGGTCCATCTTCAGTGACCCCTTCACCTTGGTCATCATGAACCGTGCCGCTCCCACCCGAGTTTAGAATATCCATGCAAATTTCATTCGCATCACAGCATTCTCCAAACTCTCAGAGCTCATACTCCCCACCATTAACAGACCTCAAGCATTTAGCCTTGAGTCCAATCCGATTCTCCACCAAGGCCTTCCACTTCTTATACATCCTGAAAGATTCATCTTTCCCTTTTAAGAAGTAATCCCAGACCTTCCTTGTCGAATCATCAATGAAGGTCATGTAATATGACACACCACCCCGAGAAGTTACCGGGGATACCCCCTTCTCACCCATGTGACCCAATTGACAGTGCCACAAATCCGTATTACCCTTGGCTGACGCCACCGCGATACTATCCTTGGTTTTTCTCAAATACAATCTTCCTTCCCTATTACCCCGAGCGATCTCACAATCCTCCTTGGTAATAACACAGTTCCTGCAGCTAAAAGTTACCGTGTAACCTTCTTCACCCAGCTGCCCAACTGAAATCAGGTTCTTGTTCAAACCTGGAATGTGACTGACCCCGTGTAGATGTAAGACGTTCCCGTCCGATGCTCCTATTCTGACATCCCCCTTCCCCTTGATTTCCAAAGGCTCGCCATCCGCCAGATAGACCTTTCCGAAATCGCCGGAAGTGTAATTTTCCATCGCTCCTGCATGCCCGCATGAGTGGAATGATGCCCCCGAATCCAGCACCCATGATTCTAGCGCACTACTAACACTCAGAATCAGTACATCGTCACCTTCGATTATCACATTCGCCGATTTATCCCCTCGCATGGGACAATCCCTCTTGTAGTGTCCTAACTCCGTACAATGATAGCACTTTACCGATCCTCTTGCAACCCTTGGTCTTTCTTTGTTCTCCTCATAATGATCCCCACCCCCGATTACACTTTCCCTTGACCCTGTTCTCCCTTTATTGCTAGAACCCGGTCTTCCCCTACTAGTTGTAGCCAAGACCGATTCCGAAGTAGACGGTGTCCCCAACTTCTTTATGCGATTTTCCTCGCCCAATAGGAAGTCCTTAACATCATCATACTTCAATTTGTTCTTACCCGCTGAAGCATTTAACGTTGTCACCGTTCCGCTCCAACTTCTTGGTAAGGACGCTAGCAATAAACACGCATGAACCTCATCACCGAAAGTAATCTCCAACGCAGTCAATGAGTCTATAATATCCATAAACTCATCGATGTGTTTAGCTATGGATCCTCCTTCTTGCATCTTGAGACTACCCATCTTGCGTATCAAATCAACCTTATTTGCAACAGATGGAGTTTCAAATCTCTCAATAAGATAATCCAATAGCTCCTTGGTGGTTTTCGCCTTCTTGGTAGTCTTCGCGATCCACTTCGACAAAGTAGATCGAACTACCCCTAAGGCTTTCCGATCCATGAGATCCCAGTCTTCCTGCTTTTCTTTTTCCGGTTTGACTCCTGTTAGAGGCTTATAGAGATCCTTATTATACAAGAGATCCTCTATTTGCATCCTCCAATATCCATAGTCAGACCCATCAAATTTCTCCACCGCTTGTTTATCCTTGCCCATTCTTGATTGCTTGATAAACCCCTTTGATCGTCCAACCAAAGCTCTGATACCAGTTGTTGTGGAATTGACCCTCCAACACCCAACACCCAAGCAAATCGCAAGAAAACCCGGCACCACAAACAAGCACAAGAAATAAGAAACCCAAAGCAAAAGAACAAAACGAACACAAGAATTTGTTTACCCAGTTCGTCAATATGTTTGACTACGTCTGGGGGCACTACCAAGCCAGGATCTTGCACTATAATATGTAAATATGGAGTTACAATGAGTATGGGGGCGGAACATTGCTTATATATAGCAAACCTAGAATACGACCTAATCCTAAACATAAGAGAAATCCCGAAAATACTGCAATTCCCGAATTTTGTGACGCGGCACCAGGCGCCCGCCTGGTTCCATGCAAGCGCCCGCTCGAATTAGATTTCCAGGAGACGAGACCCTACTGCCTACATCAAGCGCCCGCTTGGTGTAGGCCAAGCGCCCGCTCGCCATCCTGCCAGATTTTCTTCCCTTCGTTTCCTTTAGTATCTCTACTCCAACACTAAGTTCACCTGTAGAAATGTTGTGGCGGCAGCATGAAGGGTATTTAAAGCTGAAAGAGGGTGTGGGATTGAAGGCTTTTGAATCTTTGATTCTTGTTTTGTAGTCAGGGAAGGGAAGGAGGGAGTAGGGGACTACTTATTTTTCTGTCCTTTTCAGTATTTTCACTTGGCTAAGCTAGCTTTGCTTCTTTGCACAGAGATTATTGGGTCTATGTTAGTGTAAGATTTATAGCTTACTGCTGCATACTGTTAACATCTAAGCATGATATACATTGTGGGTGCCCTCTCTATCACCTTAAGGTTTTAGATGAGTTGGTTACTTAACATGGTATCAGAGCTCTAGGTTTGGCAAGGACTAGGGTTCAAATTTTCCCGCTTAAAAATTACAAAGGGTACGTATTGGCCCAATTGCACCCCTATACTAAATCCACGTATACACGTGAGGGGGAATGTTAATATCTAAGCATGATATACATTGTGGGTGCCCGGAAGGACTTCAACCCCAAGAAAATAAGATAAATTGCCAAGGTCTTTGAGGGGAAATTTAGTGGCAAATGCGGTAATAAAGGATTCTAAAAGTGACACACTCAAGCCATTAATGATGATGTCGTCAACATAAACCAGGAGGATGATGATACCATCGTGGTGTCAGAAGGTAAAGAGTGATGTATCTGAGACAGAGTTGATGAAGCCCATAGATAGGAGATAGTGTTTGAGTTCCATGTACCAGGCACAGGGAGCTTGTTTCAGACCGTAGATAGCTTGACGAAGTCAAAAGTGATGGAGCAGGTAGTAGGTCAACGAAGCATTTGCACACATGTGAGGGATGTACAGAGTCAATAGGAGTTTGCAATACGATACGAATGGTTGAACTGACAACTGAAGAGTCGGTCTAGCAAGAATCGTTGAGAACTAGATAATTTTAAGCAAGGTTGCAAGGAACTAGATAATGTTACTGAGCACTATTCGAATAAAATCAATTGATGCCTCCATCAATATCTTCGGTGTAAAAAAAAAAAGGTGCCCCATTAATAATAGTGAACATCAAGGAACAGGAACAAGATGCATATGATTGATGATTCTATAAATCTGGGAGAAAATGACACAAAGATAACCCCATTATAGTGCCCTCTATTTCCCATTTCTGTCAGAATCATGCAACAATATCTCGAGAAAGAGCAGTAACATATGTGGATCAATCAGACTCTATTCCTAGTATATATTAATAGAAATCAAAAATACAAACTATACACCCAATGTCAAAAATAGAAAGAGGAAACGACGAAGGAATAAATGTGGAAACAATCGCCTGGAAGAGTGTAGAATAAAATAACAACGTAAGTTTTCGCTAATGAAAAACGACAACCCTAACCAAGTAGGCCATGAAGTGAATCACTTGCCACAGTTGAAGCCTCCACAAATCGATAATACTATGATGAGAATCAAAGCAATGATTATTCCGAGTACTATCAGCTTTATCTTCATGTTCTGGAACCACATTTTCCTCCTCATCTGGGTCCCTTGTGTCCTAAAGTCTTGTGCCTGCAAGATGCCCCCAAGAACACATACCAAATAATTAAAACAGTAAATTTATGATGGACAAACAGTTAAACCACAGTGTACTGAACAAAGTTAAATAGGATATCTTGAGATAAATCCCTCCAAATCTAATATATATACTATCCCGACGATGGAAATTTGGTTTGACAGTTGCTAGTGTTGCCTACTAATGAAAACTTTTTAAAAATATTTACTTTCCTAATCCGCAATTTTTTGTTTTACCGAGATCAGCTTCTCAAAATTATCATATATCCTCCGTGGAACTTTACAAACGTCATAGGGCGTTATCAACAAATGTTACAGATAAACCAGAAGACGCCTGCCAGATTTCAGCTCACCAAACAAAGAAGAAAATAAGCAATGATTTGACCTACCTGAGAGCGAAGATTTTCTGTTTTATCCACCAGAATCTCAATCTTCTCTCCACGATCAAGAACCTAAAATTGAGAAAACAATTAATGAGGCCAAATCATAATCTAACATACAGATTCTGAATTATTACCAGTTCCATACTGACGTAACAAGCATCTAATAGAAGTGTATTTAGCAATGGACTCAAAGCACTGTTATGTGTTACCTTCTCAATGTTTTCCATCATAACCCCTTTGACTTCTGAAACCTGGGCTTTGACCTTAGAAAGCTGGTTGATCTCCTCCGGATGATCCACACAATACTGCATTTGTTCCTTCAGCTTGGAGCTGCATTACAGATGACAAGGTTGGAAGAGAAAACACATTAGATAACTGTCTCAAAATGGAAAGGAGCGAATAGCAAAGAAAACGAGGAGTGAAATTACCCAAACTCTTTGTTCAGACTATTGGCAACAGCCGTTGCAGCTTTCCCACCACCATATTTCTTGGTAAATTCCTCCTTGATTCTCTCAAGGAAGGCAATTGGAATCTGTCTACCAATAGCTTCGACAGCGACAACACAGTATGCTTTATAAAGCAACAAAAAGAAAAAATTAGAACAGAGGAAGTTAGTAAAGCTGTGCAGATGGAAACAAGAGGAAAGTACCTAAACAACCAAAACACCCAATATATGACTCGATAAGAAAGAATAATGAAGTAACTGGAGAATTGCATTTGTTCAGTCAAATTCAAATCCAGAACTCTAACCCACCACCATACTATTGCAGCTCCAAAAGAGTTCACGGGCCCATCTTAATTCCTTTCAAGTAATATAACATGTACTATCAATTTAACAAACAGAAAGACCAAGCAGACAAGATGAAACATCATAATGTAGTCTGTTCATTCTTCCTTTCCTCACATAAGTACATAAAAAGTGGTCTCAAGTTTTACCATATCTAGGAAGTTCTTTTGTTAACATTAAATTCCTAAATAATACATCATGCAACAAAAATAAATTCCCCATCTAAAAGACAGAATCCATTGATATTAAGCTCTCCGGCATGCACCAGCTAACAACAGTTCAAATAATATACATGAACACCAACTTTGTACTCAGTACACGAGTACCAATAGGAGCAGAAAGCACGGAACCAATTAGGACATTGGAAAATATAGGCAACAGATCTGACATCAATAACTTGTCTGGAAGAGGAATCAATATCTTCAATACTAAAGGCATTCGCGGCAAAGTAAGAAGTTCAAATCGTCTCAGCTCTTAAGAAAACAGAGATAAAATTTGAACAAAATTACTGGCGCATCAATGCAACTCGTACACACTTTCACTAATTAATACTCCCTCCGTCCCAAAATGATCTTCTCATTTGCCATTTCTCATTGTCCCAAAATTCTTCCCATTTCTACAATTTGGCCTTAACAACGAAACAAAACATGGCTAGTGAGATTCTAAAAAGTTTGAACAATCAAATGAGAAAATCATTTTGGGACAGAGGGAGTAATTATTTGCACTCATACTCGCTCAGATTTAGAAAGAGAATAGCACACCATAAGTTGGAGACAAACTCACCTGAGAAATTGGATGTAGTCATATGAATATTGGGGGTCCTATCTTACGTCAAAGAAGAAAACATCTCTTAGTGATGAAACAGACTACATAAACACATTCCAAATCAGGCATGAAATATTACATCAACCAGTCCAAAATAAGGAACAAGGACTTGGGTTATTGAACTATGGTACTAAAATAAATTCAAAAGATGAGCTATATTCTATCACAAACGTTGGACATAATCAAAGAAAGAACCAATGAACAACCACTAAAAGTAACATGTATCACATTAAGCACCCAAATTCTCAGAAGCACTGTTGATCTGTTGCCGACCTCCCACCAAAAGCAACAATGAATAGAAACAACGAAAAATATGACAGGGAACAAACTGGAAATCCTAATTCAGATCATTTGAAATTATAACAATTAGAAATTACGAAACTCCACATAAGGAAAGTCAATATATATATATATATAACAGAAACAATTTACTAACTGTGAGTAACTATATGAATCAAACAAACTGAAAATTAACGAAGTAAACAAAGCACAAGAGACGGTGGATTAATCAAAGAGATATCATAAAAACTAAATCGGCGAATCTGGAAAACTAATTTCAGGTAAAAAGGTCAAATAGTTTGACCAAATCAAATCGAATATAGATTTTTTTTTTTTTTTAAAAAGGAATGGTAGGTAGGTAAATAAAATAGATCGAGGAAAGGAAAGGAAAGGAGGTTACTGAAGCCATTTTCGACGAGGTAGTTGAAGGTATGGCCATCGCAGTTGTAGGTAAACTTGTTGTTGTTAGAAGGAAGCTTCTGGAGACATTGAGAAGCGATGCTGGTGAAATTACCGGTGAATTCGGTGTATTCCGAGAGGATGACCGTTCCTCGAGCAACGAAGCTGTAGATCAACGATTGTTGCCCCATTATTTTTCGATCTTCTTCTTCTCTTCTCTTCTTATGTAACTCAAATTCAAGCCCTAGCCTAACCACCTCCAACACAGAGAGAGAGAGAGGATTTGTGAGTTTTGTTTTGCGGAGAGGAATGGAGGAAGCGTGACGGTGGGTGTGTGTGTGTGTGTGACTGTGTGTATTTTTATTTTTTGTTTGGGGGGGGGGGGGGGGGGGGGGGGGGGGGGGTTCCGTAGAGAGGAAGGAGGTAGGGGGATGTGATTGATTTGTTAGCTGAGGAGTTGGGTAATTAAACCTTGTGAGGCGTGGTAATTAACGGAAATGCCACGCTGTTTATTGTTGAATCCACATTTTTTAATTTCTCCATTATGTACGCGTGAAATCCGAAAAATATGTTTCTTCCTCCCGCATTAAATTGCAAAATTTTAGCTGGTTTTTTATTTCAACTTTATATATAAAAAAAATGAAAAAATAAGAATCGTAATTATAGTTCATTTCATGGTGATTTGATTATAAATTTTAAATCTTTAGAAATTATTTATTTTTTATAAATTTTTAGCTAAAATACAACTAAAGTGATGTTCATTAAGGTCATACTTGCAACGGGGCAGACAAATAATCAACAAGTAACTTAATACCTCACAATTTTCTCCTCCATGAAATTGACAATGTTGAAATTAAACGAAGTTGACCGGTGAATAATATTATGGTAGTTTTGGATCATGTTTAATTGTAGTTTTGAAGCATGTTTAATGGTCGTTGTTATTTGAACGATTAATGTTATCATTTACTTTATACTTTAATAAAGATATTGATTTTTTGATTATTATATCTTTTGCATGTTTATTATAATAATCTTCGTCCCTATTAATTATGATTAATTACTAGTATAAGTTTAATGGATAGTCATGTGATGATTATGTGTATACGATACAATTAGACTTATGGGTGTTTGTTGGAGAACAAATATTGGACTGACTCCTTATGAGATTTATGTCATGGTCATATGTCATAATTAAATCTCGTTTAGTTATATCACTTGAATCTTTAGACCTGAGGTTATTGCAGTCTTCCACATGATGAACATTACGTTTGACATATTCAAATGTTACCTTTAACCGGGTAGCTATAAATGATATGATTGGCATAATCGGAATCGTGTAGGGAAGGATAATAAGCCAAGAAGAGATTTGTTCCTTGTCAAGAGAGATGTCAAGCTTGGGTCACTCAATGAATGGTATTGATGAAATGCATGGCCATGCTCAAATGAATTGATTGGATCAATGTCATTTGTATTATCAATACATTCGGGATCAAGAAAGCATTGAACAAGTAAGTTGACCATGGATCATAGCTTACGTTCAATAGACATCGTGTAACAAAAAGATTGTGATATGTTCTATTTTAAGAAACTTTGGGATTTCAAAGTTATACTATTTGGTTAGTCATAATGGCTTGCTAGAGTCCTCTTATAACTTACGAGTTCTGAATGGTTCGAACTCGTTGTCAACTTAGTATAATCCTATTGGATCACACACACAAAGCGGATAATTAAAATGAACGAAAAACAAGGAAGTACGGGAGGGGATCCGTACGGCTGGAAAGGAGCCATACGGCTCCAACCAAGCCGTACTGTTCTAATGGCGTACTGCAGTTTATTTTAGGATTTTCTTGTTGGACAAGAACTCCTAAACCCTAAAGGATCTTGGAGACCTTTAGTATATAATATGTACAACCACGGTTCAGTCCAATAACATTGATTTGTGAAATCATAATTTCTTTCTTTGGAGAGAGAAAATACACATATTATACTAGGGTTATTAGGTTTGCTTATTCTCAATTATCAAACACTAATAATCAAAGGGAGCAATTGAATAATCGTTCTTCATCAAGTTTTTCAATCTGAATGACCTAGCAGTCAAGTCAAGAAGAGTTCTTGAATCCATTCGACGTGTGGATCACCGGTAGAGGGTGCTCATCTTAGCATCTAAATCAAAGGTTCCATACTTCGATCTACAAGGGTTAGTTTCTTTCATCTTAGGTATTATTGAAAAAGCAGGGCCAATGCTTAAGTCAGAAAGGAAGTGATATCAAAAGTGTTGTCACTGCAACGATATCACTTCTGGCAACACTTAACACACACGAACAGAAAACAGTTTCTGAAAAGTTTGCAGCGGAAAATCAACACAAGAATTATTTTTCTCAAGATATATAAATTATATATCTTGAGGGATGCCTCAAAAGGCGAGACCTTTACTAAATAATATGAAGTGAAGTACAAGGCCGAGAGTTCCCTAATGCTATTACAATGAAAGCTTTGTGGAACGACTAAGTCTAATACACAGAATCCTAACCTAGCCAAGACACTTATAATACTCGATACAAGAATATAAATGTGTTTGGGAATTTATAAGGAACTAAGGAATGTGTAAGACTTTCTTGTGAGGAGAGTGTGTTCTTAATTCAAGAGATGTGTTTGCCGTGCTTTTATCTGCACCTCCTCTTGCTATTTATAGTGCTTCTTGGACTTGGGGAACACTCCAATAATGGCTGAGATGGATCACAAAACGTGGGTAGTGGAGAGCTTGAGTTGGCCGAGTCTTGGGGATGAATATCTCCACATTTCCTATAAAATAGGAACAACTTCATTGTGCCCAAGTAATGTGCTTCGCCTTGTTGTACCATTGAGCTTCTGCGCCTTGTACTCTATCCTCCACAAACTCAGATGTTGAATGGGTCAATTACCCATGTGTTTGTTGTTGAGGAATTCCCATGTGTTATGAATAAAATCTCCTTTTTATTCATAACTCTCTTTTTATCTTCCATGCATTATTCTAGCATATATTATACCTGAAAATTGGACCAACATAAACAATAAATTTGCACAAATATTAGTCATTAGTCCAGCAATTATTTATGAAGCAAATATACAATTATAAATATTCAGCCCGTCGGTAACACTGGGAAAGTGTTGGCAGCACTTGTGGTAACACCACGTTCTGCATTTACAATTATGAATTATTGACCTCCTTCAACTCTGCAAGTGCATTTTAACTACTTTAAAATTAAAAAAACAGTAAATAATATGGCTTTTCACCATTAAATATGAGTTTTCTAAATTACATGACACCCCCCCCCCCCCAAAAAAAAAAAAAGTGTAGAAAACATGTTTTAAGTGATAATTTTGACCTCTTCAATCAAATTTCAAGCTTCGCCGCTACTTTTCTGTATGTTTCTTTTGTATAACAACAATCTTTCTTAGGTGTGCTAGATTAATCTTTTTTAGGGAATTAGTCAACTGGTTGTGCAAAAATATTTACGCTATGTATATCAGCGATATTTCCTAGTTGTGCTAGATCAATCTTTGTCACTACTTTTCTGTATCTTCCCACTTAAAAGAGACTGCAACTGGTTTTGTCATCTTAACCCCCAGTTTGATTTCTTTATAGGAAGAGATTTACGTCTGTTTAATTTCAGTTTTTCATTATACTTAACATATGTTTAATTTTGATTTTTTTCTTTTGTGTGGAACAGATATTTGGTCTTTTATTAATTTGAATTGGGGATGTGCTGTGGGAGTGGTTGATGTGTTTTGGATATACTGACCTCCGTCCCAGCTCAATGTGCACTGTTTGACTTTTTTGGTCAATTCAATTGATTTTTTTTACCATAATTCTATGAAAATCTAATTATCTCTATGCAATTTTAAAATATTATTGATACTATCCATCACGATGAAACAATAACAAGTTTTAAAATTGCATATGAATAGCTACATTTTCATAAAATTATGGTTAAAGTTTGATTGAATTGACCAAATGAACAGTGAAAGTGCACATTGAGCTGAGACAGAGGTTAGTACATCATTAAGAACACTACCGAATCCACCAGCGCACTCTCTCAGGTATGTTCATTCTCTTTCGTTGTTATGTCAAATAATCTTATTCAATTTGGTCTGGGTTTTGTGGTTGTTTTTATAACAATGTTGTTGGTTAGTTCTGTAAGCGATAATTATCCCACATCTTCTAAAGAGAGAAACATGGACCGGTATATAGACTTGAGGAGTTACTCCCCTTATTACCAATTGGTTTTAAGGTGGAACCTCCAACATAGTCCATTGCCAGCCCAGTCCAGCCCAAGCTAACACTCGGGCCTCTCGCTTCTTCTTACCCCATCTCTAATTATAAGATGGTATCAGAGCCACCGATCTATGGTGGCCTGACGTCCGCTGCTTTCTAATGGGACACGTGCAGGCCCAACGGCCCACGATTCTGCTCCGCGCCACCCGATTAACAAGTCCACGTTGTAAGCCTGGGCAAAGCCCGGCTACACGTGAGGGGCGTGTAAGAGATAATTATCCCACATCTTCTAAAGAGAGAAACATGGACCGGTATATAGACTTGAGGAGTTACTCCCCTTATTACCAATTGGTTTTAAGGTGGAACCTCTAACATAGTCCATTGCCGGCCCAGTCCAGCCCATGCTAACACTCGGGCCTCTCGCTTCTTCTTACCCCATCTCTAATTCTAAGAAGTTCACACCCCCTTTGCTTTTACTTTTGTGCTCAGCCCCAAGCATCGTCTCCGACACGTTTCTTCCTTCTCAGTTATTTTCTTTCTTTAGGTGTTGGGTTCGATAATCTGATTCAATTTTCTTTGGGCTACGTGATTGTTTCTATTCTATGACAAATCTGTTGTATTCCGTATTAGAATGGATTTTTGGTTAGTACACTCTACCTTTTTGTGTGTGTGTGTGTGATCTTAAAAGAGCTTTCCAACAGATTAAAAAAATGGGCACCCCCGGAAAATATTTTTTTTTGGGTTTGATGGATTGTTTGCATTGATGCCTTACTCTAATTGTATTATTCTTGTCCAATTATCTCTAGCCCAATAACAATTTTGGCTCCACATTCTTCTGCTTCCGACAATAATCTGGTGACTTTGGCAGGTAAACAACATTAAAAACCATTTGAAATGGTGCATCAGATTAGTCAAATAACCTTATACCAAAGGGTGTACATTCTTTTGATTGATTCATTCTTTTTAAGTTCTTAAAGTTGATGTAAAATTCAATTGTGAGTTACGTTTGAGGTCCAAATACCTTGATCTTGATTTCGTAATTGTTTCTTTTTAAGCTAAGTTTTTATTTAGAGCATCAATAGTTCAACAAATGTGCTATATTTAGAAATAAGAAGGAAAACATATTACTCCATTTGTAGGTGGAGTGCTTTTAGCGGAGATGGTACCGGACTGTGACTAAGACAATCTGTTGTTTAGATTGGTGAACGAGTTTGATGAAATGCTTGTTCTTTTCTTATTTTTTTTATTGTGTGTGTGTGAGAGAGAGAATACCATTGAGAATCAGCATGTTGATGTAAGGTGAATTTGGGGGAAGAGGTGAAATAAAAATTAAATGTTTATTATAAAATATTACAAAGTTTTTTGGAAAACGTTGTATTAGTGTTTTACAAGGTTTCAGGTCAACATTGTTTTGGCTTTTCACATATTTTAAAGACGTTGTTAGAGCTTTGACAAGGTTTTGCATATATGTGGTAAAATGCACTACAATTCTACAATGTTGTGTTAGATTTTATAACATTTTCTATTCTTTGCAACACATTTTAACATCGTTTGCGTTAACCGTGATTACAAAATTCTGGAAAAGAAATACTATTAAACAACATTGTTTTACAAGAAGTAAAACATTGACTTATATTTTGACTGTTTACAATGTCAGATATACAATGTTTGGCAAATGTTGTACATAAGAACGTCTAGAAACCGTTGTGAAAGATGCTTTTTGATGTAGTGATTTTTTTGTCCAAATATTTTGCCGTGCATGAAGAAATATTCTCCCAACTTCTTTCCCACTCGATCCAAAAAACTTCAATCCTCTTTCACAATTAATTTTCAACAAGATTACAAAAATTGTTTTGTTGTTTATGTTTTTTTCTTCATTATTCATGTTTTTGTTTTGTATTTTTATCCCTTCAAGATGATGATGAGGATTCACGAATCCACAAGGATGCTTGTTGATATGAGCAAAATATGTCAATTATATTCAATCAATATTTTGGTGGGGCCTCCTTCTGAAATTTAGTTGGAAGATGATCATTCTCTCGGTATATCATATTTTGTCATCATTATTCTTTTTCAATTTGTTTGACGTGTTTTTATGTTTATGTAATAAGTTTGCGAACTGGATATTCTCTCCATAGTCGAGAGCCCTTCTATTCTCTCCATAGTTGAGAGCTTTTGTATTCTCTCCATTGCGTTGGGAGCCTTTGTCTATTGTTTGTGTGTTCTTTTTGTTGTAATGATTGGAACACTTGGTTTGACTCTTGTTGTCGGTCCAAATGATTCCATTTATTGTGTCCTCAAAGCCAAATTTGACTATTGTAGAGTTTTATTGAATGCCAGTGATACGCAGTGTCCAAGTTATACTTGGAGAATCATTTGTGCGATCCAAGTCATGCTTCAGAAGATCGCTCAATGTAGATTTGATTCAGAGTTCTACATATTGTGTATGTTAATTGGTTCGCAAACATTGTTCGAGATGAGGCTCCGATCTATGTGGATTGTCATCTTTTATCTTTTATGTGAATGAAATTAATTTACCTTAAAAGAAAAAAAGAAATACTCCCTCCGCCCCAAAATGATCTTCTCATTTGCCATTTTTCGTTGTCGAAATTTTTTTTTCTCATTTCTACAATTTAAGCTTAAATGTGCATAAACATAACATGGCTAGTGAAGCAAGTGTTCATATCCTTAAAAAGTTTGAATAGTCAAATATGAAGATCTTTTTGGGACGGAGGGAGTATTCTTTTAACATTTTTGTAATTAAATTTTTTATATGAAGTAACTTTTTAGATTTTCTTTTTCAAACAGTAGTACTATAATTTTTTGGTGCCTACATTGAGAAATTTCCCAATACCAATTGATACTAACTATAACCATAACCACAATTGAAATTGAATGAGAATGATATTTGAAGTCCGGACTCCTCTGTTGGGCTGTTGGGACAGGACCTAACTCGTAAAATCACCAGGCCCATTATATTTTCATTTCAATTCTTCTTGAATCTTGACCTTCACAAATACACTTGATGACGCCCTGAGTTTCTGGGGTCACGGAGGTAGAACTCCAATATAGCTGTCTCTTGATCCTGATCACAATACAAACAAGAACACCGTTAAGACCAAGGCCGGGTTGGAATCCGGCTTAGGCCCTCGGGTGTGAGAGTAAGATCTCTGAGGAAAACCTAAGTAGAAGGCTTGTGAAAGCCTTGTGTGTGTGAATAGGATAGAGCACGTACCTGGCCCATGGGGGCGGATAGAAGTATTTATATGAGTAGAAGAAGGAGGTAGGTTTAAAGGTACTAACCGCCCTTGTACCGGGTGGACACGCGGCAGGTCCTCATTGGTTCGGCCAGGGGAGTGGCTGGGAACTTGGCGTGTTGTCAGGGAAACATGGCTCTTCCACCAACCGTTATGGTACGTCAGGTACGAACTGGTAACGTCTGCAGTACGTTGTGACAGCTGGCCGCTGCGGGCTCCGGGCAGGTGGTTGAGTGACCAACACGGGACCCTAAGAATAGCGGGAGGCAGAGCTACCTCGGTTATGGGTATCATGAAGCCCGGATCTCTCGGGCTTACAAGCTTGCGGGCTTATCCGGTTTGATGTGGTCGAGCTCGCTTGTACTGGCTTTGAACCGGGTCCGGTCCGGTCTGAGATGCTCGGTCTTATCAGTGGCCCCTAACTCCGAGGGTCAGCTTATTTATGAGCGGCGCGAGGAGTTACGCTTCCATGTCTCGGCCCGAGCAAACTGTAGTAAATACGGGCACGGAATATCATGGGACGGGAGTCTTACAATGGTGGTTGATGACAGGACAGTGGGCCCCATGAGTCAGGCTAGTGACGTAGCTGTCGGGTCCTTGACATGACAAGGAGCACGCTCATTAAATGCGAACCGTCATTGGAATTCGAAAAAAGCTGATTCCCGCCTCTTCGTTTTCCGGGTCTAAGCCGGGTCGCTCCGGATCTTTGGTTAGAACCCGACCCATTCAGGGGATATAAATAACCCTAACTGGCTTATTCAAAGACCTTCGGCATTTTTAATCTTTGGCCATCGCTCTTGAGAGAAATATCGCTGATAATGACGTTGATTTGCTTCTTCCGTTTCCTTAACTCGCTCGATTTAATAGGTAGTGCTTCCCTTTTTATTTTCGTCGCTGGTTTCTGATTGCTAACTTTTCGCCTTCGGTCTTCTCCACCATTCATCGGGGGTAGAAACTTAACAAGCCATGTTTTCATAACTTATAACATCACGAACCAAGCTTTTAACTTTTAACCACCGAATCTCCGATTTCTAACCGGTTAAGTTGTCTCTTTCTTAGGAATCCTGGGTCCACCTTTGATTTTATAAAGTTTTGTTGAAAAAACCTTTGACTGTGATTATGGATGAATTGGACCTGGGGAGAATGCTTCGTCCGGACCTTTTTGGTTGTTGTCGACGAACGGGAGGGATTTACCGGTACCTGATAAATGCCTGGAAAAGGCTTTCCCGGGATGCTTTTATGACCATAGGGATAGTCTACGAGTGAGACTCTTGGATCCTACCCCTGCTGTGGGAGACAGGCCCCTCAGTTCATTTTGACTCGGGGAGAATGAGGGTAATAGGGGGCGAGGAACAGTTAGGGGTTTTCGTGAAAGCGGTTTTAACTCGATTCCCCGATAATGTAGATATGGCCGGTAACGCTAGAAGGTTGGTGAGATTAGGTGGAGACCGCGTGTCTGCAAGCGGCTCTAATGCTCAGTCTTGGTTGGATGTCCCTCTGGATGACGATCTGCCCGTTCAAGGCCATAACCGCGACGTTTCCGTGGGTGCTGGGGTGATTGAAGTGACCAGCAGCGGGGATGCATCAGAGCGGGCTGAAGATGGCGACGAATTCTTGTTGGATGAACCCGCCCGGGATGTCATGGGAGATGGTTCTTCAGATACTCAGTCGGACTCACGCGGGCAACTGGAGAGGTTGGCCCCTGATACTGCTCGCAAGGTCAACTTGCTTCGTTCCCCTGTTAGGATCGTAGATTCCTTTCCTGAGGGCCCTAATAACAGGAGGACCAGTCAAGCAGGTGCGTCTAGCTCTGGCGCGGGTTTGAGGGACGAAAGCGAGGCGGATGATGGTGATGAGTATTTGTCGCAGTTCCGCGTCGACCCCAAAGTCTATCTCGTCTACGGTCTTATTGAATACGAGTCTCTCATGGGTGGGAGATCAATGACTCCTCCCTTGATCCGGGCCGAGAACCTTGCCTGCATATTCTACCCGGCTCAGTTTGAAAACGGGCTGCGCCTTCCCTTGGATCCGTTTCTTTGTGAATTTCTTGAGTTCACCCATTGCCTGCCTATGGACTTGACCCCGAATGCCATTCGCTATCTGGTATCCTTTATAGTCGTAAGCCGCATGTTGGGGTATGAGCCTTCTTTGTCCGCGCTCCATATTTACTTCACCCATCAAGTCACTGCGGGCTGCTTGAGCTTAAAGACCAAACCGCGGCCTGAGAAGATTTTTTCCGCTGCTACTAACAAGTTCGATCAGTGGCAAAGATATCCCTTCGTTATTCAGAACCGTTTAGGCTGGCCATTCCCTCGTCCTGACAATTTAGCGCCGATTTCGATGTCCCGCCAAAGCTTTCCTGATCCGGAAGAAGGCCGAGAGCTGAGCGCGGCGATGGAGGCCTATCTTGCCCGGTTTACGAAGAGGGTTACCCTGGACGACCAGTCCGTTGTGGAGACTCCTCAAGTTTACGACGTCTCAGCAATTATTAGCGATGAGGAGCTCCTGATCTTCGCCGGGGTGGCCCCGAGGCGCGTTTCTGGCCCCGAGCCCAGGGTCATCATGGCCCCTATGTTACGAGATCCTGATTGGAAAGTTCATCAATCATTTTCTTTCCTTTCTGATTGCTCGGCCTGTAATTCGGGGGAGACTTGTCCAGACCCTGGTTTACTCGGTCTCTTCCATTGTACACTTTCGTATTATTTTTCTTGTCTTCTTTCGCTTTGTTTTTACCCGCCTGACTGTTGCTCTTGTTCGCAGACTCAAACGACACGATGCCACCCAAGTCCGCCGCAGAAATCAAGGTCGCGGCCAGGAAAGCCGCAGCTCTTGAAAAGCAAAGGAGAGCTGATGCCATGAAAAGGGTGGAGGCTCCTGGGGTCAAGATCCCTGTCACGGACAAGGTTGATAAGTCCGGGGCGGTGGTTTCTCAGCCGCAACTGACCCGGAACCTGCCTCCGAATCCCCGCCAAGGCGCTGGCCGCGGTAAATCAGTGATTGGAACCGGACATTCCTCTCAAGCCTCCGGAGTAGGTCTGTCTGCTGCCGAGCCCACGAAGAAAGGCCCTGCTATCGTGGACCCGGCGTCCCCGCTGAGGGATAAATATCAGAGGGTTGGCTCTTCCTCCGGTGATTTTACGGTCTTATCTCCTGCGAGAGGGACCCTATGCTCCAATCTATTCCCGGTGGAGTCAATTGAGGATCGAGAGCGCGCCCGGGAGTTCGGGCTTAAGATAGCCAAGGCCCCTGAGGTGTATGGGGTCGATCTTCACAGCTGCCGGAGCGCTAATGCTTATGTTGGTGATGGGCTGATGCATCGCCTCTATTTTCCAGATTACCAACAGAAGGTTTTGGCTGCTTCGAATCCTATCGCCGCCGCGGGCAACGTGGGCTTGTGCTTGACCGAGGTTCGTTTCCGACTTGGGTTATATATCGTGCTTCTCTCCGCATCATAGTCTAATCACCTTTGTTATTTGCAGATTGCCAACGAGGTTATCTATTTGCGGACCCAACACGAGTCTGATGCCGCCGTGATCGCGGCGAGGAATAATGAGCTGATGTCGGCGAGGGAGGAGGTCCAAAAGTTGACCAAGACTGTGGAGAGCGCCGGCCAGGAATTAAAGAGTAAAGATGCGGAGGTCGTTAGCGCGGCCAAGGAGGTATCTAAATTAAGTAGTGAACTGGCCGCTGCTCGAGAAGCCAAAGAGCGGGCTGAGGCTGAGAAGGCGAGTGTTGATGCTCGCAATACTGAGCTCCTGAGGTTTTTGGAGGCGGAGAGGAAGAAGTCCGCGGACCTGTCCAACAGAGTGGATGAGCTGGACGGCAAACTTCTTGACCAAATGCGCTATGAGAATGAACGTGAGCGGGTCTTGGAGGAGGAGAGGGGCAAGGCGGTTGCTGAATTCAAAGAGTCCGCAGAGTACTCTGACAAATTATCCGTCGCGGGCAATGAGCAATATGAACAGGCGGTGCATACTATTGCCCGGAATCTGGCGGCCACTGGGAAATATACTGCCCAAGAGATCACTATCCTTTGTTCCATCGTGGCCACGGATCCGGAATGCTTTAATGGTCATTCCTTAGTGCCTTTTGCCGATCATCAGCTTGAAGCCTTGCCCGAGTCGGTTCGGAATGCTCTGCCTCCGGTTTCACCTGTAACCGTTCAACCCTTGATCAAAATGATAGATGACTTGCGGTTTACAGGTGATGAATCCGCCTTGTCTCTGGCCGCGGCTCTGGAGAAGGTATTTGGCCCCAATGGCCCCTTCGTTGAAGGTATTATTCTTCCCTTTTCAGCTTTTGCCTCCGCTCTAGCCGAAGCCTCTGAAGCTCTGGCTCGTTCTACAGCTGACCATACTGCCTCTGATTCTGTTCCAGAAGTGGAAGTCAACCCGCCGCCGGGCAGCTGAAGATCAAACCGGGCTGCGTCCTGGGGCCCTTTTTGTAATAGTATTAGATTCCGTGAATTTGAACATTTGACTCCATTTTGACATGATTTTGTAATGTATTTAATTGTTCTTCTTTTGATCCCCATTTCTCCTTGTCGTTTACTTTCGTTGTGTCTTATTGCCTTTATTGTTGGCTGCCTTAGGATTGCTAAGCATTTATTGTTCTCTCTTAAACACTTTGTTTGTTTTTCATTATTATCTCCCTTGGCGGGCTTACGGTCTAGCTCGAGGGCGTATGATCGTGCATCGTTCATGAGAATTCATGCAACGGTATTTCCCTTGGCGGGCTTATGGTCTAGCTCGCGGGCGTATGATCGTGCATCGTTCATGAGAATTCATGCAACGGTATTTCCCTTGGCGGGCTTATGGTCTAGCTCGAGGGCGTATGATCGTGTATCGTTCATGAGAACTCATGCAACGGTATTTCCCTTGGCGGGCTTACGGTCTAGCTCGAGGGCGTATGACCGCGCATCGTTCATGAGAACTCATGCAACGGTATTTCCCTTGGCGGGCTTACGGTCTAGCTCGAGGGCGTATGACCGCGCATCGTGAATGAGAATTTAGGAATATCTTTTCTTTTAATGGGACAAACATAATATTATTGATCTTTCATCTTTTTTCCGCTCATAGAGCCGTACATCAACATTACAATGCATAAGGTAGAAACTAAGCGGATTTCTAATAACAGGGGGGAATACAATCTTCAAGGGTAATACTTCTTCAGGTGGTCGCTGTGCCAAGCGTTCTTCAAGTCCTTCCCTTCTTTGGTGAGGAGTCTGTAAGTCCCTTCTTTGATTATGCGGGCGATCTGATAAGGCCCTTCCCAGTTGGGCGAGAGCTTGTTATACCCGGGCTGTCTCCCCGTGACTTCAACTTTTCTTAAGACCCAGTCTCCCACGGAAAATGACCTCTTGTTCACCCTTTTGTCATGATGGACCTTGGCCTTTTGTTTATAATTGACCATCTTTGCCCGTGCTTCCAACCGATTTTCTTCAAGAAGGTCTAAGTCTTTTCTCCGGGCTTCCTCATTCCTTGTTTCATCAAAATGGGCGACCCTGTAGGTGGGTAGGGCTGCCTCTACGGGCGCGACCGCCTCTGATCCATATGTCAAGGAAAAGGGGGTTTCTCCTGTTGAATTCCTCGTTGTGGTTCGGACAACCCATAGGGCAGTACTGAGCTCTTCCATCCAACGACCGCTCCTTCCCTTCAAATTTTTGTGCAAGGCGGTCATAAGCAACTTATTTGCGGCCTCGGCCTGTCCGTTTCCCTGCGGTCTTGCGACAGATGATTGCCGATGTTCTACGTTGAGTCTTTTGCATTCCGCCGTAAACTTACTTTGGAACTGGGGTCCATGATCGAAGACGATAGCCCGGGGCAAACCAAACCGGCAGAATATATGGTCGTGGATGAACTTGATAATACTTGCTTCCGTCGTGCTAGTTAGTGCCTTGGCCTCTACCCATTTTGTGAAATAATCTACTGCGACCACTACCATTTGCGCTCCGCCGGGCGCTTTGGGATAAGGCCCAATCAAATCAATTCCCCACATGTCAAATGCCCAAGTTGGGGCTACCAGGCTCTGCTCCGTGGATGGCTGCCTTGGTATGTTGGCGAATCTCTGGCATTGATCGCATTTGCGGACATATTCCTCCGCATCTTTTTTCATTGTCGGCCAGTAATACCCGAGGAATCTGATCTTGTCGGATAATGTCCGCGCACCGGGATGCCCTCCACATACGCCCTCATGGACTTCGTACAATAAGTTGGTAATGGTCTCGGATTTCACACACCTCAGCAGGGGTTTGGTAAAAGACCTTCGGTAAAGCACGTTGTCAATGATCGTGTATCTGGCGGCTTGTCTTCTCAAAACCTTTGCCCGATTCGGATCGCTGGGAAGGATCTCCTTTTTTATGTATTCCATAATCTCGTCTACCCAATCCTTCTGAGGCTCCCCTATCTGGTGGATCTCTACCCTGTCGATGGCCGGGCGTTCCATAAATTCTATCCAACAATCCACACTGAGCTTCGCGATGTCTTCGTTTGTGATTCTTGAAAGTAAGTCCGCCTCGGAGTTTTCAGCCCGGTTAACCTGGGTCAGCTCGTGGTACTCAAAATCCCCCAACAGGTTTGCTGCAAGTTCCTTGTATTTGAGCAGCACCGGGTGATTTGTCTCATATTCCCCTTTGACCTGATTTACCACTAGCTGTGAGTCACTTTTTACGATCAAATTTGAGACCTTCATGTCCCGGGCTAATTCCAAGCCCGCTATCAACGCCTCGTACTCGGCTTGATTGTTGGAAACCGCGAACTTGAACCTTAAGGCTCGTTTAAACCTTTGACCTTCCGGGGCGATCAACAGGATTCCGGCGCCACTAACGGTTTTTCCGGAGGATCCTTCAACGCTTAACGACCAACAATTCTCCGGCCTTTCTTCATTATTCACAGCCTTCTTGCCCCGCCTTATCTTTGCCTTGTCGGGCTGGACTTTGTCCGCTTCGCTTTCCTTTACTTCAAACGTTGTTTCTGCCACAAAGTCCGCCAGTGCTTGTGCCTTGATGGTCTTTCGCGGGGAGTAAGTTATTTGGAACTCAGTCAGTTCTATAGACCATGACAGCATTCTTCCCGAGGATTCGGGCTTATGGAGCACTTTTTTCAGCGGGGTGTCCGAATAAACCGTGATTGGGTGGGCGATGAAGTATGCCTGCAGCTTCCGAGCGGCTATAAGCAAGGCGAAAGCCAGCTTTTCAATGTTCAAGTAGCGCCCTTCTACCGCGGATAATGCCTTGGAGACATAGTACACGGGCTTCTGAAGGTCGTCCTCTTCCCTTACCAAAACCGCAGCCACAGCGTGATCTGTTGCGGGCAGGAAAATGTAGAGTTCTTCACCCAAAACGGGGCTGCTCAACAGTGGCGGCTTTCCCAGGTAAGCTTTTATCTGCTCAAAAGCATTCCGGCAGTCCTCGTTCCATTCAAAACCCTCGTTTTTTCCTCCTTTCAAAGTTTTAAAGAAAGGTAGGCATTTTTCCGCTGACTTGGCGATGAATCTCCCCAGGGCCGTGATGCGACCATTCAGCTTTTGTACCTCCTTAACACATCTGGGGGGTTGCATGTTTATTAACGCCATGATCTTCTCCGGGTTTGCCTCTATCCCTCTCTGGTTCACCATGAAGCCCAAAAACTTCCCTGCCTTTACTCCAAAGGCGCATTTGGATGGGTTAAGCTTCATATTGTTTCTCCGGAGGCTGGTGAAAGTTTCTGTCACATCAAGGTCGTGAGAGGTCTCCTTGGTCTTGATAACCATATCGTCGATGTAAGCCTCCAGGTTCCGGCCTAATTGATCATCAAAGACGATTCCTACCATCCTTTGATATGTACCGCCCGCATTCTTCAGGCCAAACGGCATGTTGTTAAACGTGTAGGTTTTGCCCGAGGCATAGAAAGCGCATGACGGAATATCGGCCTCCTTCATTTTGATTTGATGATAGCCCGAGTAGGCATCTATAAAGCTTAATACTCTATGGCCGGCGATGGAGTCTACTAATTGATCAATCCGGGGAAGAGGGTAACAATCCTTAGGGCAGGCCTTGTTCAAATCGGTGAAATCCACGCACATTCTCCACTTTCCATTTGCTTTGGTTACCATGACGACGTTGGCTAACCACTTCAGATATTTGATCGGGCTTATGATTCCTGCTTTCAGCAGCTTATCTACCTCGACTTTGATCGCCGCTTTCTTCTCCGGTGAAAAGTATCTTTCTTTCTGGAGGACCCGGGTAAATGTGGGGTCGATATTTAGTTCGTGCTCGATCACCTCTCTGCTTATCCCCTCCATGTCCTCTACGGTCCAGGCGAACACGTCTAGGCTTCTTCTCAACAGTTCTATCAACACCTTCCTTTCCTCCGCGGGGATCTCTAGCCCGACCTTTATTGTCTGCTCAGGGTATGCCGGATTTATGACCACATCTTCCAAAGCATCATTAGGGCGGATATCTGCAACTTCTCGGTTATGCAGTGAATCGATTACGATATTGATATGCTCGGTTTCCGCGGCCATACGGCGGGCTCTCCTGCTCCGCTTGAATTCTGCCCTCGTGGAGTGGAAAGACAACGTTCCGATCATGGCCGTGCCTGCGACCTCTTTTTCACTTGCTTTGGCCCTTTTTGCCTCCCTCGGGCTTTCCAGTCTTTGCCTTGCTGCGCCCTCCTTTCTCTTTCTCTCTATGACTTTGAGGAAGAGCTCGGGCTTATTCTCGATACACGCGATCCCTGCAGGGGTACTGAACTTGATTTTCTGGTGAGGGATTGAGGCAACGATTCCAAGGGCAGCCTGAGCGGTAACTCCCAAGATCGCGTTGTACTGGGATTTCAGATCGATCACCATGAACGTGACACGGGCCGTTTTCTCGAACGGCCTCTCTCCAATGGTTACTTCGAAGTCAATGGTCCCTTTTGCGTAGACCGTATGATTCGTGAACCCTTCCAGCAAGCCCGCATATGGGGTTAAGTGCGCTTCGGACATCCCCATTTCTTCTAAACAATGGAAGTAAAGTATGTCCCGTGAAGCCTCGGTATCAATGAGAACTCTTCCGATGTCCGCCCTTCCTATAGCCATTTTGATTGTTAACGGTTGTGTTGAATGAAAAAGGGTAGATGCCAGTTCACTCCTTCTGAAACCGATCATTTCCTCTTGCTCGGGCGGATAGGTGGGTATCAGGAATACTTTTTCCAGTCGTCTGATCTGGGCGGAAAGCTGGGTATTGCTTGGGGCTTCCTCTCCTATGTACTGGATGTCGTAACGTCCTTCCCCGTTTGCATCAGTGTCTCTGACGTATTGAATATTTCCCCGCGGGGCTTCTTCTTTACTGCTGGACCCCGTGATCCATTTCTTTAATTCCCCGGCCTCCACCTTTTGTTGTATTATTTTCTTCAGCTGGAAACAGTCATCGGTAGAATGCCCGTGGCTTTCATGGTATCCACACCATTTCTTTTTGTTCGCCTCGTAAGGCTTTCTCTCCAGTGGAGGTGGTGGAGGCAAAGCTTCTGCCCGCAATATCTCAGTTCTCGGTGCGATCAAAGGGGTGAAAGCACTGTCATCGCCTCTTTTAAAGTTGGGCATGCCTCTTGGTCTGCCTCTACCTCGGCCACCATTGTTTCCCGAGTAGCCTGAGTGATGACGAGGGTCATGAGCGGGCTCGATCCTTTCCCTAACGCTCCTGCGGGCATCGGCCATAAATGCGGGCTCCACTCCGGCCATAGCGATGGCCCTGTTATACATCTCTCCTGTCCCCTCGGGCTTTCGGCAAGCAAACTCCTGCCTCAAAGTATGGGATGTTAATCCCCCAGGAAGCATAGCTCGATGTCGTTCCTTGTTAGATCCACAATCTGCTCGGTCATTTTCCGGAACCGAGTGATGTATGCCTTTGTGTTTTCCCCGGGGTATTGCTTAACGCCGCACATGTCCGATTTTGGTCTTGCGGCCTCCCCCGCACCCGCGAACGAGTTCAAGAACGAAGTCCGCAATTGCTCGTAGCTGCAGATAGAGCGTGGTTTATGGGCCAATAACCACCCCAATGCCTTCCCTTTAAAGGTGGAGGCGAGGGCTTTGCACTTCACGGCCTCATCTGTTGAGAATAGGGCCATCTGCCCTTCAAATCGCCCAACATGGCTTTTTGAGTTAGATGAGCCGTCATACGCGTCTAGCGTGGGCACCTTTCCTCTTTGGATCGGGGAATCGCTGATCCATGATGCGAAAGCGTCCATGGGTCCAACGCACTTTGTTACGTTTTGCTTGGACTCCCATAGCTCTGCGATCATTCTTTGGAACTTTTGATCCATTATGTCCCCCGTTTTAGCCCTTTTTACGGTTTCTGTAATTATATCATCATTTTTAACAATTGCCTTTCCTTTAGATTGGCCTCTTGTCTTTCTGGGCTGTGATTCTCCCTCCTCACTCTCCCCTTCTTCCTCTCCCCTTTCCTCGTCATCATCTACGAGGATTGTCCGCCTTTTTCCTCCTACAATCCTACTGGCCCTGCTCTTAGAGCTCGTCAGATCATGGGCTTTTGATTTTTCAGGGGGGCTTCTAGCATTGGCCTCGGCATTGAACAGCTCCTCGAGGGCTAGATTCAACTGTAGCCCTTCCTCTACCAGGTTCTGCCTATCTGTGAGGATCTGGATTTTCTTTTGGATTTGATCAGGGGTGAGGGGAGTAACGGGGTTTTTTGAGTTTTGAGAGCTTTGGAAGTTTCTATACGATCTCTCAGATCTGCCTCTCTCCTTGCCCTTTGAGAGGGGGTATAGGAGTTGCCACTAAGAGTCTTATTTCCCAACCTGGCAAAAACTGATCCCTGGGGCACTTGTCCCGAAGGGCTAGCATTTGGGTTTACTTCTTTCCCAGTCATCGCGAAGATTTCGTATGTCAAGAATCAACAGAAAAGACGGGGTACTCTTTTGGAAACGTGAAAAACGGAAGAACTGGATGAGGATTTGAAACGAATTAGATTGGAAAAGCAAACGAAGCAAGAAGATTGCACTGGGAAGATTTTCGTTTCCCGGCAATGGAACCACTGATGACGCCCTGAGTTTCTGGGGTCACGGAGGTAGAACTCCAATATAGCTGTCTCTTGATCCTGATCACAACACAAACAAGAACACCGTTAAGACCAAGGCCGGGTTGGAATCCGGCTTAGGCCCTCGGGTGTGAGAGTAAGATCTCTGAGGAAAACCTAAGTAGAAGGCTTGTGAAAGCCTTGTGTGTGTGAATAGGATAGAGCACGTACCTGGCCCATGGGGGCGGATAGAAGTATTTATATGAGTAGAAGAAGGAGGTAGGTTTAAAGGTACTAACCGCCCTTGTACCGGGTGGACACGCGGCAGGTCCTCATTGGTTCGGCCAGGGGAGTGGCTGGGAACGTGGCGTGTTGTCAGGGAAACATGGCTCTTCCACCAACCGTTATGGTACGTCAGGTACGAACTGGTAACGTCTGCAGTACGTTGTGACAGCTGGCCGCTGCGGGCTCCGGGCAGGTGGTTGAGTGACCAACACGGGACCCTAAGAATAGCGGGAGGCAGAGCTACCTCGGTTATGGGTATCATGAAGCCCGGATCTCTCGGGCTTACAAGCTTGCGGGCTTATCCGGTTTGATGTGGTCGAGCTCGCTTGTACAGGCTTTGAACCGGGTCCGGTCCGGTCTGAGATGCTCGGTCTTATCAACACTCTCCCATCTCTACTCTCTGTACTCCCTTTCCTGCAATCGTCGGAGAAACTGTCCAGTTTTGTCCCCCTCTTCCGCCGGTCGATCATCAGGTACTGATCCTCGACTCTAATGCATGTTCAACTGTTTTCCATTTCTCGTCCGTTTCTCCGTCGATTGACGATATTTGACTTGCGGTGTTACGTTTCTGTAAGTTAGGGTTTCGAGCTGTAAATATGAATATGAAGCTAGCAAGTTGATAATCTCTATTTCTATTCATCATTCCCCGTCTCATCACGCATTTCTGTTTTTGGTTGTGTGGTTTGATAAATTTTGTCTCCGATCTATGCTTGCGTGTATTATTATAGTTAGGGTTTCGAGATCGAAACTCTCGGAGTTAGGAGATCGATGATGCTTTCTCTAACTTCTGTTTCGGTTTCTTCGTTTATTGCTTCTCTAGATCCTACTGTACATAAACCCTAATGTTGGAGCTGGGAATTATCGATATGTGTTTTATGTTCTTGCTATTTCTTCTTTATTTTTTTTTACTTAAGTACTGATAAACTGTGTGCTGGCAGTCGAATAAATTTTTAGTGATTGTAGTTGTTCCATTTTATAATACTATTTGTGTGGGGCAATGCTAGGCTTACAAAAGAAGTTTACAAAATGAAGGATACAAGATGTGTTGGCGATACTTCATTGGCTACATCGATAGTGGACCCGGCACACTCCAATAAAAACACCAATACAATTATGACACCTCAGTTTGTAAGTCACATTTTGTAGCCATCTTTTGTAACTTTATTATTTCCCGTTTGTATTTTCTCTTGCAAGTTATATATGGTATTGGGAGAACTAGGCCTATATGATAGGTTAATGGTTTAACCTGTTTGTTATGTTGAATTTACTGTTAATTCAAACAACTATGTATCTGTTTCCTTCTGAGCCCAAATTTACTTTCGCAATTCACAGCAAATTGTTTTTATTGAGTAGTTTTCATAGATAAATCAAAGTACCTTTATCTAAGTTCTGTCGCTTACGGATGTGGTCCAGGAGCTGTGAAAGGATTCCACCTTGTGATGCGTGTTGAGTTTGATGATACATTCTTTAAGTGGTTGTTGGATCTTTGTATAATTTGTAGGTTGTGATATGCCATGTCTACATATTTGTCAATGCATTGCGATTCATGCATTATAAATATTGATTTTCTTGTGCTGTAGAGAGTAACTCCTGTGTACTCTAAGCTTGTTGTCTCATTCTAAATACTGATTTTCTTGTGCTGAATCACGCACACTGATCACACGCTATTTGTATTTTCGAAAGTATAAACTATGTACAGGGATGTCGAAACGAGGGCGGGTTCCATCAGAAAACAATTCCGAACGTGAAGAGCTTGAAGCTGATGAAAAGGATAGTGAACATGTTGAATCTGATGAAGATAATGAACATGTTGAAGGTGAAGTCGAAATCTCCCGCAACAGGTATATTATTTCATAAATCTGCCGTTTCTTTTGTCTTCGGAAAGCTTAATTCCTATTAAATCATGCTAATTAACAGGCTATTAATACATTTTGCAGTAATCTGGAGGGGCTTGCTACTATGATAAAGGACTATTTGAAAGTTGATCTAAGGGATGATGGAGTCCTACAACAACTAGGTAATTAACTTCCCCCAAAATATGCACTATTAAAATTTATGCAATAATTTTGATTGATGATGTGCTATGCCATAATTTAATGCTGCCAAAATATAAGTTATTAAAATTTAGGCTAAACTAATATTTTGGTCACTGAACTATTGATCAAATTCCAATGTCCTCACTGTTGTTTATTTTATTTTTTTTCCCTCACTGAACTATCTCAATTTTTGTAATGTCACCACTCCTTCCAATATATCATTACAAATATAACGAAATAATTAAATAAAACGAAAGTTAGTCGCGTGAGTCAAATACCTAACTTTCGTTAAATTTCATCAACTTAAATGGAAAAAGGAAAAATAAAATAAAATTAAAACCTGCTCATAAGTTCTCGTATTCTCTACTCGACTGTCTTCCAAGCTCCACCTTTTAATTACTTCCCTGCCCTCCCTCTTCATCTATCCCACTCCCCCTTCCCCACCACCCCTCGCCTTCTCTCTTCTCTACACACACCGGCTGCCACTTCCCCACTCTCCACCAACCGTCCACTCCTCTTCCCAGCCCTCTTCATCTTTATCTAAGTATAAGCATTAATAATAAAAACCGTGCTTCAAAAAGTTGAAAAACTCGAATCCATTTTGATTTTGTTATTACATTTGAGAGATAATTTGGAATAGCTTGGAAGAAATCTTTAGGCGTATCCACCACCAGTGACCCCCACTAACCACCATTCCATGTAGCTGGCGGTCAGAGTCGGATTACGATCCAGATCTGGAGCAAGCAAATGGGCAGGGCCGGTCCTGCAAAATTTGGGGCCCTAGGCGAATTAAAACAAGAGAAAAGGGGGGAAAATAAAAAATCTCAACTTGTTAATTAAATTTAGTCATAAATGCAAACAAAAAAAATAAATAAAAAAAATACAACACTGCAAAGAAAAAAAATCTTGCTAATTTAATTTAGAAGAATAGCAGACAAACTCAATTTAAGAAATAATGGGGAAAAGCCTAGCTAAATAAACTTGAAAGAAGGGAGGAAGGAGAGAAAAAACAGTGAAAAGAAAAAGGATTCGGGGAAGGAGAGAAACTGTAAGGAAAAAAAATGAAAAGGTTAAGGCATGCTGAGGATTCGAACACGGGTGGCCTCGGGGCAACAAAGGGCATTCTTACAGCAATTAACCTTAACCACTACACCACCATGTTCACTTCGTATTAAATCAAGTTCTAATATATACTCCCTCCGTCTCAGCACAAGTAGGACTAGAGAGTTTGCACACTAATTAAGAACAACTAGTAAATGTGTGGTAGAAAATGAAGAGAGAGAATGAGTGAAGTAAATAGTAGTGTTAGTTGGATAAATTGAGTGGTGGAAAATGAAGAGAGAGAACGAGTGGGATAAATAGTAGTGTTGGTTGAATAAATTGAGTGGTGAAAAATGTAGAGAGAGAATGAGTAGGGTTGAAACATTTCTATTTTAGGCAGTCTCACTTTTAGTGGGACGTCCCAAAAGGGAAAGAAGTCTCACTTGTGCTGGGACGGAGGGAGTATATAATACAAATACATAATTTGGGGCCCTAAAATCGAGTAAAATTTCGGGGGCCCTAGGCGGAAGCCTCACTCGTCTTGCCACAGGGCGGCCTGTAAATGGGTTTGTCTTCAAAGGAAGATATCTGGAAGTTAGATCCATGTTTCAATTCGTCTTTTTCTTCCTGTGTTGACACTGTGTTCTTGGAATTTTGACATGGATTTGTGGTTCCTTGGAGTCTTGAAATCAATGGAAGAAAGAGAGGACTCAAAAAATTTTCGAAATTGTTTTTTTATTATTATTATTTTGAATTAATCAATTATTGATAAGCTGGGTGTGATGATATATGTATTGAAAGGGTGTTTGGGTTTCCAATGAAAGAGGAGTGAGAAATTTTCAAGAGATGTAAGATGGGTTTTGCATTTTTGAAACTAGTTTAATGCCCGCGCGATGCACAGGCTTTATAAGTTTTATTATAATTATTTATATTTCATAATACAATCAGACTTCACATAAATATTTTGGACGTTTTCATGTAAATTTTATTCTATTTGAATACACTTTTTATTGCAAAGAAAACATGCAAAATTATATTCTGGAAAGGGGATTTTAAAAAGTTGGAAACTCAACAATTATTTAAAGCTTCCATCCAATAAAGTCATTACCAAAATTATTTTACTAAGAAAACTAATTTTGCTCTTTTACTAAGAAAACTACTCCCTCCTCACTTTAATCTACAAAATTGTTATTTTGATTGTCCCACTTTAATCTACAAATTCTTAAAATGAAAAAAATATAACAATTTTTTAAATAATAAGACACTTATCATACTCACAACACTATACATTTAATATTCCCTACACCCATTTTATCTCTCTTACCCAATTATATACACTCACAATACATCACATTTACAAAAATATTTCTTAATTTTATGCTCAAACTTATTTTATAAATTAAAAGAGACGGAGGGAATATTTCTTTAAGCATACTAACTAAAAAAACTATTTAAAAACATTAATGTAGCTAAAACTTGTAAATCTAAAGAATAGATTATGTCACTTCATCATAAAAATGCAATCTAATGTTTGTCTTTAGTACTGTGATATTTAAAGTTTTTTTAATCGTACGTGAATACACTTTTATAATCGGAAAAATTTTGACAACAAATAATATCATCACATCATAAAATGCTAATTTGAACATGTCTTAGCGTTAACATATTTTGTAGGTCTTATTCGTATTAAAATAATGATATACAAATAAACTTTGAGTAATAATTTTAAGTTAATTTAATTATACTATAAAAATTTATAACTTGTTATTGATACACAATCAACAATACTATCAATAATAATTCTTAGATTTTCATTAAGATAATTAAATTAACAAATAATTAATATTCAAAATTCATTCCTAGTGACGATAAAAAATAGTGAACATCATTTTGAGACGGAGGGAGTATAAAATATATATTTCCACCCTTTGGTAAATATACTTACGTAATAGACTCGAGTCTTTTTGGCATACAAATATATGTTTTTCTAGTATATACTCCCTTCGTCCCGGCACAAGTGACACCAACTTTTGGACACGGAGATAAGAAAATGTTGTGCATGTGGTAAAAAATGAAGAGAGAGAATGAATGGGGTAAATAGTGGTATGGTTGAGTAAAATGAGTGGTGGAAAATGAAGAGAGTGATGAGTGAGGTTAAATGGTGGGGCTGGTTGAATATAAATATATTAAAACATTTCCTTTTGGCAATGTCATTTGTGATGGGATGAACCGAAAAGGAAATAAGTGTCACTTGTACTGGGACGGAAGGAGTATTCTTTTAAGTGGATTATTTTAAATGTTATAATCTTTATACTTTTTATCTAAAATTGTGTACTGAAATTTTATATAGGATAAGAATGATATATTTCAAAAGGAAAATTCTAAAAGTAAACAAAGGTGGGAAGGGTATTGCCGTATTTTCTCCACCTCAAGCACAACATGTTTTAGAAACTCATAAGAAAATAACCACCTCAAAAGAAAAAAAACTCAAAAAAAAAAAAACACCGGATATTACTCACATGTTATAATTAGCTTTGTACATTTTGATGTAATTTTGGTGCAAATAGAAACTTGTGCCTATTCAATTTCTTATTAATATAAAAATATTAGTTGCACACATTATAATTAACTTAATTAAATGTAATAGATTGATGCTGTCATCAAAACATTTTGGAGGGAATTTTTTTAATGAGAAACTGCCATGTGACAATGATGATGTAAGCGGCTTTTGTTTTAGTATATAGTTATAGAAGATTAACTAGAACATGGTTTTTTTTTTGTTTGGGAAGTAGGTAGGTTGGTCATTTACTATTTTAAGTTGAGGGTAAAAACGGGCTTTTAGTATTTTGATATTTGGGTTTTTTAACAGCATTGACATATCTGTTAAAAATCTAAAGCAAGTAAGACATGTGACTAACTTTTGTTATTTTGTTAACGATATTATGGATAGAGTGGTGACATTGAAAAAGTGGGATAGTCTAGTAAGGACAATCAGAGAAAAAAGAAAAGTGAGGACATTAGAAATTGACAAATAGTTCAATGACCAAAATATTAGTTTCGTCTAAAATTTATGAAATAATTATGATGATGATGCGCTATGCCAACAGTGCTGGTGCATCAACTATAGACTCATTTCTTGACAAACTTCCAGAGTTGCTTGAAAGAAGGT